>VXAV01001128.1:94949-190129 GCA_013399715.1 Alectura lathami
TTTTTTTTAATATAAGCAATTTAGCATCACATATTACCTTTAAAATGCAGCCTTTTTATTCTTTAAAATATAAATTTCATCAAACTCTGTCTGAGGAGGCAATTCAGGAAGATAAGAACTTCTTGTGGAAGAGGCAGAACGCTGCCATGATTAAAAAAGGCTACAATACAGAAGACAAGGAGTAGGAGTAAAAGGTCAACTTCCATCATGACCAAAGAGTAAGAATCAGATGCCATCAAGTGCACTTTTTGTTTAGAACTGGAAATAAAAGCAGAAAGGGAAGTGATAAAATACAGGTAAAATGCAGAATTATATAAGTGAACCAAGAGCACAGGTTTACGCGAGCAGTGATCAAATCATTGGGTGTCCCCACCACCGCTGCATGGGCAGCAGAACACGTTGATATAGGTGTACAGTTTATAATGTTAATAATAGGCTACAATCTTACAAATAAATGTTGTCAGAAGATTGATTACTAAAACATATTAAGAGGTTTTATAGCGATTATACATGGGTCTGCAGAAAATCTGAATATCCCAGGTGACTCAGCAGACTTCTAAAGATGCAGAATGGTAAACTGCATTAAAAGTAATTCTTTTTTTTTTTTTTTCTACTTTGGCAGTGACTCAAGAGAAATTCTGCATATCAGTCACTGGAGGCTTCTAATAGGGTTCTTATCATACATTTGTTTACTTAGACATGGATATGGGCTGTCTTTTAATTGCCTTTTAAACTTTTTTTTTTCCTTTCTGTCTAAGATTTTAATGAATATTAGAACCCCAATACCACACAACGTCTTGGGCTTACCGAGAGAACTGACACAGACGCTTAGAAAGTATTTGCATAAACAAAGCCTCATTATGCCTAAGAAGGCAAGCCTATAAAGGGGAGAAGAAAAGCAGCGAGACCGATTAACATTGCTAAACAGTATCAATAGCCAAGATTTAGAAAACATGGGTGATAAAAAACGGGACAGTTGCACTTGATATTATTACCACCACAATCAAAAGTCTAGAGCAAGGACCAGATGTTCTGAAAAAGTATCCATTTTATCCACTAATTTAAATGAGACTCTCTCTGGAGGGAAATTCACCAGCTCACTTCGGCTCTCTGCGCCAGTTGGCTATTTAGTGAAGGAGATGACATCCAATTTTCGTGAAATCCATCTTGTGACTGCTAAGGCAGCTCTCAATATGAATAGCTACAAAGGGTGTGACAGTCTTAAAGACAAAACAGAAACCCTTATCCTCGTCCCTAGAATAAGTAATGCCAAAACCCTGGATTGATTTCTGTGAGAGACCACATTAATTCTGTCTGGTACCTCATCCCAAAATAGCCCGGCGTTCTGGCACTCTCACAACGCCGGAGATGGTGTGCCCGGCTCATTCACACTCCCAGCAAGCACCATGTGTTTCATTTAAGACTCTTAAATGAAACAGTAAGCCCTTCACAAAATGTAGTTATTCTTGTAAGTTAAGAGGGCACAAAAACTAAGCGGGGTTAAACACAGCCATGTGGTGAGCACGGTACTTATGTCAGTGTAAATCAGAGGAGGCTCCACTGATTTCTGGGGAACTGAACACTCATTCCTCATCGCAGAGTAGAACTAAGAAACAAGAACACCAACAAATTCAGACAATGGAAAACTGCCATCAATGTTAGGTTAATGCAAGTCAGGAGAAACTCCCCTGACATTCATCAATTCAGCCTTCCAAAGCTTTGTGTTTCAGGTAGAATTAATAGCAATTTTCTTTCCAATTGACAGTCAAGATTCAAGGAACTGGGTGAGCAGGATCTCAGTTATTTCAGCATAAAATTTGAGATCAAGTCGGATCACATTTTGAGTTCACTACAATTCATATTTTTCCTGGATAAGTATCGCTGCACTTGCTGTAAGAATCAATACAGAGAGTTTATCTTTTTAGGTGCAAATGCAAATATCTAAACCCCAGGGAACATTCCAGCATAAATGGCACGAGGCACCTGGAAATTCTTCTATTGCTAGCATTTTGCATGGAAGGCAAGTGAATTATTTTTATTAATATTCTCTTAAGCTATACTTTTCTAATGACTCTCAAAGGGGGGGGGAAAAAAAAAAGCAGAAGTTAGCCATTTTTAACAGAGAATGTTTAAAGTGCCAGAGAGTCTGCTGCAAACTGGATCTCGGGATTTCCCTTTAAGTATTTGTTAGCATACTGAGTCCTTAATTGCACAGCACCTCATTTTAATAAAGCCCAATTATAGGATTTCAATAATGAGAGTAAGAATGGATGCTAATTCTTCACTTGCCATCAAACTACATATTTTGATGTTTGAGAAAGAGACCAAAACCAAGTGTTGCCACAGCCTGAAAATCGCAATTCCCAAATAAACTGAAACTTCAGAATTCAAGAACCCATTTAGCTTGAGTTGAGGGATAAGACAAAGTGAAACTGTTGCATGACCTTTTGGTGAGGGACAGGAAATACCTAGCGTATTTAGACTGGAGACTCAGCTATCAGGAATTTCATTTTTTAGTGTCTGCATATATATTAAATATATATGTATATATATACATATATAATGTAACATAACTATAGTAAAACTCTTAAATCTTGATGCACCAGTGTTTTGCTCATCTAATATTGCCTTTTGCACCAGAGTATTTTGTGCAAGAAAGATTTTAATTTTCCATTGAATGCAGATGCTACACGAACTGATAATGAGAGGCATAAAGCCAAAGGAGCAAAACCAGTTTGCTCCATACATGCCCTAATCCCCCTCTTTTCACTCCCTTTCTCCCAAAACGATTTGACTTCTCTCTGTTCCATGCCACTGAAATTCAAACAAAGTAGCACTGCTACTTGCTCTGGGTCCACAGCAGAGATGAATACAGCCTCTGCTTTTCAGAGATGCCTGTTTGGAGTCAGGAACTATGGCTGTCCCACAGACACATTCTCCACGACTACATGGTACACATTTCTCCATTGTGATGGAGTGTCAATATAATAAAGTTCCACAAGGCAGCTTTTGATAGCAGACAAACTTATTCAGACATTTTTCAGTAGCTACCATCAGAATTAAAAACAGTATAGAATAATTTCAGAGTCATGATAGCTTGGGATTTTTTTTTCCTGGATGATATAAAGGAAAAATGCCAGAGGAGATCTTTCTGACATCAGCAGGCATTTTAATTACCATGACTGTCTTTAGCATATTAAAAATACTTTATTAGCATCAGTGCATAACAGCCTGCAAAAAGACATTTTTCCCAGGATTTTATAACTCTGGATTATAAATTATAACCATCATAGGAGCTAACATGCAATAAGCCTCTGAAGACATTCATATATCAGGTGGAGCTAGGGATGGACCAAGGATTTGTTTCTTACAGATCATGAACAGTCACATTCAACGAAAGCTAAGTTCTTCACAGAAAGCAGGCAGGTTGTTTCGTTTTAGATGGTCAGCATGTTTCCACTTACTATTTATTAGCTCTGCCAAACAACAGGGACGTGGTCAGAGGATGCTCCAGCCCTGCTGCAGCTCCACCAGCAGCATGCCCTCCCGGTGAAACACGGCGCAGAGGCAGGGTGGTGTCAGACCCAATCTGTGCCAGCTGGGCAGGAGTCAGGCCAACACACTGCTCTGTCACACACCTAGACACAGACTGTGCCAGAAAGCAACGTACATCTGCTGGAAGCTGACTGCCCAATAAAGCATGGGGACCTGGATGAACACAGCCAAGGCCAAACTCCTTCCTGGCCTCTTCCAGATGGGAGCATATCACAGGCGTAAGGACACAGGCAAGCTCTGAAGAGCAATCTCGTCATAACATTGATTGCGAATTTTAATTTAACAGTATACAAAGACTTTATAGTGAAAAACATTTGAAAAGATCAAGTACTGAAAACCCCCGAGTGAACACAACCATTTACTAGGAGAAAACCCAAATATACAGAATACATAACCCAACAAGGAATCTGTGTCAGGTTGGACAGTCTACCTATTACAGAACACAGAAATCTTATAGTTAAATTCCTTTTGGCTTGTACAGCTTTGCCTCTGTAACTTTTAAACCCCTGAAAGAACATAAAGTTAAAATTTTAATGGCATTTCAGCAGAACCTCTTTGAATTTTGTATTAGATCTCAATTTAGCCTCCGGTAAAGCCTTTAGAAATAAAAAATTCTGATGCTTAAAAATGTAATAATCATACAGGAGCCTTCCAAAGTCAGCATCAAATAGAATAAAATATATTTTATTAATGATACAATTCACAAAATTACTAGTCCTGCCACTCTCTGCCCACAAGAGATAGCTCCTCTGCTGTATTATATTGCATACACATTAGCTACTGGTGTTTGTTCTGTATGATTTAACCTCCTGATTGCTTTGAATGTCTGATGAACTAGCACGCTTCCACTAATGATTAAAGAGACTTTGGCCATAATAAGGACACTCCAGTCAGTAGTCTCTACTGCAGAGTCAGTGAGAGACCATTCTTCATGAGGTCAGCTTTCGTTTAGGCTAATGTAGATTCAAAGCCTAAAACGGCACTGGCAGACACTTCCGAGCCCAGCTGAACCCGCTGTGTGCAGAGCAGAGACGGCACCTGGTACCGAACTGCAGGGCCTGCGTGGGCCACGTCTCGTCAGCTTGATCACAAGACTGCTATCTTTCAGGAAGCAACGTGAGCTTTCAGAGAGTCACAAAGAACATTACTGAATCAAATAGAACATTTTTCAGAGAGCAAACATTCTCCTGAAAGGCTGATAGCGACAGCACTGTTCATACTTGTAAATTCATGTGAATTCAATACAACTAGCAAACAAAATAAAATCAATATATCAAATTTCATTTCTCAAATAAGAAGTGGAAAAAAAAAAAAAAAAGTAAACAATGTCTAGGTTAAATACTGGATCCACTAAAATCAACACAGGTTTTGCACTGTAAGTGTTAAGGAAACCAGGATTAAGTACCATTTAATGAGAAATAAATTAGGGTTATATTAATTATTACTTCAGAACCTGTTGGCCCTAATCAAGCACAAAGCCTCTTATTGCAGGCAGGGAGAAGACACTGAATGAAAGCTTAAGTCATAATATAAATATTATAGAATCCATGCCTTTGATATTTTGTCATTTAACATTTCTATCGCCTTCTTATATGGAGTTAAAGGCATTTCAATAATAACTGCTCAGTATAACTTTCAGCTTGAAAATTGTGGCAGGCCCTATATTCTTTGTATTGAATTAACTATACCTATCAATAAATTATTGGTAGTTGTAAAAGGACCTGGCAGTTTTCATGGCCACTGGATACATTTATCTACTGAGAGGTGGTAGCATCACAACCCACGGGCAGGAAATCTGGATTCCAGACCAGGCTCTGCTACTGATCTGGGTACGTCACGAGTCCCCCTGTGCCGCAGCCTCCCAGTCTGTAAAGCAGCATGAAATCTCCCAGCCTCCACTGTCAAGTGCTCTGTGCAATTCTATGGAACAGTATCAGTAAATATTACTACATTGTTAATAAGGGCCATATGTTCCTGTGTTACTGCTGAGTATTTATTTTCAACCCTGGAAGCTGCAGGATGATTGAAAAACAGCCACATAAAACAATACAAGATGGTATTCCACAGTGATACACTCACGTCTTTATCTGTTCATTTTCTCTTGTTCTGAGCACTAAACAGACTGTTATCCTGCCTTCTTTTCTTAGCTTGCCTTTAATGTTTTCCCTCTTCAGACTATTTATGTGATTTTGAGATGTGCAAAACACAGTTGAAAGGCTAAAATGCATACAGGCTTCTTAGTAATACCCATTTCTATTAAAATATTCTCCAAAGGCTGACTGATGGATATGAAGTATCAGGGAAATCTGTAATGCAATAATCACACTATAATACATCTTCAGTAATCGACATACTCATAGCATGGTTTCTTCTTGCAAGCATCAACAACAGTAAAGAGCTCTGTAAGAATAATTCACACTGATGATGAAATATTAAGTTCTTTTATAAATATATTTAATAGAAAATTGTATATATGCAGAAAATGGCTGCAACTCTTTACTTTCCAAACAGCTCCTGTGTTACTAAGCAGTGATGTCTGCCTGTTGTCTGGCTTCTGACAGGAGAACACAGCCTCCTCAGGCTGGACTGTTTGCCTAGGTAAATGTGTCTTGTGTACTCCTCTGCTTCAGCAGAACTGACTTACTCTATATTGGATGCTGTCTGTGCCAAGATTTATCATTTAATTATAACCAGGAACATTGACTAAATCCCAGCTGCTTGGGGAAATTACTTAACAGAAATGCTGGATTCTCAATAAAACACTGGAAACTTATTGCTTAAACATCATCTCGAGGGCTCCCCCCTTCTTCCTCAGCTCTCTGTTTTCCCAGCAGAAGACAGGCACTGTTGTGTGGAGCATACCTTCCAGAGGAGGTCAGAGAAGCATGCTAGGAACACATAAATGGGCAAACATTAGAAAGCTTTCTAACACTCCAGATTATCAGAAATGGGGATTATTTGCCCCACTTTGCCAGCTATTTTTTCTTTACTCTGCCAGCTATTCCTTCCATAGTTTTCAATCAAAGCAAGGCAGGCCTCTGCCACCCCAGACCACTTGAAATAGCAGCCTGAAATGTTTAGGAGGCATGTTCCATTCTCCATGTCTTCTGCACCACTTGAAAATAATCATCACTGTCCCAAAGAGATCATTTTTAGTGTATTGATTGTTTTAAGGGACAACACAGGATGTGACAACATAAAATGCAGAACACTACAGATGAACTCCACTCACTTCCAGGCATTCTCTTTTTTCTTTTTTTTTTTTTTAACCTGTGGTGAAGGACTGAGAACGTAATTGACCATTGTTTTTACCCTGAAAAACCCAAAATTAAAGACAGGCAATTATGACTTCCCCTTAATTTAGAACATTTCCCAGATTTTGGATAGGAACAACCACAACACGTTCCTCAGTGTTTCTAAGGGCAGAGCTGAGCCATAGGCAACTTCTCTTTGTACAACAGCAGAAAACTGCACAAATAAAACTACATTTTAAAAAGCATGAAAGTAATCAACTGCCTCACAGGATGAAATGTTTTAAGGTTTCCCCAAGCTTCACCAAAATTTAGAAAGACACAGTGTTACCATGAGAGTGACTCTGAGCAGTTTCTGCCTGTTGCACACTCTGGGTATGGTACACGTAACAGCCTGCAAACATTCTCAGTGCATGATTAGGACAAACAAACCAAAATAATTAGAAAAGAAAAAAAGACAGATTTACAAACATTTATACAATGAAACTCACATTTGAGAGAATAAGGAAGCCTTTTCTTTCCCCCATGAATACTCACAAAGCAGCAATTACATGCAATTACAGTTCATAATCTCTCTTCCATTGTCTAACTTTTCAGGCATCATATCCTACTAGACTGCAAACAGTGCCACAGAAAAACATTTTAAAAGCTATAAATTATGAGAAAATAATTTATTTTACAGATAATACACCAAAAAACAATTAAGAGAATTTGTTAATTTAAAGCATGACTACAGCCACGTCAATACAATAGACTGCGGTTAAATATTCATCTCTAGATTTTTGCATCTCACAGCTGCAGAGTCAAAAGGCCTGCTACAGTTTCAAAAACTTCACCTGACAGACAAATCAGAGCCCGTATCTTCCAGTAATTTACTTTGGGAGGGACTTCTGGAGGCCACTCTGTCCAATCCCCTCCTCAAAGCAGGACCAAAACGTGGAGCCTACAGGATGATCGCTCGAAAATTCAGCTGAGAGCACGGTTTGATTTCAAGATATAATAGTTTGGAAGAGTTTTATGTCTCTTATTGTTCCAGATTGTAATACCAAAGAAGAAAACAGGGTCCACTGTTAAAAGGTTTAAATGACTCTTCTGAGAACTGTGGTCACTGAATGTAAGAAACAGCCAAAATGCTCCACTTCTCCGCTCAGCAGTGGACAAGAATACAAGGCTAAGAAAAGGAATGTAAGCCAGGTGTACAGGGGATAAGGAAATAGTTTTAAATCCTCCAGAGGAAGCTAGTTCTTCACAGTGCTAGAGTGAAGAAGCATCAAGACACAGAAGAGCCAGTCTCAAACTGGAAAGACCAAGCAAGCTTTTTGCATTGATATTCCATGTGTGCTCCACATGCTTCCCACTGCATCAATAATGCTTCTGCGAAAGGCAAGGCCACACGTCGGTACGGCCGAGTATCTTCTATTAGCTAGGGCTGCAGGAGCACTTCAAGGCAACTGGGGTGCCTGATGGCTGAGTAGGCTTGGCTGAAGAAATCATGTTCCTTTTAACTTTATTGTAATAATGTAATTTAGCTCAAGAAAGATTACTGTTGAAAGCCTTACAGTAAATAGGAGGCAATTCACAAATACAATTCATTTACCATCAAACACATGCCTCAGTAGGCAATCTTCTTGCTTGCTTGCTTGTTGGAAGTACTCCCTTCTGTAGTGATAGCTTTACTTGTTTTGCTAAGCCTTATATAATGAAAATAAAATGCATTTACTCTTTGGAAAAGAGAGAAAAATCAGTGGGTGGAATAAACAGCACAGCCTAACAGCCAGAGGTACATTTACTTTACTCTTTAGTTGACCAAGAAGAGACTTCCAGACAAGACGACACATGGAGCAAATGTCTCACTGAGAATCAGATCAGAAATTCTAGTCATATTCAGGAAAAACTTCACTGACTCCAATTACAAATCTGTGATGTTAAACCCTGCATTCACAAGCTGCCTTGTGTGTGGCAGACCCTAATCCTTCATCCAGAGAAGCTCTGCAAGGTCAAAGGCAGAGATGAGATTACAAGGTCAGGGCTCCTGGAGAGCTCAGTCTGAAAGACAGTCAGTTTGAAGCAGATGGTTCTGTGTACAGATCAAGCAAGATAAAGGGCACTATTGGAATATAAATGCTTATTATTATTCAGCTAAGCAGATGGGTAGGTCTTTGCCAGATCAGGGCCACTTGTAAAACATTTTGGAATTTTATAGTTGAAAACCTGAATTTTGCATGATAGAATGGAAAACTAAACACCTTTTAAAGTAGCAAAAGTACAAGGAAATGTTCTTCTTCAAATATGTTATCAAATAAAGATGGTAATGAGTAAGGTAAAAAAAAATACTTCTTATTCTGAAAACTGTTTTGCAAAAATTACAAGTTCATTTCCATTTTAGTCCTTGAATTTGATGGCCCATGGAGTTTGCCATCCAGCACAGTCTTACGTGCCATGGTCCTCATCCCAGCACTTAGCACTTGTCAGAAACTACTTTGACAAGTTCCTTTCCATTCCAGAATGCTGTTCTGATTTTCACACTTAATTCCTTGCTCACAGTGTCTACTAGAGATTCAACACACACGAGAGTCAAATTGTCTGCTATTTAAATAGAAAGAAAAAACCTAAATGTGGCAATGGAAAGTATTGACTATTTATTAGCTGATGTGATCCACCATTAATACAATGTCACTTTATGTTTTCCCTTAAAGGAGAGGAAAAGTGATCCCAACTGGAATGAACTGAAGCAGTTCCATTCTGTGAGCAACTCCTCTCAGCTCTGTGCAGTTGAGGAACTGTAAGTGGGAAAGAGACTTCACATATATTTCCCTCAGCACCATCAGAGCCCATCTTAGCTACCTAAGGCTTGGGCCTACGACATTCTTCTAAAACACAGAGAAGGCAGTGTTACACATTTCAGCTGGAGTGGAGAAGGCAGTGTTACACATTTCAGCTGGAGTGAAGTTTAAACTTAACTGTAAAAATGCTGCAGACTGACACAACCGCCAAGATTCAATGAGCACCTGAAGACAATGAATCTTGGATCCAGACCTAAGCCAAAGTCATTCGTTGTTAACAATACATGGTGGTGTGGCTGAGCACAACAAATATTTCAATCATCTCATTAGCTGTTCTTCTACACTCCCCTTTTTACCCCACATCTTTCATATTTGAGAACTACTGCAGTAGTTCAAAGCAGAGCAGCAATGATGTAGCCATGCTGATAAGTGGGGGGAAACTCAAGCATAACATCAACCTCTGTGTCTAAAACCATGCTTTCAATAAAGGACAAAGCTTTTCATTTTCATTTTCATTTCTGAGCTACAAAATGAAGTCTCTCTTGCTGTTCAGCTAATCCTTACACTGTCTCGGAGAAGAGATATGTTTTTGTCACTTCCTTGTGCTGATAAGACTTGTATCAAGGTTGTGGGGGAATGAATTGCAATTTTTCAATTTAAAAGACTGCTAATATCAGCCAGAGTCTTGGTTAAACCAATCCCTAGTGAAACAAGAGATAAGGTGCAACCTATTTGTGTATTAAATAGAAGATTTGTTTCCTGTGCTGTATGCATCAAATAAATATATTAGCATTACTCCCAGTGCTCATTGATAATAGCTCACTAAACAGAGCAATTAACACGATATCCACCCAATTAGACTGCAAAAAGCTATTTGCTTTGGTCTGTGCTTAGCGTTGAAGATGAGTTGACAAAGACGTCTCAACACTATCTCTACTGCATTTACTTGATCTTCACACCATAATATGGTGCTGTCAGTATCTGTCAGCTCTGAGGCCTGTCTACATTAGTAAAGATAAACAGAACGGCTACACAGCGTGGCATTCACGGCATCCACACTATTTGTAAATGGAATTCACACTGCTGTCCATTTGCTGGATTGCACTCGTCGTAAATCTATTTTTATACCAGTGTGTTATATTTTTGTACAATTTTTTCTAGTCTGTTGCAAATTAGTTTAAAAAAGGACCAATTAATTCTAACTGAGTATAGCTGAAAACCTCGGTGTTAACTGTTTTCCAAAAATATTCATCAGGCTGGGTCTGTTTTCCCTCACCAAGATAAACAAGGTGTTTGCCCTGCTACTGAGAACAGGATTCCAGGGTTCCATTCCCAAATGCTGCTTCTTATTTCACGTGATACAATGGATCTTTATAATTATCATTTAAAAAAATGCATTGCACCTAAAGGAATTAAGTTTAGAAAGCACAAAGTCAAAATACTCAGTAAAAACCTCCCAAATAGTTAGCTAGAGCAGTGATTTTTCAGTCCCTGTCACACTCTATCTGCAAGCCGGCTGGTGCCCAGCTCTGAGGTTTGTCATATAACCTTGTGCGCTCATCTGGCTAAAAGGACTTTGATCCTTATGGAGCAGAACTCGCAGGCATTCAATTTCACACCTGTGATACAAATACAGAAGAGCAGCAACAGCCAAGCTGCTATCTTCCTTTGGGAAATGTGATTAAGTGTTTCCACCAGGGCTGCTCTGAGGGAAGACAAGCCAAAGAAAAGGAGTTGCAATGATATTAATACTTGAGTTGATGAATTTGTAAACCTGCTGAATGAATCTTACATAAGAGGGACAAAGGTTTCACCGTGCACTTTAAGAAGACTAGCTAGAAAAACATGTTAACTGAGAATAGTATTCACCCGCATGCAGAGGTCTAGCGTAAGAATTTAACACCACTTAACATGAAGCTCTGTCCTGCAAATAAAGCCAGAAAAGGCCCGGTGACACTCAGGACTCTAGAACCATGCCTATGGGCTTTTTTTCAGGTACTTATCCAGGAAGGCCATGCAAAATTATATTGGTTTGTCTGCTAGCACATTAACTTCAGAAAATCCATGCAGTTCCCTCCAAAGAATTCAAACATGCTTATTCCAGACAAAGTTTAAGCATGTGATGAAGTACATATGCTTGACAAGCAGCTCTTTGGTGTGCAGGCACTCACCCACATCTGTCTCCAGGCACAAATGCATATGCTCATGCGCGAGTGTCTTCAAAATGGGATGAAAAAAACAAAGTCCTTACTGATCATTATGGATTTTAGGACATTTTTTGCAAAAGTTGTATTTTAATCCTAATAAGATGTCATATACATGTTTGTTTATGCTTTAATTACTGTGGAATACTCTAGAAAGGGTTTTGAGGACACAAAATAGACATAAATTCGAGGGCACCTTTGCTTGGAAAATGTAGGAAAAAGCTCTTTCTTCATATGGCCTGGAAAACTATGGAATCTGTCGCTGCCACCACGGTGCATTAAGTTTCTTCCTATGTTTACAGCACTCAAATGACTTAGATTTTGTAAATTTACACCGGTGTTCAGGTTGACTCAGGATAATTGCCTTGGACTTATCCACAGAGACCTCTACTCACCCTACAGCTTTCTAACAGCAGTGCCTTGAGGAATCATCTCCAGTCTTCTCCCTTTCCAGAGCTACCACCAGCTATAGGCTACAGGGACAGCAAGTCAGCAACCTGACTCCAGTGTTACACAGCAAACTCAGCTCAGATGGAGCTGTGAGCAGGCAGTGCTAGACTACGAGGCTGGCGCTGGAGGATATCAGTGGGCATGGTTTAGGAGAAAGACGAAAGGAGGGACGGAAAAGCAGGGCTTAACAAATGCTGGTTTCTACACCGACACCGTTAAGAGTCCAACCACTCACACAGCTCAGACGGTGAGTTACTACGGATCCGAACACCTTCACACTCCGCAGGACTTCAGATTCAGAACTTTGTTACTTGAACCATCTCCAGAGTTGAATGTAATTGAAGTTAGGTAGTAATTAAATTCCTCAGCATTGCATGCAAGTGTAATGTGTTAATAAAAAAGTAATTGCACCTTCATTGTTTCAGCAGGTTTGGTTTAATTACACGGCAGTTATATTTCTCTCTGTACTTATTCACTCTCAGCGAGGGCTCTCCTTACCATCTGCTGATATTTAATTAATATATGCTAAATGTCCTACTATATTATTAAATCTCATTTAGAAGTGTCCTTAGTATCTCAGTATAGGTCTGCCTATATTGCAGGAGAATGAGCAGGGACATTGCCTTGTATTTAAATAATTTAGATAAAAGAAGGCTCATTAATGAAAGAGAGGTGTTATCTTTCCCTCTAGAAATGAGCAAAAGGGGAGGACAGAAATGTAATGAAAACCTGGAGATTTCCCAGTGGTAAAATTTATCTACAAATCCTTATATACTACCAGATCTGCCAATCCTTCTGGCTGATGCAAGGCCATTACTAACTGTAATATTTGTAATGCTCTACACCACAGACAAAACAATGGACTCAGCCTGGGGTTTGTGAATAAAGCTAGAGAAAAGTCTTCTTCTCATGTAACAAAAGATTTGCACTTGGACATAAGATGAAGTAAGGCAGCCCGGATAAAGCTTGTATTTCTCAGGATCACTTCCCTGACAGCTTTATTTTTTCCCCTCCGCAAAATATCACCAAGGAGATTTTACATATATTATTGCACAACTCAGCATCTCAGTTAAAAATATCACTACACATGAAAAATGGATAAGAAATAGTGAGGTATAAATGTGACAGAATCAGGATAAAATCTTATGCCTCAGAAATAAAAACAATAGCCAAGATTTTCAAAACTGTCTGAGGGTGAAAGGAAGAAAAGGGAGGGAACTGAGCTTCTAATCATACCTGGAGAGAAATGGAAATCTGAAGGCAATTAATTTCACTGCTTTCACTGTTTCCTCACAAACTCATGTCTCTGAGGCAGAGGTTCAGTTGCCCCCAACAGAACCAGGATTTCATACATCTAAAACCTGCGCAACAATGGCTCGGTGTTTTGATCATCCAAGCAAGGAGGTTAATTTGTCATTACCAGCTCAGACCATGACAGTTCTATCCAGCAGTGACTCCTTGCCCAGTGCACAATGCTGGAAGGAAATTGAATGGAGGATGCGGGGACTAGCCAGTCATTCAAACTTTCTCAGAAAATAATATGAATCAACTTTTGCAAAATTAGAATTTAAATCATAAAGAGTCTCAAAGTCAAAACCAACTCCGATAACCTGCCTGCTTCACAGTTTCCCTTTGGGACAGGGTTTTACACTGGAAGAGTTATGAATACTTTAACTTACAATATTATCTGTATCCCAAAATGCATTTTGCAACTTTAAAGATACTGACTATAGCCTTTGCTAATAACTAGAGGATCCCCCATATTCCTTTGGCAAAGCTGTTGTGTAGCATATTTCAAGCTGAACAGAAAAGACAAGTACTCAAAACCATTAGATATCATCTTGTACATGAAAACAATTGAGGGGGGCTGAAGAAGCCTCTACTTGCATCTTACTGCTCTGATGCAAAAGTCATTGAGATGAATAGAAAAATTTCCACTGACTTCAGAAGGCTGTAGCTCTCTGTATAAATAAATATAATTCCCAATGCTTCATTTTCCATTGAATGATTACAATTTTAATAAGGCATACATTTAAAAAGGAAGGATGTCGAATTTTAATAAGTAACTTTGCTCAGTGCACCTTACGAAGAATGTAATTAGATAAATCTATTAATAGCTGAGCTACAAAGCAGTGACAAACCAAACGTCCATTCAGACCATGGTCGTCCCTACTTAAGGACTACAGAAAGTTGGTGGTCGTCAAAGGACCACACCAGAAGTGAATTCAGTTTTGTTTGCACTTTAGCCAAACAGCAGTGGCTCTAATAGCACAACCATGCAAATGCTGCTTAACCTTACACGGATATTTATAGTCTTACCTCTGCAGAATTCTCTCTAAACAGGTTTTGAAGCAGCTTCCACACTCCTGAGGCAAATTACAAATGAAATCCATGAAGAATTGGCAAGCAGCTTCCTACAACTCTGAACAACTAATTGCATTACAATACCTTTCAGATGGCTTACACAAAAAAAAAATCTCTGATATTCAAGGAGTCGAGACTTGGAAGAATTTCCCTGAAGAGCTTCGCTTGATGTGCTCTGGGAGTCTCCTACATCGCACATTAATGCCGGAAACAGTTGTTGGTTTTTGTACTGCTTAATTTATTACTTTGTTTTACTTATGCACCTCCTACTCTCTAGTAGTACAGAACTGTTTCATTTACAGATTTAAACCCTGGATATCGGTGGCTGCTACAATCAATAAAATTGCATTAATGCTAGCACAAGAGCATACAGAAATATAGGCGTAATTAAAACTTTGCTTATATCACAAAGTTCCCTTCAGAAACAGTAGACATAAATAATTAAGAAACAGTAGGCTGGCACTGTCTTCAAATCACTGACAAAGGATTCAGACTTTGATTCTTGGTGCTGCTACAGATGAGCAAATAGCCTGGGACCACAGAGTGAAAAAGGAAGAAATGTAAAGGTCCCAAAATGATGTAAAAGCCTTTATGCCATTGCTAACAGTGACTCAGAAATTTCAGGAAATACGTTTTTTTGCTATCTGCTGACTTAGCCCACAGGACAAGGTATCAGAGTTCAGTAGCCTTTGATACCTTGTGAAGTTACATCGTCTGATCCAAGGCAGCTTTGTGCACCTCATGCCAGTTTGACCCGAAGTTTAAGGATGTGCAAAAACACAAAAGACAAGGTGCACTCCTCAGCACTGTCCAGCATGTGTGTATGTCCACAGGCCTACGGTCCTCACTTCTGATACACCTCAGCTTGATCAGAGGACATACCACAAACAAACGGGTTTTGGTGACTGCCATAAGGCAGATTAATCATACAGCAAAGATGATTCCGTTGGTATTAACTACAGTAACAAAACCTGAGGGAAGAAAAAGTGGAACATAAAAACAATTACATCTAACAAGGTTTTTCAGAGATGTCTGTGGGGTTTCAATGCATATTTAATACCAGTTGCATAATTTGTTTATTGCTATTTTTGACAAGCATCTTCATTTACCGAAAAGCTACTTAAATGCTGTTGGGGTGATCTAAAAACACTCTCAAAGCGATTAGATTTATTGTTTTCCTTTATGAATATAAATAAGAACATAGAGCTACAACAATAAAGGGTGAAACCAGACTATCCGAAAACTGCCATCTTCCATTCCTTCAGAACAGAGCCAACAACACATTTCAGCCAAAATCTGGAGACAACCACACACTCACCCAGATAAACAAACTCAGAACTCTTCCCCCACCCCCAGAGTATCTTCCAGTCCTCTGCAACCACACCAAAACACTGGCTCAGACACGCCATTTCATTGCTACCTTCTTCAGCAGCTTTTCATATTTTTGTTTACCCAAACTGCTCTGGTATCCCTTGTTCTTCCTATCTTCCTATGGTTTTCTGCTGAACGACATCATCCAGCAAACTCAGCCCTACCAGATCCTCCAACCGCTTCTGGCAAACTGCAGATATGAAGAGTTTCTGGCGTTTTCCTTTTCTAGAGCAGTTCCAGCTCTCCAACCCTGGTTTTGCTCATAAGCACGAAATTTAATTCTAGGTGCCAAAATATTCTTGGATATTCAGATGGCTGCAACACTCCTCCTGTTCTGACTTACATGGAAAAGTGTCAGCAGAACAATTTCAAGAGACATTCATCTTATTAAAAAGTCATTTTCATCTTGGAGCTTTGCCAGTTTTCAGCAGTGACTTTCAGACATATTTACTTCATTTTTGATTACCTTATATTGTGCTGTACTTCACAAAACCAGGGTATTTCCATTCACTGTTTTGCTTTGGTAGCACCCTGTCACATAGATCAAATGCCTTTCGATATGGATTCTATTTCCTCCCTTTCACCTACTCCTCCATCTCCCTCAAAGGTTCAAAACTAGCATAACTTGTCCCATAGTTCTGGTTGCATAATCTGTTTATGTTAAAAAGTGATTCCCTAACAATGCTGTTTCAAAATGGGCCCACTGCGCAACATACAGAAAGAAGATATTTTCAGAGAGAGCCTGTTGTGATACAGCAATGTTAAATAAAATGCACAGAGCAGTTCCCAAAATAAGAAGATCCTACTTATGACATTCCACAGACTTTCTTGCCAGTTTTCATGAAGATCACTGTTTTTGAGTGAATACTTAAAAAAAAAAATCTTGATTTAATTATCTAATGTGAAAGAAGAGACAAAGACTAGCAGATGATTAAAATGCTTACAGAAAATAGTTATGATTAAGTGAAGTAATCCTTCAAGAAACCAAAGGCTGCATCAGATAAATTTTGCTATGGAGACCGCACCCAAGCATTCAGCAAAGCTTCTTATACCATTTTGTCAAGTGCTCCGATTTATTTAGGGACCTCACTCATGCAAAAGCATAGTCCAAAGAACAAAGTAAGGTCTATTCCCCAGTTCCTTCCTCCACTATTTAATAAAGAGCAGAGACATTCAAAAGCGTGTGCAGCTGCATTTGAGATGCAGAATTTTCCATAAGATATTTTATTAATTAATCTTATTTACTGACTCACTGAGCAGCTGCCCTCCAGCCTGCCCTAATCCAACTTTAAGAGCAGCCTCACAAAGTTACTGCAAATTACACATCTTACACTGCCCTTTCCCTGTATTTTCTTCATTACTCTGAGCAGGCAGAGACACTCTGTCGCGTGCTCCGTGATGGGATTATTTTGCTGCAGTGCCAACACTTTCTTAATTGGGATATTCTTTAGGAGAGTAAACTATGAGAGGCTGCATTCTGAATGCAAGGAAGGCAGCCTCATCCCTGCCTGAGCCTTGGTTACAAACTGACCGCCAGATTTTACTGTCTGGCACCTGTTCAGAATTCTGTAGCATTATTCTGGCACCCAGGTTCCAGAGATGTTTATTTATTTTGCAAACACTTAAAATGGCTTAAGGCACTGCTTGCTCTTATCTTTGTACCTGAACTGACAGAACAAACTGCATAAGCCCTCTTCATGCACTTCAGGGTCATACAAATGAACTTAAAATGCTGATGAAAGAGCTTTTATCTCGTTTGGATGATTTTGTGCACTAGCAGCCTTGTAGGCACTGTTCTGTTGGCTGACGTACGGAAGGAAGCCAGAAACCCCCAGCAACAGGGGCACAGCCGCTGGGCGCAGCAATGCCTCTGACCAGTCTGGGTAGAGCTGGGAAGGAACACGCCCACCCACTCAGAAGAAAAGCACTGAAACATCGCTTACTTGCACATCGTTACATTTATTTTGAGGCTCCAAATAAAGACTGAATGCCAGGAGGCCACACACTGAATGACACAAACACCTGACACCGTACAACACCTGGCTTCAAGGAGCCAGAGACAAATGAAGAGATCAGAACTACCCTCCTGGTGAAAGTCCTCTGTAATGTACTGGGATTGACGCTGACATGTGACTATGGAAACTAGTCACAGAAAAAATTGCTTTCTTCTAAACTTAAAGGAACTGTACTATGATAAGGAAACTAACCTGAAGGGGGCTACAGGGGAGATGGGAAGGGACTCTTTAGAATGGCATGTAGCAACAGGACGAGGGGTAATGGCCACAAAATGGAAGAGGGGAGATTTAGGCTGGATGTTAGGAAGAAATTCTTCACTGTGAGGGTGGTGAGACACTGGCACAGGCTGCCCAGAGAGGCTGTGGATGCCCCCTCCCTGGCAGTGTTCAAGGCCAGGCTGGACGGGGCTCTGAGCACCCTGGTCTGGTGGGAGGTGTCCCTGCCCACGGCAGGGGGCTGGAACTAGATGGTCTTTAAGGTCCCTTCCAACCCAAACCATTCTATTATTCTACAACTCTAGTATTTCTCCATGAAATAACTCTTCCAATTCACTGTTGTCTTTCAGCCTTCAAGCTTTCCCAGCCTGAACTTTTTTTGGTCTGAATAAACTGATTTTATTTATAGAAATGAGGAAATTCAGTAGTATTTCTGCCATCTTTTGAAGTTTTTTCCAGTCACTACAGTTCTTGTTTTCCCTCCTTTCTGCTGCCTCACTTCCCATAGAAATAACATTCTCATGAAATTTCATAATGAGGGTTTCATTTTAAGAAACCTTGGACTTTCACAGATTTATCCTTCTGAAGGATCTTTAAAAAGCATTATAAATTCTGGTAGAAAAATTTATACCTACTAAATAATCCTCTAGTTTTTCATATTTCCTTACAGAATATTTGTTCTCAGTTATGTTTTATGTGACTCTTGCACAGGAGAGAGCTTAGTTTTAATTTGGCATCTACAACACCAGCCTCACTGAGTAAGATGCCAGCTCAAATCCATCGTCTTTTATTAAGCCTAGCCAAAGCCCTAAAGAGCTTGTAAGTGCACCAGTGGGTCCCTCGAGAGATGGGACAATGTTATTTGAATGTAATTCAGAGAGTCAGACAATCAGCCTCTCTGTCACTGGGCAAACCGTTTAGCTGTGAGTGATGCTCATGAACAGCAATAATTTAATTGCAGGCTCAAATCCACGCTTTCAATGTTCCAGTCCTCCTGATTTGAACTACTAAGAAGTGGGGCTGCAGCCAAAGCAAGAACCATTCTGGGCTGCTTTGTATGGCTGAATGTCAGAATAACCCAGAACAAAGAAGGTGCTGCAGGCAATACTCAGCGTAAAAAGTTTGATCTAAACAAAGAAGAATTAGTTTCTATAGGAATGTCTTGCAGTTCTTGCAGTAAGTGGTCAACCTGATTCAGGGCTCTCCTGGTAATATTCTCAGCAATCACCTGTGTGCTGACACTAAACATCAAACTCCAGAAAAACAAAACTGTTGAGATCATTTCAAGAAGTGACCTGAGACCTACCGTCACCATTAAAAGCCGAATTTGAAGAACAGATGTCAGGCACTTTAAGACTTCAGACTACAAGTTTCACCACGATAGTCATCATCAATATGACATGGTCTTTCACGTCTGACAATGTAATAGATACCACAATAATGGGTGTCCAGGCAAGGAAATCAAAGTTCAAGATAGCCGAGAACATGTGGAATCGTATGAAAGAAAATAGGTCAAACCAATCAGATCCTCAAAAAAGAAACAGCACGATAAAATGGAAGAGAAAGTTCTTCATTGGAAAAATCTGCTTTAAGAAAACAAGAATGCACAGGAAGAAAATTAGTCATCAAAACCTACAGGTCATGGTATCACTTCAACTACTGCAAGCCCCTTAGTGGAGGGGTACGCACGACCTGGAAACCAAAAAAATATGAGCACACATCTAAGGTGTTTTTCTCAAAAATATGTTCAATACTGTGTAGTAATCAGAATGTATTCATCATAAGAAAAAAGTTTGAGAAAAAATTAATAAAATTGTTACTGCATTATCTAGAAAAGCTGTAAATTGCCTTGGAAGGCACGTGGAAGACAAAGTGTTCAGATAAACCCTTCACTCAACACCCTACCTTCTGACACGCAGTCTGAAACCCACTTGTTTTCTGTTTACCCTTCATCCTCTCTGCATGTCCAGGTGGACAGGCTGCACAGCTGGGGTTTCCCAGTCCTGTTCAGAGACTGCAGGTGCCCCTACAGAACTCACCTGAAGCGCAGCGGTATCAGCTGCACCTTCTGCAATTGATCGCAAAGCTCTTTGGAGGACGCTGTTAACATCAGACCTGTTGAACTCTCCCCAATACCTTCACTCGGTTGCCTCACAAGGTAGCAGTGCACCCATCTGTGCCGAATCGCGGGATCGAGGCCCCAGCTTCTGTGACACCTCCAGCCCTTGCTACCCCATGTAGAACCAACAGCATTCACAAAGCTGGCAGGGCACTTATCCCTTTTTATGTAGCAAATTAAATAGACATGCTTCAGTGCTGCAGCTCAGCAAACTGAAGTGAAAATTCCCCCCTGAACGTATAAATCAAATTTGGTTTATATTTTGGGCAATGATACCGACACAATGTCACAGTGCTGCCTGACAAGTATCTTATAGAAAAGGGGAAGGATAAAATATGGTGGAACAGGTAGAGGGGAAAAGTAGATGCAGTTCCTCTGTGTTTTCATTTACAAGGTGTTTACTAAAACATCTACCATCTCCAGCATGCTCTGGTGATTGGCATTATCTGCAATTCGCTCACAGCAGCTGGGCAGAGATGGCACCTTCCCTTCAACCCCTCCCCATTCCTATTTTCTTTTAGATGGCAAGAAAATGTCTTCCTTTTCAAAGAGTATTAAAAATCAGTAATGTAAGGGAGCAGAAAGACTAGCAGGCTGGCCATTCATTCCCTATGAATCATCCTGCAATTTCTTCGTTTGACAACTGTGCCTCATATATTTTAATATCAGTTTTGAAAGAAGAAAGCAAGTCAATTCATTCCTTAACAGCTCCCTGTAATTTCAGCTCGCTCTTTACTTATGTATGAAAGTGACTTGGGTGGAAAAGGTTAGAGGTAGATGAATTTCAAGTTTCAGAGCTCAGGAAAGTCCAATAAAATGTGCAATAATCTTAATGTTTGGGCTTCACTGAGCTACAAACACCTTTTTTATTAACTGATAAAACACCACTAATGTTGCAACAGATGCTTTCAGTTTTAGATTTCCTGAACTCCTTTGCAAACTTGGAGTTACCCAACATTTTTCTTGTCTGACAAATGGACTGGCAATCTGTACCCATTAGATCATAACATTCATATTCTTGCAGCACTCAGAACATTCTATTGACGTTCAGCATTATCGTTCTACATGTATAAAAACAGCTAGTACAATCTGTATGCTGAAAGACATATATTTTGAGTCACAAAGAAAAAGAAGCAGGAATAAGCTGGAAGTTCTTTGGGCAAAATCACTTTCTCTATTTTACATTTTTTATGCTTGCAGGTACTCATATACAGGGATTTTCATTTTCAGAATTATGCCCTTTCCTCAAAACAAACAATAGCTATTATGAAACAAAACCTTCTTTACCAGGTGAAAATCAATCAGGTGAGACATCTGCACAATCTTCCCCCTCCCCTATCTAAGCTCTAGGAAAGTACCAGCATTGCGAGGCTTTGCAGCAGATGCTGTATCACGCACAAGATGTCTGATGGTTCTCCAGTCATAAGCGGGCAAATGAATCACAACAGGTGATAGGAAGAGTGAAACGGTTTCTTGTGAAATGGTTCTTTTCCTCATCCAGAAAGAAAAACACACCTGATTCCACCACAGAATTAAAAAGTGGCTTGGTTGGACTGGCACACTGACGCTTCTGTAACATCTACGGTCAGTTCATGTTCTTGCACTAAGCATTCTAATGCATAATTCCCTTGAAAGGCCGAGTACAAAAAGCCTGCTCCAAACAAGTCTAACACCCTGTCGTAACACGGAATCAGAACAAAGTATAGAAAAACACGATATTAAAGACTGGAGATGAATTAATTTTTGGGATTTTTCCAGGAGTTAGTTGGACACTTATTTTGGACCAGATCTCCTGCTGACATTAACTGAGCAAAACTCAGCTCAACTCGACACAATTACATCTGTTTGCACCTGGAGAATACCTGAGGCTATATTTCCCAGGCATTGAGCTAGCAGTATGTGCACTTGGCCAGTTAACAGCATAGTCTCTCCTGATAATCGTTTCTGAATTTTATTTAGGTCATAATGAATTTGGCACAATATTTTGTTATTTTTCTCTCTGAAAGTTCAAACAAAAGCTTCCAGCCTCTGTGTGGCTGAGCACACAATTGTGAGGAATAAAGAAAGAGGTTTTGCTGATTTCACTGCTCTCCATAGCAGACTAATGTCATCTGGAATAAATGAGCCAGAAGCTTTGTTTCCCCTACTTGCCTGCACTTGTGCCATCACGCTGTGGTTTTCATGTTCCCGCCCCATTCTGACTATCCTAATTTCATTGCATCATCTTCAGTAATATTTATCATCTGCAAGGTCATTCCTCATTCTGAAGTTTCATGCACATGCACAGACAAAAATAGCTAATGCAGGGTTAAGATACGCTGCTCCTTTCCTCTCCTTCCCACCCATCACCTCCCACTGTCACTTTATGTGCCACACACAGCAGCAGTGGGTCTGAAGAACAGCTCTGCCATCCCTAGCACCATGAGGCTTTTCAATGGATCATAAAGAACGCTATAAAACCAAGAAAAATAGCTTCCAGGAAGAGAGAGGGAGAGTTATCGAGTTGGTGGAGATGCAGAGATTCTCTCTCTTGTAAGCTGCCAACCACACTGCCCTGCCCATAAAGCAGGACATAACAAAAATATCAAACGTGCCTGAAAGAAGGGACAGTCTATTTTCATTCCCTATTTATATAATCAATTCAAAAATTAGAAAACACAGATGAGTTGTTCCTCACACTGCAGGATTTCTGCAAACATATCAGAAGAGGAAAATTAGCAATATTAAATGCTATCTCTTAAGTAGCCTGAGGCCATTGATTGCCAAGCTACTAGCAATTCAGTTCGGTGCCTGTAAGAGAGCTATCAATCACAGAAACACTTGCCTTTGTATCTGTGCTAAAATCCATATACTTCCACTCTATTTTCTGTTTTATTAGATCTGAAGCCATACTTCCATAGATCATGCGGATGTCTTTAATGCAGCCATCATCATTTCACGAGATGAAATTACATATATAAAAACTCCACTCAGACGCATGTCTACTATGGTTATCTTACACACAGATTTACCCGGCAGGACAAAACTAAGGAGCCCCACCAGACTAAAATCCTTTCTCCCCTTTTTCTTCTTCTCCCCGCTAGCACCAGCTGGCACCACGTGGTCCAACGGCAGCAGTGCACATTACCACATCACCCTTCCCGCCTCTAACCTGAGATGCAGCCGTTCACATCAACTGTTGTTGGCTGGCAACTGGCAAAATCTCATGGAGAGGTTCTGCGTCCTCAGTCCCTGGTCAGAACACGCATCCCAGGTTTTCTTCAATGAGGAATGGATTTCTAATCCCTGTGACTCTAGGTAAGTGTATGAAACATCGCCTGAGCACTACCGAACAATCTACAAAGCAAGTAAGAACTTTGCACCTGAAACAACCCCACAGAAAGTTTATAACTCATGACTAAAATACCAGAGCTTGGTTAATACTATAAGCCCTATTACTTCAGTTTAGGGCTACTATACAAATGCAATTTAATTCAGATCAGCCAATTTAATAAACAACAACAGACCATTGTCACCGTCACTCCCTCTCCTGTGCTTTTTGAGCTGAGTTTGTATGGGAAGGGCCCACAAGGCAGCTCTCTCGTGGGGTATAGGCATGACGGTTCAGGTGCTCAGAAGGGTTATGTGGTGCCTGAAGAGACTGCTAACACCTGCACCTTAGGGAACTGCAGCCTTCAAACAACACATCCATTTGGAACTGTCCACAGACAGCCACAGCTTTAATTCATCATTTACTTTCTCAGGAAGAATGAGTTTTCAGCAAAGACAATTATGGATGAGCACAAGTAGCTGGTAATTGGGGTTAAAGATTGTGCAGGTAATTCATTACCTACAAATCTCTCTCCATAGGTGATTACATTTGGAGGTGTGTAAAATACTCTTGTCCCCTAAATCTATTGGATCTTTATTCTGGATTCAGAAGAGAAGGTCTCATCTAGGATGTACTTATCCATGTGAAAGTGCAACTAGATTCTATCTAAAACATCTCCACATTTTGACAACTGTACCTTGTCAAACTAAATTCACAACAAATGACACAAAAAACTATTCTAAAACAATCTCAGTGTAAGTTTGTGCCACCTCTGATCCAGAAATTGCAACAAGCAACAGCATCTCTATAACCCATATATTCTTGATTATTTAATAATGAAGGGTCACTGCCAGTGCTGCCGTTTATGGGGAAATCAAGCTGAGGCAGAGGCATTTCCTGAGATTGCACAGTACCTTGGGACAGAAACAGAACTTGTGACTCTCAGTACGGGAATTTCTGCAACAAGGCACAGTGCCCTCTTAGATTCCATCTATTGAGCAAGGCTACAGTGAGTTGTCCCTTTAATTTCACTATCTTTCCTGTGCTACATTTTGCATGAATGTGTATTTTTATGGGTTTAATGCATTTTGGCAAAGCTCATTTCTCCCAGTGATGGCAACACTGAGCATCAGGAATGAGCAGCACTGATAAAATATTCTTTCTGCTCTTGCGTATTGCTGGGATGCTGCATCTGGCCTCTGTAAATGGCATTCATTATAGCTGGTACACCAAGATAATGACATGCTGCAGCCAATTATGTCACTCACTTGCCCTCGTGCCAATTAGCTCTCCCTGCCCCTGCTTCGCTGGCTCCAGTAAGGACTCTTGCCAAGACTGAGCAGAAAAATTCCTCAGCCCTTGAGAATATGCGTAATGCAGTTTTAGTCAATTTTCAGCCACCTTCAGGAATCTAAGGGTATAGACAGAAAACCACAAGCAACAAGTGCAAGCTATTTTTGGGAAATGCCAGCTGAAGTGCATTTTATTTAAAATGACCGGTGCTTTTAAAAGTAATTTGGTGCTATACTGTAAAGTGGCAGATTCTTATTTACACTAAGGCTCCTTTTTCATTTTATATCCTAAAAATAAACACATATTTCTTTTGCTGTGTTCTAGATGCATTGTTAATGACAAATGCTTGCTACTGTGATCATTTCCACCTCTTACAATGGCGGTTGTTGGTGTGTGTATTTCCTGAGCTCCCATCGTCAGTGAAAGCCGTGGTGCCCAGAAGCAAGACTCAGTTAGGCATCACTTCACAGCACTATCTCATCTGCTATTGTACAAAAGTAGCAATAACAACGTACGTAGAGAGAAAAAAGAGAGATGAGTAATTGTGGTGGATGGAAAATTACAGACAGATTAGCAGATCACAGCAAGAGCAATCATTTCTGTCACTAACACGGAGAATTTTTTCAGGCAAAAGGATTAACAGGAGTTGCTAGCTCTCCTGTCAATGTTATCTTCAGCAGGATACTGCTAAGTGTCTTAAAAAAGGCACCAAAAAAAATTTACCAGCAGTTGAAAGTTGTGTACAATACATCTTTTTAAACTAATCAAAACTTCACTGCTCCAGCAATACGTTAAACCACTTAAAGTCTGCCTAGAGTCAATAGTAATTACAGAAATTTATCATGGTTGCCAATCATGCAGCTCCAACCCAGGGTGCCTGTTATTGCTAAACCACAGTTTGCCAGCCTTGATTTATTTCTGTAGGACACCAACCCCCTGACAGCTGGAAGCGAGGCTGCCTACAAGATTGGACAGTAGGTGGTCCAAGTGCTAGGAAACGGTCCAGTCAGGTGGTTTGGGTTGGCTTTGTAAACAGGGACCATCTTCAGATCCTGATTTTCTGCAGCACAGGTGAGGATGCCAATGCAGCGCACAAATAACCTTCAGGACAACTTCGCTACGCAGCAGATGTTAAATGAATGCCTCAGGTTACAGGAATTTCATTAAACCTGAGAATCGCACCTCTCCCTTGCCAATACTGTGCCAAAAAAGGACAGCTCTCCTCAAGGAAAAATTCAGTCCCCTCTTGGCCAGGGCTTTATTCCTCTCCTGACTTCCCCCTCTAGTTTTCAGACCACACAGAGCAAGAACAGATACCGTGAAACAAATCCCCGAGAACACGTGAGGAAGGAAGGATGGAAATGAGAGATGAAGATGTGGGCAAAGCCACTTAAAATAAATTTGAGCACCTCTCCTGAAACTTTTCTTTCACATTTCCAAAAGCAATGTCCTTGAGCTTATGTTTCTGGAGCAACTTCAGCTTCACACAGGGCTCCCTAACCTCATCTGCTGATTTATAGAGCACGAGTCTGACCCCGTGCCAGCTTTCCACTCCTGTATGCTGACACGTGGTGTGAACGTCCTGTGCTGGCGCTGACAGGAAAACACAGGGGCATGGGTACTGAAAGGCCAAAGCAAAGGGAGCTGGATGGTACTGGGTATTCTGAAGCTCTGGCTAATATTGAGTGAAAAACGGATGACCTTCTCTTTCAACTTTTATGTCAATAGTTGGAAAACAAAATAAATTCTTCAGAACTGATCTGTAGGAGTATTTCCATTGAAATAGAAACATAAAAACATTTTTCAGATGATTATTCACCTGTTTACGCGTATTTCATTGGGATATTTCTGACGTACAAGCAGCTTTGCAACATGCAACATCTTATGAAAAATTCTCCTTATTTTTTCAGGATTTTAAGTATTAACACGAAGAAATGGAAACAAAATTATAAAATTGCTCAGCCTCTGAATACGTGGCAATCAAAGTTCCCGATACTGCTGAAAACACCCTTTCATGACATTAAGATTCATGGATCCAAACTCTAAGGCTGAAAGGCAGCAGCATGATCACCTGGACGGACATGTGGAATAACAAAGGTCACAAAATCTTCATGCATTAGTTTTTATTTCTAGCTCAAAAGTGGAGTATGAGATAAACAATTTCATAGAAGGATATTAAGTCCTCCTTTAAAAACTAAAAACGCTGGATAATTGACCTTGGCCCTATATAAAACTTTATCTCTGTGGTCAGAACTCCTCTCTTTATTTCTTTTTCTTTTAACAAATTAAAGGCAAATTTTAAGTAGTTTCTAATCATTTACCCTCCTTTGTAATTAGATGCAAAGACTGTAGCATTACAGTTTCTGTAACAGTGTAACACAGGGGGCAATCTTCCTCTCACCCCTCTGCCTTCACAAGAGAAGTTTTATCTGACTTTATTCCACGTAAGGGCTCTGGACCTTCTAAGGTCCTGCTGCAATTAGCTGTAAACGGCTGTGGAGACACACTGAGCAACATGCACAATGACCAACTTTCCACGGGCTCATTAAGTATTTAGCAACTCAGCATTGCTTCAGGTAGTTACATTAATCTAAGTATGTGCATCCGTGTGTGTGCATGCACGCACAGCTAAGAGCAAATGGGGAAAAGAACTAAGTGAAAAGCTTATTTCCTTCAATTTATGCAACTATTTCTAACCTTCAAGATGTATGTGCGAAGAGTGATGTGGGGTGTCGATTTCCACTGACTTTTTAATCTCTCAGTTTCCCGAAGCCTACATGTTTCTGCAATTAATGCAGCTAAAGTAAGACTGGGCCTGAGACACCTTTAAAGACTCCAGTCCTTTCCACACAGCACTTCCATTCTTTAGGATATCCTCCTCAAGTGTACACTAGCTATTTTACAACACAGGAGAGTGATCAGTTCCTACAGAGGGTACAGAATGGTACAAAGGGCTGCAATCACACCTTCCTATACAGAAATCAGAACACAAGGAAAAAAAGAACTCCTGCCTAGTCCTATGTCGTGTTGTCTTATTCTGTTCTGATTTTTGTGGTAGGTGAGTACTTTTCATGTATTCAGAAACACGAATAAATGGGGTAACACAACTATTCGTGTCTACCAAGGGTTGTTCTTTCTTTCATTTCACACAATACTGAATGTGTGAAATTACTGATACACACAGGAGATAATCTCAGATTATTATAGTGTATAGCGTCATTTATGAGTTTATTGCATAGTGTTTGTTTAAATCAATACATGATAGAGATTGAATGCAAATAGGAGTGGGATTTTTATTTATTTGTGAATATTAAAGCATGAATTCAGGATACGGATTTAGTCCAAAGTCCTTTTCTGAGTGAAATTCTGCCCATGAGGCATCTCTTCTGTTCTTGTTCGGTTGCTGCCTCAGCTATAGAACAGGCTAGCATGATTAATCCAAACAAGAGGGATTAATTGGACAGCCTTCTGTGTCCTGCAAGCAGCTCAGGGAATTGGCAAACTATTATGTGCTCAGATCCTCTATTTCATCACATGAATCTCCCTGCCTTGGGCATCACTCTATATAAAGCGAAAATGGAGAGGCTGCAAAGTGTCTCTCCTTTTTATTTATTGTGAGCACTTCTCAAAATATGTATCCACTTTATTATTTTTCCCCTTCCAGTCCAATTAGTCCATGTTCTCACAGCTGATTTTTCTTTGTAATTCACTTATTTTTAATTGGTGTAGAGTTCTGAGCTGCACCAGTTTTACAGAAATGAAATATCTGAAGAGCAGTTGAACTGTGTCTCTTTACGCCTCTGTAATTTCTCTTACTTCAGAAAAAAAAAAAGTGCTTACTGCCACCGATCAGTGGATGTGGAATGCCTTAAAATTTCTGGGACAAAACCAAATGCCATTTATTATCATTTTTCTTAAGCTAGGAGGTTAAATTCTGATGTACATTATCTAAATTTGGAGCAACTCCAGTTCTAACATTTTGACTGTAATTTTTTCAAAGTTTCCACATGTGTGGGTGCATATTTGTACACAGTCTGTAAAGGTCAACAGCTTTTTAATGTTAAAACTATTGAATTTTTTTTGTTTATGATGCCTTGGCAAGGATTCAGTGGTCCAACTCTTATCAATGACTGCTGCTAGAAGACCTCATTAGGTGTTTTAGCTTTGCTCTGATCTAACTGATATGTAATGTTTACCCCTTTCATCCCTTCAGTTCTGCTCTTACTAGAATTTACTGTTTGAGTTCTTGATGCAGTCCAAAAAGTGTTGCTCCCATGTCCAATGGAATTAGCTGGAATCACTCTGCTTGTTTTAGTGGGCATTACATCAGGCACTTAATCACATTCCTCCCCGTCACAAGAAAGCCCGTTTACCCTTCTGGATTCCTTCTCCTCGGTACATGAAGATATAGTCAACAGCATTATCTGCAAAGTGCATATTGTGCACATTAATCCAACTGCCAATGCTGCAAAAGGGTCAACTGCTTTGGAGAGAGCAAAGAATAAAGTAGTACACCATGGGCACAATTCTTTGGATTGCCAGCTCTATGCAACAGATCACAGGGGATTTTCTGTAACTGCCTTGAAAAAGATACTGAACGGGAGGCAAGAGTCCATTACTGACAGAAGAAAGGGCCTGTCAGAAAACCCCAGGCAGCAAGGATGTAGCTAAGATCAGTACAAGAGAAAGTTTCTGCAATCCATCAAGAGAACTGTGTGCAGGTGACCCACGAATCACCTCACACCATTGTACTTTGCAGCAGGCAGTCCTTGTTGGAATTGCCCCTCTGGGCGATGAAAGCACTCTGTGTGACACCTGCGAATTTGCCCTTTACTGCTGCAAACCCAAGCTGTTAAATATCACGCTCTTTTGGCTGTGATTTACTCTATTTATGGCCCTCCCTCCACCCAACCTTTCCTCATCACAAGGGATCAATTCTGGACATACAACAAAAGGCAACAATGGTTTTAATAAAAAACAGAAGGACAGGAAAGATTGATTTAGCCAATGAAGACATTCTGTAGCAATGGAGAAAAAAAAAGCGACCAGACAAGAAAGAATAATAACAATAAAAAAGCACATTGGTGGCTATACCAACCCATGGGCACATTTACAGTAGATGAAACCAACTGTTTTCTTAATATCCCTTGTTTCTACCGTCTTCAACAACATTCTAATTTAAAGGTGGATATCTAAAAATGTTCCTGAGGTTCTTCTATTTGACAAGAAACTACTTCAAGGAGGAAGTATAGTCCTGTAAGACCTATAAGTCTTGATGCAGAAAAGCTAATTTCTCTTGTGACCTTGTGAAAGTCTTCTTTAACTTTTGTGTTATTCTGTTTTAGATAACATGAGGAGAGTAAACAATTCCAGGCTTCCCAGTGTGCTATCAAAATAAGGTCCACTCAGAATTTCTTTGAGGGTATTTTGAAAATATAGCCACTGAACTCTTCTTTAACAAGGAGAAAAATGTGCTACATCTGAATATACAGCTATTATCAATGCACATGACTTTAAATATTTACAGCTCTTTCCTCTTGGAACCTTACCGCTCATTTTACAGAATGGTTCTGTAAATATAAACCATATATACGTACACATATCTACTAGAACCCCCATCAGAATTCCACTAGCAGAACCAATATTATAATACAAACACGGCCAGTAGGAGAGGGCAGCGAAACAGATTATCATCTATAACTGTCTTTCAGAAACCAATTTAACTTTTATGATGCTCCTGAATGAAATTATTACATGATCTATAGAATATTGAGCCCTGTGATGATTAAGGACAGAAAGGCATTATGCTGTATCATTTATTTATAGATTTATCTGGTTATTGTCTCCTCACTAAGTACTGCACTTTGCACATTAGGAGTGCAGAACATTGCAATACTCAGCTGTACTGCTGTGATTAAATAATTGCTCACAGGGCCACAGACATCATTCTAGTAGACACAGTCCAAAGCATTTGCTCATTGTCAGGGTGTGAATTTCCACCAGAGAGAAGATGCACCTCTTTATTCTATTGAGCTGAGTACTGCAGGTGGCATATGTTGGAAATGATTTTGATTACTGGAACTGCAGACTCCCAGCACTTGCAGAAAATCATGCAGCCACTGGTCCTGTCTGCCCAGAGGCATAAGGTCCAACAGAACTGTAGCTCAGTGGATCATCTACGGTGAAGCTCAGATCCACCACCGTCTCTCCACCCTCGCTCAGGGAATGAAGGACACAGAAGCTCCAACAGTTCCAGCCTATCTTCAGCCTTGATAAATACTGCAAGAACTTTTTGGTTAAACTAATACATTCAAGCACTGATGTAGGCATAGAACTGCACATCCTGAATGCGATGTTTCAATGCATAACATGACTTTAGGGTGATCAGACAAACCTTATGCTGAATTTCATTTCATAAAGTGGGAACATCACAAGACTTAAGTTCCTGTAAATAAATAATAAACTGCTAAGAGTTACCTGTGAAATGCAGACTTATTTCAGGCACTGCTTGCTCAGAAAGCCTGCAATAACATGCAAGCAGAAATCAAGGTTTTTATTTTGTCATGTCTCTCAGGTAGCTCATCAGGATTGCACTGCACTACGTCTTGTGCCAGGATTCAGCCTCCTTGCCATTTTTAATCATCTGCTAAACCAAAACATGTTCTCAAGCCAAATAAATCTTTAATAGCTGGAGTCAGCCATGTTGCCCCGATGTGCACATAACTATGTCTGTCTTTCTCAAAAAACAGTGCTAGAAAACCGTAGAGAAGTGCTTAAGTCAGTCCTGGAATTTGCCACCATCCATGTGAAACAAATGTGTTGCTCTGCACCCTCAACAGCAACGTACTTCTCAAAATAGCCTGTGGCAAAATTTTCAAGAAAAATTAAACCAACTACTACACAAAGCTGCCTTTGGCAGGAGGCTTTTGATTTCATGTCTTTGAAAAAACATTATACTCCATGGAAGAGAAAGAAGTAACACCTGCCAAAAGAAAGTATCCTCCCTCAGAAATCCCATACATACTCACAAAGCCATCAAAGTATACATCTTACTAACAGAATTTCATCTGCTCTTAACAGGACTTTTTAAATAAATAAAATCAGATTTGATTTTTTTTTTCCACAGAAGCAGAAGGGTCCAAGGATTTCAGCAACAAAATTTTATATGTTTTTTTTATGCTGTTCATTTTCTTGTAGACTTGAATTTATAATGAAAAAGAGGGTGGAGCACTGACTTATCAGGTAGTATGGATGACATCCATTTGTGTTACAGGGAGGAAGTAAAGCTAAGTCGAGTCCCAGCTGGTACATAAGAATGGTGTTTGCTCTCCTAACAAATCCAGATTTTGTCCAATGGGAATGCTGGCTCTTAAGAGCAAGAATACAGGACGTATATTTGTGTGTAAAACACACTATAATTTTTTTATATCATATACTGTACAATATAGAAACTCAGAGTGGGAAAGCAGTTTTAACAAGTGAAATTTAGAATTAACGTTATAATTAGGGAATATAAATGAAGTGTGATTTAGTCACTAGGGAAATTTTATTTTGGTAGCTGTTGTATAACTCTCTAGATCTTTCTATCATTCAGCTACAAAGTACGAATTCTGAAGGACTCAAAGCCTTTTTGGAAATCCAATTTGTGTAAAGCAAGGTAGAAAAGTTAAAAAAAAAAAAAAAGAAAAAAAGAAAAAACCTTGCTATTCAAGGCATGAATGCCCCTTCAACCTAGTATTTCTATTGAATTTATAGACTCCTCTTACGAATACATGTCGGGCACTTCGGCATGCTGCTAGGTTAAGGGTTCTCCCATCTATTGATCTCAGTACAATAAGAAGTAATCAGAGCCACTGAAATTTGATTTTTGTGTAATGGAAATGTGCTGAGTCACAGCTTACTGTTACACCTGTGTGCTTCAGAAACATTTATAAAACAGGTAGGAGGAGGGCTAAATCAAATCATATTCAATGCATGTAGAATAAATGTCTTTAGAAGGCATTGAAGGGTCATCGGAAACAAAACCTGTATGGAGAAAGAAACCCTAAACTAAAAATTAGAAACATTGTGGAAGTAGCAGAAATGTACAGAAAAAAAAATATGGAGAAGCTGATGAATTGGTAAGGTACACAATATATTTAATGACATAGCTGGAGGAATTAGCAAGTGACTAACCTGCTACATGGCTTTGCATTTATGAGTACAAATGCCAACATACCTGTATGTAGAAGATAGGCACCTATGTAGGACAGAGTTGTTGTCTATATACAGATCTTGCTGCACTTATAAATCCAGTCCAAATTATTTCAAATGGACAAAACGGATCACTGTGAAAACAGGCAACAAATGCAGCACCTCTCCCCCACTGAATGAGCCGCAGTTTTATCTGATAACTAAGCTTTACTTTTCATTTAAAAATTCACAGGCTTTAAAACACAGTATCTGCTTTTAAAACATAAAAGCATAAGTAGTGCACAAATAGTTTCCTTTGTGCCAGCCTGACAAATACCATCAGCGATAGTACGATTTGAAAAACATTCTGGGTGACAAAGATTAATATTATTGTTAATATTATTGTTGTGATTATGTGTTATTGGGGGTATCAAAATGACCCTGTAAATTAAGTACTATTAATCAGCTGCTATATTCCACCCTAGAGATGGCATCATTTCAGAAACTGCTAACAAGAAAACTAATTAATGTCAGCTTAGCTTAGATGATAGCTTCTGTGGTCTGGATATCTGCCCAACAGGGGCTAGATTTGGGTCCTCTAAGTCACTTCACAGAGGTCACGTATTCACTTAGTTCTTCATACTCAAAGGGTATGGGAAAACGCACCAAGGCCTGGCTGTCGTACAGACCCATACCACGGTTGCTTACCGCTGACTCCTGACTCAAACCCAGCCCCAAACTCGTAGCACAATTAGAATTGCCATACAGTTTGCGCTCTCTCTAGCACTCCTCTTTATCAGCCTGTTCCTTGGATCAAGAACCCAGGGAAAATGTGAATCACAGAAGCCACCAAAGTGAATGGACAGGCTGAATCCCTCAGCGGGGAAAGCGGGGAAGGAAATTCACAGGACTAGACAGGAGCACAGCCTTCCAAGAGCATCCCCTTGGAATTTTGATGTTCAGCGTAACAGCCCGTTTCCCCAAGCCCATTACTGGCCGTGAGGAAGACAAGTAAAGCATGCTGTCCTGTCCCACGCACTGCCTGGAGCGCGGCCACACTTCTAGCAAGCAGCAGAGCTCTGAGACGAACAACAGGCAGGCTGAGCCCAGACCCGCAGTGCGCAGGCTGCGCTGCGGCTCTCCCCCAGCCAAGGCAGGTCAGTCACTCTGCTTCCTGCTGAAAGGAGACGCCAAGGTCTGCAGGCCGCAGGGTGATCTCTAGTTAACTCTTCCATTAGCAAATACTCCTTGCTATTTGATAGGAGCACTGACTATCCGTTCTGTGTGAATACAAACCCAACAGAAAAACATTGGTCTGTTTCATTTTGTGGTGGGAAACAATGAACACAGCTCTAACAACAAAGCAGCTTGCAATTAAACGAGGTGGGTGTTGGCATTTTTGCCTCTTGCAAAGTGATTGTGAAATCAAACCTTATATTTAATAACACACAGAGAATAGCTTGGAAAGCAGACATGAATATGACTTGGAGTAAAGGCAGATTCCCACCCCTCCATGGATTTAAGTAAGGAAAGACCACACGTAGCAGGGAGCAGCAGGCAGCTGCAGAGATCAGCGCTCCCCTGTGCCGAGCAGGATGAGCACAGCCTGGAGGATCACAGCCAAGCTGGCTTTATACTACCCCACTCTGTTAGCAGGAAAGATGCGAGCGAAGAATTAATCATTGCATTCCCTCTCTTTCATCCCCAAACAGAAAACCACTGCCATGCTGTGCTCCTGAGCTTTGAACCTGCTGTTGTCTGAGGCCCCTTTTTCCCAGTCAGCGCAGCCCAAGCAGCACTGAAAGCACCCAGCTAACTCTGAGGGGAAAAAAGACATAAAAGAGGAACTTCCAGCCAGTGGGGCAGCGTGGGGCATCCACTCACTTTGGGGAGGTGAGTGCAACTCAGGACAGCCGTCCTCGTCTGGTCTGGGTGGCTGGGAGATGGCGGTGAACGTGGCAGAAGCTTCTGGAACCATGGGGTGTGGAGACGCTCCCAGGCGTGACCGCCCGGGCGAGGCCAGCCCCGCCCATCCTGAAGGCGGGCTGGGCTCTGTCCCCATTGGCTGGGGCAACGCGGGGCTCAGCACCATTGGCTGGGGCAGGGTGGGGAGGCGGGCTCAAGCCGAGCCCTGCTGAGGGGCTGGCGGCGCCTCAGGGCTGCCTCCACCTGGATCCCTCACAGCGGTAACGCCAGGCGCGACGGATGCAGTCTGACTAACTGCCTGCGCGCTTCATGTTCTGCTCTCTTCGAGGGGCCACCGTTAGCTTTTAAAAGCAGGCTGGCATTCATAACCGCTGTATTTTCTAGTGGCACTACATGCAAGACGTTAATGTGCTGCCCAGCCCAGCAATGCCACCTCACGCTGCGCGCGCTCACCCCTGTACTTTGTTTTCACGAGATTAGATAATTGATTGTGCTCTTCCTGGGAGTGAGTCAGAGCTCGTCAAGACAATTGCTTGAGCTTCAGAAGGCTTTGTAGAGAGAAATCTCATCTATTGATTTGTTCAGTAAAACAGGGTTCTCAGCAATGGGAGCTGCAGATTGCCAGAACAATTTTCAAAGGGACCAGAGGACAGACCATCGCTGAGGGCGTTTGTGGGAAGGCCGCGGTCCCAGTCGCCCAGGTTTTCAATCAGCTTTACAAAAGTTGGTTGAAACACCCCTTCAGGGAGTTTAAGGGGCAGTCCATGGCGGCTGTGGTAAACGCGTCAGAATTTACTTAAGCCTTAATTTTGCCAACCTGTCTATTCATACAGCTGTACCAATGGAAAAGCAGCAGAACTTTCTCAGAGACATAAGGGTTTGAAAGACCTTTTGGGCATTTCTTAGGCACCAAAACACACCTCTCCTCAGAGGCCAGATGACTTCTTCTCTTGCACTTCTCTGCAGCAGTGATGTGATCTTTATGCCTTGCACCAACCCCTCTGTATAGCATCGAATTTCACTTGAAGGTACTGGACTGGGTCAAATACATCCTTATATTTTGTTTTCAAACAATCTTCTGTGTATTCTCTTTTTTGAGAATATACAAGGTGATCTCTTTAATACACTGCATGAACCAGGAGAGAACGTAGGTGTTCTGCTTGTTAGAAACAACCAGGAACAATTTAATTGTTTTGTATAACTGTTTTTCTTTAAAAACTAAGTTGACTAGATGAAGTAAATCTATGTAAATTATTTAATTCCTATTTTATTCACTGTTTTCTTAAATTTGCAGTGTTCCCTTCCTAACACCTCCTTAAAAAAAAAGAAACAACACAAAAAACAAGTAGGTATCAGGACTGTTAATAATTGATGAAGCATTTGTAAACCCTTAGCAAATGAACAGTCAAGTGACACATGAATAAAACATTTGAGAAAAGTCTCTGACAGCTAGCAGCATTCTGAAGCTGAGCATAAAATAGACAGGTAATATTTTAAAGCAGCTTGTGTCTAATATGAAAAGTAAGACTGGGGAAAGTGCTGGACCTCTGCTTTGTTTGCACATGTTGTGCAGGGAAGGTTGCATGAAGAGGGACTTCAATAGTTACTCAGTTCAAAATCCTTTCCACAGGTTTCAGAACAGGAATCTCATCCCTTCAGTAACAGCCCCTTTGCATAGTTTCTGCATTGCTCTATTTCTTAATAGTTACTGTGAGATTAATACACTCCCTGACATTGATGTTATACTGATACAAAGGCTCTTTTATTAGCATTACTTACTTCTCACAATTTATTGAAGTAATATTATGATCTTAGTACTATTTCATTATTATTTCACCATAAAGCTCTTGCATTGCCATACACACATAAATCTCTACGTCTGCTGCTTCTTGCTGTGCCACAGTAAGTGTAAAATGAAAATACTGCATGCATGAAATACAGAATACAAAAAGGTCTGAAACTGACGTGAACCGGATTTCACCGGAGTGGTGGTGGCCCACAAAGTACCCACCTTGCTTCTTTGCAGAGAGCACCTTCCTCATTCCTTCCATCAAACAACCAGGACATTTCACTTCCATGGATTCTAAACAAAGAGATAAGAAGGTGCATCAGCTCTCAAAAAATGGCATTAAGATTTCATCATACTGTCAATGGAAGAAGATTTAATTAATTTGCTTTACCTGTCTCAGCTTGCACTAGACAAACAGAAGAAGGCTTTTAGTGAAGAATATTAAATGTGGATTTTTAAGAAGAAATGTCAAGCATGTTAGGTGCTATGGATGGGAGTGAATCAAAAGTCTAACTTCTGAACTCCTCCATTCTTGAGTTCAGAGAAATGATTAATATTGAAATGCATGTTTAAGGCAGAAAACCTGTGACTTTATACCAGGAAAAAACATCAGACAGGAATTCTGATGCTACATTACTAAATATAAGGCATCCTCCTTTGGTTGAGGGTTTTGTTTGTTTGTTTGTTTGTTTTTAATGGATAATCATGATATTTAGATGTAGTCTGCGGAGTGTGAAAAAAGTGTTCTTTCTGAGAGCCACCCTCACACATTTCTGCTGAGAAGCTTTGCAGCCATGCAGCACATAATTATCATTGCTGTTTCCTCTAAAAGGTCATCAGAAGCTCACAAGGTGGTGCTTCCATTACACACCAGTTGCACTCCTTTCTTTTTGTGTCTCCATTTGCAAGTTATAGATTTCCTATACATTTCAATTACAGTCTTCCCCCACCCCACTTAAAGACATTGCTGGGGTAGCAAAGGTTTAACAGAGCGATGGCAGAAATAATTACTTATTTGATAACTAGTGTCTTTCAGGGGGGCATTAGATTTGACTTTTATAGGGCAGGCACTGGCAAAGCAAAGGGAGATGTAGGAAGAACTGACTGAGCTCTCATGCTGTTTTGATCACAAGTCAGAAACCATGTTTAGCTGTCAAATGTACTGTTAGGGAAAGTTACCACAAAGGAATAAAAGGATGGAAGAAGAAACGAGTCTCCCTTGCTCAGGAATGTTTGTACATTTTAAATGACAGTTTGAAATGCAGGTAATGCTTGACTGAATCTTGCATTATTATCTTTTTACTTCAGTTCCAATACAAAAAGGCTGGTGAGGAGAATGTCCTGATGATCCTGACATGAGAGTCACTGGATCCCAAAACTAAAGACTTGTAATTCTAATAAAAAACAGTGAGAGAGAGGATAATAAATATAAAACACCAAGTTCTGCTTTTTAAAGCTCTTAAATAAAACGTTCATGTTCAATTTATTGTTTAAAGGGAAAGGTTTATGCACCATTAAACAACAGATCCTCACAGTTTTTTTAACCAGATTCCAGTTCTGATAAATTAACTGGTTTAAGCAGACAGTTCATAGCGGGCCCACATTAATATGAAGTAACTGATGTTCCACAAACTAATTTTGTAAGCAATCCTTTTTTACCACCTTCTTCATTGTAGTTACAGATGTTGCCAGCATTTGTTATATTGCACAGCATTGCACAAAACAGAAATGGAACGAGAGGCAATATTAATAAGTTGTTAGGATATTTTTCTAGCTGTATGATCGAAGGACAAAGAAATGCTTTGCTATGATAAATCCTACATGCTATTGTAATATGAATGACTGCTGTAAAACTGGGAAGGGACTGATTTAGGAAAGGAATGCATTACAGGTTAATTTAACACGTTACAGTAGCATAACTTCCTAAAGAATCTTTAAACTCTTATTTTTAGGTTTTCAAACTGATGAGTGAATTTCAGGATTTCAGGCAGCACCACACAGCCTTGAGCCCTTCAACACACAGTTGAGCTGGGCCTTCTTGGAGGACCTTTGCAGGAAGGTGAGTTTGTACTCAATGACCCAGAGCACACTGCATACTCATTGCTCTCGATTTTACGTGTTCAGTTCTCCCTTCACAGGTGTTGAATGCTGCTGGCTTTTGGGTCAGCACCTCCGTTCGGATGAGGAGTGTGCTTCTGAAGGGAAATGCCTGATCGTCTCTATTTCCTACGCTTTGGTTGACATGTGGAGTGTCTCAGAGTGCACAAGCTAGACTGGTTACAGTGCCTTCCTCTCATACCTGGGAAGACTGGAGGTAAGATGTGGTTTATAGATTTAAAAAGGTTAGCGTGGACCATTATGATCCAGACAGACTGACTTCTACCAGATAGGCCAGAGAATATTTCTCTGTAAACCAGATAACGTTTTGATGAAACGCGTGAACGCGTGTTAGAGAGACATAGAATTTCTATTTAAAGAGTGCAGGTACCGATTAACTACACCATCTCTACATAAATTATTTAAGTCACTCATTATCCTCGCTGTTAAAAAAAAAAAAAAAAAAAAAAAACAGTTNTTGCAGGACTGGAGTAAGGGCAGTTCCATTGTCCCTGCGACTTGGCCCTACCTGCTGACATCGGGGTCATTTGAGTTGGGTGCATCTTGCATGGTCCCCCCAGTGTCCCTGCTGCTGCTTTCCATGTGCAGGCCATGTTAGAGCGAACTACAGCCCCAGACCTGATCTTGTCTCCAGCACCACTGAAAGTGTTATTCTCTCTCCAGGCAGTTTCTCAATGAACATTTACTAATACAGTATTTTACAATTAGCAGTTGTTCCATTACATATTCAGGAAAGATAGTAAGCAGGTATAAATCTTTGGTTTCATCTCCATCAATATTTCTGTCCCTGTCTGTCTCTTTAATTGCTATCGACTACAGAAGGTATTTTTTCATTGAGGCAGGAGGTAAATTGATATTGATTACAGTAAATGAACTTTTCTGTAGTCAGAGTCAATTGGGAAGGTACAGAGAAGAAACTGCAAGCATGTTTACCCTGCATATGAGTAAAATTCTGCTTTAGAAACTCTCTGACCTACTTCCTGGTGCTTGACTAAAGGACATTTCTACTATTTAATGCAAAAAATCAAATGCTGTGAGTTTTGGACAGAATGAAAATCAGCTGCATTGACCTGATGTATTGAAATAGAAGAGAAGGAGATTAGAACCAAAACAGCTTTAACTTTTAATCCTTCAAGTAAGGAGCTTTTGCCATGTAAATTTTTTTTATTTTTAACGCAACTGCACAGTTGATTCTGGAGAAATAATGGTAAGAAAACAGAGAAATCCCTATCAGCAACATTCTCGATTTTATATATCTCTTGGTACCTAGTGACACATTCAACTTTGTTTGTGATCAAAAAAGTACAAGGGTGCAGGCACCTGCCACAATTCATCGGTCCGTTTGAAATACTCAGGACACGGAGAATGTTGCTCCCCATTTCAGTGCACTTGAGGTGTGTGACCAAATCACCTTCATCACAGCTCCACACAAGCCTTATTAATTTAAGCTTTAAACAAAATAAAAAATAGCATTCCTTGAATTAAAAGTAGCACGAAATACTGATTTACTTATTTAACAGCACCATCTAGACACCTAAGCCCCCTAGCTGAGGGCTGTACGGTGCCGCACACTGCACAAGCCTATAGTGAGAGCTTACATCTCGACACACAGAGCAGGGAGCTGCCAGCAGAAAGCCAAGTGTCTTCTTTTTTCACATTAGCTGAAGTATACAGAATAAATGATATAATTCAGCATGCATGCTTAAATTAGATGCTTTGGTTTGGTTGTGTGCCTAAATCTGTGTGTGCAGCTGGCCATGCCCTCGAAAGAATAATGTGGCTATGCCAGATGTTTCTGGGGATGCATGATCCTTCTTACCTTGCGAGGCTTGGTTCAGGAAAGGCACTGCAGTTCACTCTTTAAACATTTAATTAAGTCTCATCTTTCTAGAGCTGTGCCAATACACTCAATAAACACTCCTCACAGCTTTGCCTTAATGCCTGTGAAGCTATTTGCTACAACAGTGACTTAATTCATGTTTTCCTATTTTATTTTTCTCAGGGAACATTTTTAAAAGCACCTGTTTGCTTACTGATTATTCATTGCCTTTCACTGCAGAATCTATAGCATAGGTGTAGGAACAGGAAAAATACATCTTCCTGACAAAACCGCCTTGCTGTACTAATTTACTGTGGAACAATAATTCAGGCAATGAGATTACTCCATATAATTAATCAAATCCTTACATTCCTATTGCACTGTCATGCTGCATGTGCTCACATACATCAAGACGACTGATGCGCTTATGCTCTAAATTCTTCAGGCATCCTTTCTGTGCATCTCCCACAGTGCCTTAATAGATGCAAACCCAGCAACAACCAAAGGGAACAGCTGTCAGTCGAGACCTGAACAGTCCTTTTCAGGCAAACTAGTCAGAACAGCTGCCCTCTAATTTTTCCTGCCTTCTCTTTCAAAAATACAATGCACAAAGTTCTGGAAGGAAGAGTTAACTTGAATCTCTTCTGAATTTTCTAAAAAATACTTACTGAGTGTACAAATATAATATCAGGAGAGCAGATATTTTTGTTAGCACTGTAGCACTGTACACCTTCCAATGACACGAAGTAGAATTATTTTGGAACTGTTATTGCAGCAGAACAAAGACTCACTGGCACCCCAACCACCAGCTAAACGTCCCCTGGCGCAGGGCAGCTCTGCCCTGTTGTGCGAGCCCACGCACCTCGCCCTTGCAGGTGCTGGATGTGGGGGGACAGGAGGAAGCGTGGAGCGGGCAGCCCCAACGTGACACTGCAGACACTGGCACAGAGGGGCTACTGCAGCCTCTGATGGTTCCTTCTTGTGCCAGGATGGAAACAAAGTTAAGAAAATTAAGGGAAAAAACAAGGAAAAGTTTACCCTTGCTTTTCACTCTTGGGAATCATTGGAAATTGTTCATCTGCCCCAGGCAAGTAATTCCTGTAATTATTTTTGAAGGAAAAACCTTAAACACTTGTCACTCTTCTTTCACACTTTATGTTTCTCTCATTTGTTTTCTTTCTTTCTCGCACTGATCTGTTAAAGTACACTTTCTTCTTTTATTAAACACGTCATGTTACTTCCTTTGCTGTTTTTCTCGTACTATGTTTATTGTTCTCACAGTTGTATCCCCTTCAACAGTATTCCTTCTATTACATCATTTATGCTGTATTTTCAAGATTTAATTATATTCTATTTTTTAACATGTGGCTTATTTCACTTAACTGGTTTTCAGCATTGACCTACTTCTGGCAATTTTACTATATATTATTTGCTTTCCTCCTTTTATTTCTCCTCTTTATTACTTTACCTATATTTATGTGTCTGTTTCTCTCTACTACAGTTTTATTTGGATTTTTTGGTCTTTTTTCATATGGTAAAGTAAATTTTCCTCCTTTACTGTGATCACGGAATCATTACTCACCCTTACCGAACTCTGGCCTCAGCCAGGTACTGAATTTCTCCAGTTAAATGTTAGTGCTTCTGATTCTCTTTCCACCATTTGTCTTTCTTTCCAGTTCAGTTTTAACTTTTATAGGCAGGAGACCAGCAGCAGAACCAGGGACTCTAAGAAGCTGTTCAGTTCTATCTACCTGGTCATAATAAAAAGGAAAGCTAAGAACATACACGCATTCTGCGTCCAACAGTCCTGTATTCACGGGCAATAACATATTCTCCTTCCAGAGGCTCTGTGGAGATTTTTGTTGTGGAAACATCAATAGCTTCTGCCTCTCTCTGGACTCATTTCGTCTGTTTACAGAACACTATCAAATGTCGGTATCTCATCTGTGATTCATTTCCTGACATTTAATTATTGTTCCATAAATCACTTATCCAAAGAAAAGAAAACAGTTTAACAAGATTTTAAAAATATTGCTTATAATTATTTTCCACTTCGTCTTATGAAACCTCTTGGTGCTGTTAAAGAAAACTTGAATGTATAATGCTACAAATATGTCTCTTAAATGTTAGCTTCAGCTAGAGGAATGGAAGATTTACAACCAGCCTCAGAAGTGTATTTATATGGAATGTTGTAATCATAACATTATATCCTCAAATGTCTTTCATCCAAGTGGCTCCTAACACCCTCTCTGCTTATGCATGTTTTATCCTGTTGCAGAATGAACAGCATTTGTGTGACAATACACTTTCAGATGCATGGAAGTCTTTAAAAAATGGGCAAAACCTGTTTTCTCTATTGCTTTCCTAAACTGGAAAATGGAGAATTCTATTCTGGTCTTCGCTGCGTTCTTGTTTCGCTGGGGAAAATTGAGCGAATCGTCAGTTTGGGCAGAAATGATGGACTCATAATTCCAAGCTGTAATAAAGGTGGAGTGCAGTACACTTTCCTTGCTGATATTGTACAATTATTTGTGAGGGAGTAGAATGACATCCAGATCTGAAAAGAGCAGAAATGAAGGGATTTCTAGTAAGAAGCAACTGTTACTATCGCTTCTGCTAGGTCACTTGAAAATGGTGTGGAATTTTCAGTGGTTGAAAAATAAGTTAGTTTGAAACTCATTTCTTCACAGTGCCTCAGAAATGTACACTGGGTTTAAATAATAATAAAACTAAATAAATAGTGCTTTCAGAGTCATTTAAAAGTGTTTTGTTACTTTTCTGAGTTTTGTATACGCACATCTAAGTGCTCCCGGCTTTCTTGTAAACACATAGATTAAAAAAACTGTGCCAGGATGAAAGGGACACGCTAATTCAGCAGAAATTGTTTTGGTTCTGAGAGACTGGAAGGATAAGGAAATTGCTACCCTATTTTTGTTTTTAATCTTGATAGGCTAGAGGACATCCAAAGAGGTAAAGTTTACCTGCCTGCCTACAGCCCCAGAATATCACCTTATTTAAAAATAAATAAATCCAGAACCGTCAGTGTGAGGGATGTGGCTACATGAAGGTAGCACACGTGAGTTGTTTGTTTGGAAATCAAAGATCAGGATGGAGTATTGGATATTTTCTTCCCCTCTGTCTTTCCTACATACATCAAGGGCTGAAGACTGAGTGTAAAGAACTGGCCTTTAGGGCATAACTATACAGAGAAAATCAAACACTAGGAAAAATAGTTTGCAGGGTTGTTGTTCTTTTATTATTATTATTATTTGACTATCTTAAAGTGAAGTGAGAGTGAAAGATTGAGATAACTTGACTAATTTATAATCACTATGAAGATTTAGTGCCAGAAGGAAAATTCTGTTGAGAGTATGTTTTTGGATTATGTCAAATTATATTCTGAGTCCAACATGAGGCTTCTCAATTATTCCTAGAAGGGCAGGGACACAAGACAGCTTCTAAACATGCAGACCACACCACCACATCGATACAACCCCAGGCATCTGTTGGGAATACATCTATCCGCACCTACCACAGCTTGAGTACTCCAGATGCAAGTAAATTTCAATCGCTTCTGAAAGCTTTTCTTCAAAATATTTAACTTATAATGATATTTGCTCTTCTGCGATACCTTTCATCTAAAATCTTAAAGTGCTTTGCGGGCATTAATTAATGAAGCCTCAAACTGCACCGGGGAACCAGGACAGCCTTTATAACCATTCCACGCGCAGCTGAGCGGTGTGTACAAAGCCGCACAGAATCACCCCAGCCACGGCTCCGTGGCCGTTAGCTCTGTCCGACCACCCCAGCGGTGTTACTGCTTGCATCAGTCGTGGCTGATTTTCAAAACACTTCTGTACATAATATGGAGCTTACGCCAGCTCTCTACTTTGCAGGACAGCTCTAAACCATTTGCAGATGACTGCACTTGGCCCAGCATGAAGTATTTGGGGAACAAAGGGCAAAGTGCATTCTCTCATGGGCAGGAGGTTTCCTCAGCTCACAACCAGTGTGCAGTGCACATAAAAGGTTTCGTTTCTTTTTCCTGCGCAAGGCTAGGGGACAGAAAGCTGCACTGCAGTGACTGCCTGGATCCACAGTCCCTACTCATCCTGGGTGTCCAGTTACGTGGGAGAACACAGAGACAGTCTGCAAAACCAGGCCAGGAAGGACTGGTTGCTAAAAATACATGAAACCTTTACAGGACCAATCGACTTGCCCCTTCTTTCCTAGGTTTTAGACACACATATCTGTTAATGTGAATACTACCAGCTGATAAAAACCTGACCTTCAAGAAAACAGATAATCAAATCAAGCTAGTATATGAGTCTAGGAAGATTTACACTGCTAGAATTCCCAATATTCTAGCAGAGATCTGATTTTTCCCCTAAAATTCAAGAAGTCTTTTCTTGAAACTCTGCAGCGTGACTCCAAATATACTAACAATTTCCAAGTCATCTGCTGGAATTAGCCCAACATGTTGTACATGCAAATCTGGCTTTCAAAGGTTTACTTTTGCTTTAATCACCAGCACTAAAAGGACCTAGTGTTTCTCTTTCATCTGGCAGCAAATTAATTATAAAAGCTATATGGTAATATTAATATTGTCTTACTGCAGATCAATGGTTTTCCTACCTTTGATTCTGGTATTATGCATTTGATGACAAAAACAAGATGTATAAATCCAAAATTTTCAAGGTGATAATTCAGGTAAAGATTTAAATAGAAACCTTGTATCTTTTAATCTGTTGACTCCGTTTAAAGTTCAAAACTATAGTCTCCTTCAGCTCACCGTTATGAAAATAATTTAAAAGAATCCTAAATGTACATTTGTGGTCTTTCTCTGACTTTCAACAGAGGATAAGAACTCTCTAGTCTGGATATCTGCCCAACAAGGGTGAGGTCTGAGTCCCCTAAATTCAAGAAATGTGCGGATGTGGCACTTAGGGAAATGGCTTAGTGGGCGTGGTGGTGGTGGGTTGACGGTGGGACTGCAGGGTCTTAGTGGTCTTTCCAGCCCTAATGATTCTGTGGTTTCGAAGGGCACGTGCTCACTTAGTTCGTAGCATTCAAGGGGTGTGGGAAAATGCACCAAGGCCTGTGTGAAAGTGAATCACAGAAACCACCACAGTGAGCACGTGGGCCGCATCCTCGGCAGGGAACAAAGGGGAGGAAATGCACTGGGCTGCTGGCGGAGCCGTGCCGTGTGTACACTGGCACACACGCCTTGTGCAAGACCCTCACCCAGTGAGGCTCCTTTCTCACACCTTGACTTTAACTCTGCTGTATCCTGCTGTTCACACATTATCTCTGAATACACACTCATTTCAAAGAACATCTGTTTCTCTTTACACTTAATTCTATTTTTTTTTTCAGGGAGAGGTGGGTCGGAATAGAGGATGAACAATGAAATCTTTTATTGTTACGTTCTTGTAATGCAACTTTAATGAGGGTTTTTGCACAACAGCGCAGTAACAAAGCCAGGCTGTGGTCTGTGCAGCTCCTGATCTCGCTGTGGGAGCTTCTCCCTTTGATGTGACTGTTAGCAGTACCTTGAGCTGGCAGTGACGGTTTTAATGCTGCCGCTCTGTAGTGCTCTGTTTGTAAACAGCTGATGAAAGTTAGGCATCTTGCGGCAATAAAGGCAAAGCACGGTATTTAGGGCACTCTCGTTACTCATCCGTATGCAGGATATGGCCTTGCAAAATAAGTCCCCCTCCCCCTTCTTCTTTTAATTATGATTTTGTTCCTAACAAGATGGAGATTAAATTGAATGCTCCAGATCAAGGCAGAGAAAATGACTGTTTTAGTGTACCTTGAGCCACGGCTTTAGTAAAACATGATTATGGGAGTGTTTTATCTTCCGCACTGAGGGAAATCAGCTGAGGAGTAAATTGTTTCACTTTGCATACAGAAGCGTGTGTCCAATTCGTGGCCTTCAGCTCACTTCCAAATCATCACCTCTCTAACAGCAGCCAGAGAGGACGGCGGAGGTACGAACAGAAATAAAAATCACCTCCTCTCCTTCCAGACTGTTCGCGCTAGCCAGTACCCTGAAGCCCTCCTGTCTGCACTCACATTTCCAGTCTGCACAGATCTCCACCTGATTACTGGGGCCTCACGTGAGTACTGTGTTAGGAGCTGTATAAACATCAGGTGGAAAACTATCCTTGAGCTGAAGAGCTGGCAGACTAAAAATAGGATAAAAGACCCTGGCTGGACGCAGCACATAATTGAGAGTAACAAAAGATCAGACCTGGAGAGCTGTGTTTATAAGCAATAGTCTTAACATACAGGTACTCTAAATTGCAATGGAAGTATTTTGAAGGTGTTGTACGAGAGGGAGTTTTTATGTGGGACGTGAAGGTGAGAATGTGATCTGAAAGTGTATTGGCTTTGCAGACTTTTATAGAGAGCTCTCTTCAGAAGTGCTGTGGGGGCAAAAAAAAAGGATGGTTTTCCTAAGAAAATGTGGCCATATTATGGCATAAATTCAGATAATAAAGGATATATATTCTAAGTATGTGCAAATGGCCCAAAATCTCCTATGCGCCTGAACACTGGTGATGAATGCAATAGAAATGAGAAATTATTGTTATTGTATTCCCTCAGCTATCAAGCATGCTGTTCTTTTCCAACATCTGCACCCCAGAATAAACAAAGTTTGGGATATCGGAAGTATTGTAAGCTTTTGCTATTACACACACAATGCAAGGCTTGACAATCTGTTTTCTGGATCATAATTTTATCCTGCGTTTAACACTTATTGAAAAGGTACCAGAAAGGCTTTAGAAATCAACTCAAAAGAATTCTTAAGAGTCTGAGTTATGTACGCGCGGTATGTGTCTGGTTGGACTAACATATACCAAAAAATAGAAGCTAAAGGTGAGCTGAAGGGTTTTTATTTATTTTTCAGCCCATCTGAAAGAAGACCTTTTTTCTTTTGCAAGAGATGACTGTGTTAACACTTAGAAGAAGGCAGGAAGATGGTTTTATAGTTTGGTTTAGATGCAAGTGGAGTCACCAGCTACTGTTGGAGAACTGTAAATCACCCACGGACTGAACCTTTAGTTCAAAGACTCAGCTAATTTACTTAAATAATTATCTTCCCTGGGACATGTGGATTTAGTTCTGTTATAAGCAGCATTTTAACATACTCTGTAAAGACCCTCATTCTGTTATAACAGCCTATCCAGTAAATTTCTGTTTTACAGGCTGTCATGTGAACGCCATGCAATGCGGAGACGCTGACTGCCATTCCCCAGGGGTCTCCTGCGCCGATCTTCGTTTCCCACATGTGATCCCAGCTATGGGTCTGTTCTGTACCACCCATGGTTTCAGAACAGATGGTAATGTCTACCAGCGGCCTCAGCCTTGGTTTTAAGAGGAAGAAAAGGAAACGTCAGGCATGGAATGCCACGGCACCTCAGTAAATGCAGTGCTGAGGAAGGCTTCAGAGCTCATTCCTGACCTGACCTGGGCTGCCACCACCCTCACGCAGAAACAGCAGTCCAGCACACAGCACTTGCCCGTGTGAACTCTCATTGCTCCTTTACGTTGCCACTTACCTTAAAAAGCTTATCTCTGAAATAGACACAGAGCTTTCTCACCAATGTTTCCAGCCCAGAAAAACCAGTACACGGGCATACAAGTGACACAACACGTCAGCGAGGTGCTGCTCTGCCAGGGCCCTGCCTTCAGGAGGAGGATGCTGCCTGAGGCTCCAGGCAATTGCTTCTTTGGGTCGCTGGCTGCTGTCCAGTTAGCTTACCCATTGGTCATTATTAATATTATACAGACGATACTCTGAACCTCATTTCAAGGTCGTACAGGAGCAGGATGCTTAGCAAGATGTGAATACGAGGTGGCAATCGCTTGAGACCTGTTCCTGGTTTGTGGTATGCCACAAAACCAGAGTAGAAGACGTGATTTGGAGGCTGAAACTCTAGAAAAAAGCCTTCTCCCACTTGCTTTGGTGTGCCCCAGATTTCAGACCTGGGCTTTGGATTTACTGTTTGTTACTGGTAAGGAAACTGCCTGACTTTATCCACAGATGAGGCAAAAAGAGGACTGCCACCCTACAAAGTTCCCTTCCGTCGTGTTAACAGGATCACAGGAAAGCACACATCATGCACAGAGAGCGAAGCTGACGCTGTTACATTCCACTTCAAGAGAAGATATTTTATCTGAAATTGAATCTATGATGCTGGATTATTGGTGAGATGTGATACAGCTTTTGCACAAATATATATTCATGCCTGTTAGCTGCAAACGAGAATGTGTACAGTAGGAACACAGAGCAATTAGATATATTGGAAGAAAGACAAAATCAGGCAAAAGCCAGGCATAAGATTGATTTAGAAAAAGAAAGTATATAAGAGGGGGGAGGGAGTAGAAAAAAAGCCCATATGCTGTTTAAATGAAATGTGAAAAAACAAAGTAAGGAGACAGAAGGTCAAAATCTTAGTTTCTCTTCAGTTTACAGTAGTTTTCACAGATGACATTTGGGCCATGAAAGCTGAATGTAGGTCTGTGAGAAATCTCTTTATTTGTATATAATTTATTTTAAAAACTGCTGCAAAATATGACTGTCTGAGCCTTCTGGGCCATGTGGCAAACATTAATTTTAGTTTGTTTCCCCCCCATGGGTATAAGGAACTGCCTGTGCTCTGTTGGCAAAATTCCTTAGCATGAAATGAGACAGATGTTAGCGATACATTAAAAGTGCTTGATGTATAATAGCGGGGTTGTTTAGAATCTTCATGAGGATGCTGGATTAAAATCTCTGAAATCTGAGGAGAGACTCCTGTTGATGCAGTAGTCTTCCACTCAGGTCCCTTGGATATATTTGCTTAATACGTCCTGGAGGCCAGGGAAGGGGCTAGGCTCCAACGGCACGCTCAGAGCACAGAGACGAAGTCCATTTGTGCCCCTGTGAGCAGGCACTGCCTCAGGACTGGAAGCCGCTAACCTGGGAATTCACTAAAACTCTAGAATCTAATCAATTTCTATCCCACCTGGTTCGTATAGACTGCACCAGAGGTACATGGGAGGTTATTATCAGGTGAGATTTCATCTGGGAGTTTGGAGAAATCTGTGCATCATTTTTCTGTGCTTTTGTTTGGCTGTTGTTGTTTTTACTTAGGCCTGTGGTTGGAATTATTATTTGAATGGATCCTGCAGGTTGCTATATTAATCCTAATGAAAATAATCAGAGGAAATCACCTCTGCCTTTCTCTTCTGGGAAATACTGTATTTGTTTTCCCATCCGTTTATCTGTGTGTGTACTAAAGGCATGGATGAGACACAAACATGAGATTTGACAATATTAGTCCAACCGCACCACGTCATTTCCAAATAAAATATACCTGAGCTGAAGCAAGGGACACCAAATCCTGCAGTTTGCTCTTTCATTCTAAAAAGATTCTTCGTTCCCCGGGCTGGAAATCTCACTGACTTACTGGTGGTGTCTCGCCCGTTTTTCAGAATCAGGCAGGCAGGTCAGGGTGCTGCATGCGTTCCCCTTTCGACCAGAGGATTTCCGTGTAAACCCACAGAGGGATTTGTTGAAACATACTTTATTTGTTGGTGAGATCATTTATGTAGGAGAATATTCTGAGAGATGCAGTAAACAGCTCAGAAGGTACTAGGCTTAGGTAACCTGAGCAATACTTGTGCATCCAGTACGCCAAGGGAAATCAGATGAGAGCAAGGACACACCATGGGGACAAACAGAGAACTATGCTGTTTAAAAAACGACACTTAGGAGCAACACATTTTCACTGATAAATTTGGAGAGCTTTCCTTTCCCTCAGCTTCCTGTATTCTTTTCTTTCCTGGCATTAACTGAAACCTGGCATGTTCTGGGATGATGGATAAAGCTTCTTAAATACCCACCTCACCCAGGAACATAAACTCCCCGCAGAGCCAGAGTTACTCCCAGCTTTTATTTTTGCATAGGCTCTCTAAATCGGCTCCCCATCATGCTTTCTGCTAACCTGAAAATCTCAGGAATAAGCAATATACTGTTGCTAAACTATCTCTAGGAGAGACAGGGATACAATTACCTTTCTTTCTTTTCTTGCGATGTGGTTCTATAACAATAATATGCATTCCTTTGTAACATAATTAAAATAAACTGCTGTGCTGTGGCATTTAGTCAGCTGTGGCCGTCATTTGCCTCATATGCAACAAATTCTTGGAGATTACAACTTAAAGCACATAGGATATTTTGCTTTCATTCCCTCAAGAAGAAGGAAAATATAAAGGTGTAAGAGGAACTGGCCCATACCCAGCTACACTCACACAGATAAACTGCATACACCAGACATGCATGAAGAATGCTGGTTTCAGTGGAATGAAAGAAGTAGCCTAATTAATTCAGTGGAGTTACACATGCTTAAAATTTATAGAAAGAAGAAAGATAATGCTTTTGATCTTGAAGTACCAGGGCAAATCAAATTTGCTGGTAACACATGCGCTTCGTGTGCCAAACTCTGGGGTGAAACTTTCCATTTGCAGAACAGCGGAGTAGCTGTGCGTTAAGGAAATGACTGATGCGTAACGGGCAAGGAAAAATCTTCCCCACACACAACAACATTCCTCAGATGATACATGTGTTATCAGAAAGTCAGTCTAAATTAGAAGTTTAGACAGGATACACCGTTTCTAGATTTCTTCACCTTTTACTCAGCACTTTGTTTTAGGGCTCCCTGGTTCATTTGGGCCATGTCAGCCTCACAGAATTTACAGGAATGGAACTAAGATGACAGCTGCACAGTGGTACCCATCGTATTGGCAGTGCCTGTGAAGCTGTGCTGCCAGCATCCCGGTGCGGATGTGGTCAGGAGCGTGAGCCACGACCTGCAGAGAGCTGCTGAAGGGGCCCCGAGAGATCCCCCTGTTCCTTACTGGGGTACAGTAACAGATCTCATGGCAGTTCTCTCCTGGCAGAACACAGACACCTCTGCACGTAGGGTATGAAAAACTGGCCATTGCCAATGGGGGAAGGGAAAAAAAAAAAGGAAAAGGACTATAAATTTGTAAATTTATAGTGTAATTTTGTTGTAGTTACAACAGCATACAACTATGACAAGCAAGGCTGCTTTCCACAAACAAATTTATCACCACCGGTTGTTCTTCTATTGCTTTCAATAAGAAATGCCAAAATAAGTATGATTTAAAAATGCTGTCAGCTGACGGGAATACTCGATAGATTCGGTGCATTACAATAAAATTGGTCTGTAAGTGTTGTACCAAAATAAATAAATAAATAAATAAATAGGCAGGAACACGGCCCTAAATCTGCCACTTAATGCTTCGCAGTTATGCCTCAATATTTACTGTAAACCATTGGAAGATTGTCTCTAATTTGCATATTCATAAGGCTGTCATACAGCTTGAAAGTATTTTTTTTTCTACTTTGTTATAGCACTTTGAATATTAGGGTTTTTTTAGTGCACAGTTTATGCAAATCCCACTCGGAGCAATATGGCCTCCACTGATGCTGCGTTTATAATTCTGTTGCAGTCTGGCCTGTTGATTTAGGGGAAGACAGTGCCTTGGGAAAAATCACTCTGTTGGAAAATTCAGCAGCAAGTACATCGATGTAAAGGAGCATGTAAACAAGGTGTGAGAGACAGAACTTGGTCCACACAGAAGTTGCAGGCTCCTTGACCTAGCATCTGTTTCCCAAAGTATTCAGAATTGCTGATGCTTCTTTGAGCCTTCCTCCACCCCATCGACAGTTTGTGGTGAAAGATTTGCATCTAGCCTCTGAACCTCAAACTGTGCAACAGCTTCTGCTTCCTGCAGGAAGAGCAAAGCTAGGTGACACAGGTGAGCAGAAGTTAGGTGAGTAACGCCATGCTTTGGGTTCCACGTCCACAGAAATGTCAAACAGATACGGCAACCAGAGAATACCGCCTGCGACACCAGTCTTTCAGCCAGACACGCTACACTTACGCCTTTTTTTCCTCTGTCACTACAGTTTAACCGAACGGAAAGCCCTCTGAAGCACACGCTGCTCTTCACTGTTTGTCCATACAGTGCGTTGTATAATCAAAACAATTCATCATATCAAAGACAATGATCTCCTCTTGCTAAGAGGAAAACCTGAGTTCCTGAAGAATGTGACAGATGGAGAGCAGCAAGCAGAGAGGGCTGAGGGTAACGCAGGAATCCCCTGCCAGAGCTGCTTGCAGGATTCGGCTCGGGATGCTCTGTGCTAATGTCAAGGGCTTCTGCTGCCTGAGCTAAAGGAGTTACTCCATGCTGCAGCAGTAAATTCTGATTCTATTTATTTCATGACTAATACATCTATGCTTACTGTAATATCCCATGCTGTACCTTAACCAACTTTTTTCTTAGAAACCCCATATATGGTACTGAAGTAATACACAAAGAGAAATTCAGGGTGGTCTGTGCTTCCTAGTGACCAGTGGCCTGACCCCAAAAGGGGAGACAAGATACGTGCAGGGATAACAGTGACAGAGACACTACCCAATACCACATCTATTCAAGAATTAGGACGGAAGGCAGCACCTGAACGTAGCTCCTGCAGTTTGGGCAAACATGATCTTACGCAGCTGCCATGTTACTCTCTAATGAGACTGATGCTGCAACCCAGCTGTCTCTGCTTCCTCCTTTTGTGGGACCAGAGAGAACCAGACATCTGGATCGTACACACATCACATCTCCATTCTCCAGACCATATTCAAGAGCATACAACAGACAACTGCTTTCCTCCAGTGCAATGAGAAACCAGATGGCTTCAAAAGACCCACTCTGCCTCCAAGGTGGCATATGGAATATTAATTAATAATAGATTCATAGACCTTTCCCCATTTAAAAATTTAATATTTGTTGGCTCATCTGCTTGTGCCAGAGAAGTGCTACAAAACGGTGGTTGCATTCCAGCAGCCATGTTGTCCCTTATGGGATGTCCTTCAGGGGCCCTGAGGAGGCCACACCAGGATGTGCCCGAGGACAGAGGAACCACAAAGGCGTTGTGCTGTGGTTAAAGGCAGTAGGAGCGCGGAGAGGAGGGGTGGAGATCACAAAACAGCCAAAGCTGTTAGCCTTCAACCTAACCGCAAGCCACAAAGTGCAACGAGAATAATTTGTTTGAGGAGCGTGAAGTCACTGCAGGGCTGTGTGCGTCATGGTTTAAAGTTTTCCTGCCACCCCCTGCAGGACCCGTAACGAGCAGTGCCTAACGAAGCCGGCACCGCAGCCGGCACCACAGACCGTGCCTTCGGGCTCCAACTTCTTGCATTGAAACTTAGGGCGGTGAGCGAGAGCACACGCCTGAAGTTGAATCATTTGAAGTGGATTTTTCAAATCTTATTAAGTGGTATTTTTTCCTCCGCCAGGGCTCCTAATCCTCTGTTTCTGCCAACTGATGCACTATTGGGTGCGCGTTTCCATCACCCTCTCTCTCTTCCCTGGGATCTCACCTCCTTATTATGAACCTGCATAAGCAGCTTTAATTCAGTGTCAGCTTCACCCACTGCATTAAACTGGGCCCCGAAAAATCCTATTACTGTTTTGAGGGAAGGTGAATAAATGTGTGTCTCGACTGATCGTGTATTAATCCTGGTATCCACTTACGGCCTGAAAGGAAATGTCTGCTCAGTTGCCTAGCAATACCATTGAATGTGAGTCTTAGCATTTTAAAAAAGGGTCAATTGCTAAATAAGCCCTCCAGAACCTTGTCCTGATGCTTTTTTCCCTAGCTTTATATTTTCTAAATATGATACAAATAACTAGCGTATATGAGATCATGAAATAAGACAATGGCGAGAGCACATCCTTTCTATGCTGACTGTCCCCGTCACCAGATGCAGTGCTCGCACCAACCAAGACTGATTTCACATAAAAGGAAGATAAGAAAAGAAAGAGGAAACGTTGCCAAGTGTGTACTAAAGAATAATGCGTTATTTCATAAAGTGACAGACGCTGGTGTTCACTGAGTCACATCCATTTTCTACAGCAGACCTGTGCCTGTCTGCAGCCAGCCGAGGAGCTGGCCCAGGTGAAATTATCTGGCAACAGGCTTTTTGCAAAATTATCACGGTGGCTTTGTGCAAATAGCTTAAAGGCAAGTGAGTCTTTTCTACAAACTCTTTCTCCTTCATGAAAAAAAACTGCAGGTAAAGAAATAACAATCGGAAGGTTTTTTTGATATGCATTTATAACCGTTTAAAATTGTTTGTTCAGCGACCTTCCCCAGGAGAGGATTTGAGTGTGGCCTAGAGAGCACATCTGGCAAGAGAGCACCGGCTGAAAGGTGCCTTGTGGGCAGTTGCTAGGAAGAAGCAATAATTCCATTTTCTATCGAGAATCAAGTGCATTCTGCTAAATGTCAAGTGTTTTCGTTAACAGCTGGAGAGATGAAGCCACGGAAATTCTTGTTTATAACCCTGGAGCCTCTCATCCTGCACTGGGATGTAATTTGGTTCAGCCATGTGGCTCAGCATATTAATCACGTTTTTAGACTGGTTGAGGCCATTCTACTATCTCCTTTTTGTGCGGCAAATACAGGAGAGGAAACCCTTGAGATCTACCCCTTAAGGTTTCTCCACTTGACGTGTGTCACTCTTCCCTGAGAGCTTCAGAGGAGTTCATCTAAAACTGAGAAATACCAGAATGCACAAGAACTAAGGAGGCACTTCTTTAAGAGCAGCTCAACATTGAAAGAGTTGGCGCCTTCCTTATCACTAGACATCTCACAGCTGGGATCAGATGCCTTCTTAGACCATAACTTGAATCTGGAAATAACGAGGTAAATTTCTCTATCCAGAACAGTCAGCCTGTTCATATCGAGCTGTCATAAACCCCAAGAATTTCAGTATAAATGCAAAAGCTATGAATTCTGTCAGTCTCTCACAGTTCCAGAAGGTGCTGAGCTGCAGCCTTGCTGTTGTATCAGCAGAATTCCAAGAAAAAGCTCCACTAGTAATTCTCTTAAAATTATAAATTAGTCAAAGGGATGCAATGGATTTCTACAAAGGTTCACCAGTTTTTACAGAAGGAAATGCCATCCCAGCCCTGCCAATATTTCTGACAGTTAAAGTAATTGCAATACTTTGTATATCTTGATTTCTAATATGCTTTTTATTGCAGTAAAGATTACATCTGATTATGTCTTTGTATATGCTACACTCTGGTATTTTAAACATCTTCTTCCTGATAAAACTTTTTTTTTTTTTTTTTTTAGTTACTATTGAATTAGAGTTGCATCTTAACCAGAAGAGAGACCTCTGTTATGCCAGGTACTGTACCTATACCAAGTAAGAGAATCTCCTCCTCAAAAAATACACAGCCAAAATAGACAAAGGAAATAGATTCATTTTTATGCCTTTGGCACTAAATAACATAATTCTCTGATTCCTCTAAATGGATCTCTTGACACCTCCGATACCAGAAATAACTTTGAGTAACGCGCAGTGCTAATTCCAAATGCACTCTACCAAGTACTGGTGGTCTCAGACAGCACAGAATAACTCTGCAGTGTTTCATTACAGATAAATGTCTCTTATTTACTTTGGATTTTGTGTCCATATGCACAAAAAGCAGCTTAACATACGATATTTAAAAATTGATTGGGCACAGGTTCTGGATCCTAACCAACAAATTGCTGCTTGATCTGCGCTGGGAATGTTTTCTTACTTAAATAAAAACAAGGAACAAAATGTTAAATCCTGACATGAAGAGTACTTTTCTTTCTTTTATGCCGGGAGACAATCAGGCAAGAGGCCTGCCTGGAGGGGAATATAACTCTGCTTTATCCTGAAACTTCATCACTGACATCCGTCCTTTTCTTCTTCTTTTTCCTTTTCTTTTTCCCTTTTTTTCATGATCAGAAATTCATGAGAGAAACAGTGACCAAGGTTTCAATATTTCTATAGAATGTGAAAGCATTGTGTAATCCTTCATCTCTGCAGTACAGTGAACAAACAGACCTTAATCTCTGTGCAAATTCAGTAATGTTCTCATGCCCTCTTTTGGGGGGAGGGAGTTATTTTCTGTTTAGCCTTCAAACTGCAAGTGACAAGTCTCAGTGTTGAAATATTGCAATTTGCTAATGTGAAGTCTCATTGGAGAAGATGAGCTAAGCCTCAGTTCCTTCTCCACCCACACTTACTTCCCCTTAGATACACTGTGTGCAGCTTCCAAGTGATTGTAGTGAAAGACTGTCATCTTTATTCCCAGTGGAAGAATTTCTTCTGCCTCTTACAGTCATCATTAGTTAGCACTGCTTGCACTGCAACAATAACAAAGACAGACACAAGGTGGGTAGCAGCATTTGTTTGACAATAGCACACACGAACTTTGGCTAAGATTGCGCAAATACTCCTCTCCTGAAATAGCTCTGGTGGTAGGTGTCGTGTGCATCAGTGATCAACAAAAAAGGTTTATAAAACAGTGGGAGAAAGCAGTAGTATCGCCATTTTACGGATGTGGGATTGATGCACATAACTCTTCCTTTTTGCGGCCCTCCAGGGCTCGTGTAATCGTTCCCTGCAGCTAGATTTCTCCAATGGCTTGGTACACTCGGAGTAAAATCCACCCATGTTCATATTGCTTTCACAGGTATTGCAGTCCTGAGAGAGAGGGGAGCGATGTAAAGCAGCAACGCGTTGTGGAGGCGTGGGGGTAACGTTCACCTCGAGGACATGCTCTGCACATACACTGACTCAGTGGAGTTTGTTGGTGGAATTTTCTGAATGACTCCCTGAACGTTAGTATTCTTAGTAGCCTTTCTAAAATTTAAAAAAGATGATAAATGAAATTCTCCACCTCTTGGAAACGCAGCTAATATATGTGGTGCTTCAAGAACGTCTCCCTAATGCATTACGATTTCCCTAAATATGATATGAAAGGTGCACATGTAGTAGAATTCATAGTGCAATTTGCATCTATCATGCCACATTAGCAGGTTTTTGCAAATGTAAGTTTGAGTCACTCAGATGCAGCGTTTCTATCCTGACCTCATTACAGTCTGTGGAACAGGTCCCGTAATCTTAACCAAGCGTTTGTTAATGCCAGGCTCTGCAGAGCTGCAATGTTGAGTGCTGCGGGCAATAGCCCTCCTCCAAATGTTGTACCCAGACTGCAGCATTAGTAGGATTTTACACAATCTTTTCCCTTACAATATGTTACTGTTCGTATTGTACAAACCTTAGAGAAAAAAAATCCTAAAACATAATGAGGGTCTTGTTTTTACTTTTCCTTTGATTGCTATTGCTTGGAGTTACCTGGGCAGGAAACATCTGCTTTTGTCCCATTAAGGAATAGAGATTACCAAGTTTTAGTTAAACCTGGCATTCTGAGGTTATTTACTAGAACTTGAGGAGAAAAAAAAAGTTGGAACCTAATTACACAGCAGATGCTGAGAGTGGTATTTATTCACCAAAACCACACAGGTCATTCATTAAAATCTCAGTTTTAATTAGCAAACACCTGTTTTGTGTTTGATTTTACACTGATACGTACTGTCTGTAATTTGCTTTCTTCAGTACAAGCAATTAGATAGCCTTGACAGTAACAGTTAATCTAATTAGAAGAGGGGTACCTTGGGAGTCCAGCTCTGCCTTCAAGAAATTACGCACGCATGATCACAGCTCCATCCCGTCATGGCTGTGGCTGTTATTGTTGAAGGGACAGTGTTTTTCCTCTCCTGAATGACACTAAGATATTTCTGTTGTTTCTGGTATTTTCTGTTCTAAAGAAAAAATTCTTCGTAGGAAATGAAGGATCTGAGCTGCAGAAGGACATGTGATGCTGCTGCTGCTTTCAGACCTGACCTCTAGTCAAGAACTCCCATTACGAGTGATGCATTGCAACAGGCGCGTGCCGCACAGCCCATTCCCTCCCAGCACTTCTCTTCTGGTTGCCCTGAATCACTCTTCATTGGCTTCCTACAACCCTTCCAAGTCCTTAATGCAGAACCGAAGAGCATCTCTCCTCCTCTCTCTGTGGTCTTTGCTAGCAAGAGCAAAGTCTGAAAGGTGTGCAGGAATTATTTCAAAAGGCCTCCTCTGTACAAAAGTGAAAGGCACCTGCTGTCCCCCTGCACGGCCTGCAGTGGAATGATCCCAAATTAGTCTTGGGACAGAAACTGGATGCTCGTAATTAGCATCCACTTTGGAACCAGCATTGCTGTATATCCTGTTTACTGTCATACATAACTAAAAGATGCTGAGGCCGCAGTTTTCAGAGACACTCACATCGTCTGGCTGAGGTGTTTAATCGAACGCTTTTCCTTTCTGAGTTTCCAAGAATCCGTACGCTTTCCTCTGTAACTTGCTTGCAGTCTAATCACAAAGAAGGAAGATAAAGATAGCAAAGAGGGAGTACAGGCTACGTTGGAAGATGAAGGGAAGAACACAGAACAGATGCTGCAACCTAACCAGCATCTTGGGTTTAGGCTTTACAAAATCAAGTTCTTAAACACTGCATTTGACAAAACACTGAACAATGAAAACGCGCTGAGTGCAGTGCTGAGGTGAACTATACTTTTGTGTATGTAGAGATCACAACGAATTCTTGTTTGAAATCGATGGATTTGAAGCTTGTGCTCTACATCACAATCACGTGTTGCACACTTTCCTCAAACTGCCCGATTTTGAGGAGCTGCACACCCGTATAATCACTGTGCTAAAACTCTCTGAAGCTTCTTAATCAGAACTTGCCTCATCCTTTAAATAAGGATAAAATAATTCTCTAATTGAAAGACATGATGTGACAATAAACCAGGCAACTACAGTAACAAAAGTATTACTGTAACGGGGTCAGAGGAAGGCAAGTGATACCGGTGATTATAAAATTATGATGATTTAGGATGTATTGCCTTCTGAAAGCATTCCATGCCCTACATTTGTGCCACTGCTTTCCTCTTCCTTTTTCCTTTTCTTTGTTAAGCACAGCGGGTTGGCCTCCCCATCTATCATAGAAATCAACTGCAAAAGGATAAAAAAAAATCTCCCTCGAGTGGGTGAAGAGATATTGAAATAAAGGAATCAGCTAATTAAATTTAACTGTGTCATCCTGGATAGGCTGAATACTATAATTAATTAATCCAGCCCTCTGCTTGTCCTGGAGGGGAATGGTGTTCCTAAATGCACAGGGTGAAATCTGTTTAAGGGGATACGGGGCAGATTCAGTCCTCGCTGATGAGGGGAGATGTAAGGCTCTCAGCAGGAGAGTGTGTAGGAACATTGAGAACTCATTAATAACTGAAAGCAGGGCATGTTGCAGAAAAGCTAGGGAGAGATAGGAGGTGTGGGGGGAGGCTACTGCACAAAACATGCAAATATGTCAGCACAGAGTGTGACTTGTGAGATTGGAAAACATATTTCTGCACAGTGTGAGAGCACAAACCTGGGAAATAATGAAAAAGTTATGTTTCAGAGCAATTTCCTGCTGTAGTTTATCCCAGTGAAGCATATCTGGCCTGTTAAATTGTTGTAAAGTTGCATCATGGAAAGTAGCACATAATCTGATGATGGATGTGCTGTGCAAATCACATCGCTGGAAACAACTTCAGGGACTTGTGTGGATTTCTTCCTGCCCAATTTTTAATGTAATTACAATAGAGCAGAGACCGTGCCAGCCTTTCTTTTGGCTTCTTGGTTCCATTCTGTGACCTGGACATGTCTTGGGGGGGAGAAAACTCCGTGTTTGGGGCTTTCCTACCTGCAGTCAGACCATCACCTCTCCATCACCCCCACGGCCTTCGTAAGCGATGCAGCACAAGGGTGCTTCAAAGCCAGCTTTGCCTGATTCCTTTCACTTCACTTCTGCTCACAAACTATTTCGTTTGCAGAACCCAACTTTTAGCTTTAGCACCCCCTTAATCTGGTACTTGAAGTTGCCGTATCAATATAAACAAACGGCAGCCTACAGCTCTAGCTTTTTTCTAGACTGAATTCCTGCTGCTATTCAAAGCTCACGCTGTAACTCCGCGCACTGGGGTGACGATGTCTGACTGCGGCCCTGGCACCCGCACAGGAACGGTGGCACGCATCGACGGTGCCAGCCCGGCTGCAATGCTCCGCACCGTGCTTTGGGTGGGAGTCACGCAGTGAGAACTGAAGTCCGTAAGAGCTTAAGGAACAGCCTTCCACCTGCAGCAAAACCATCCTTGTACCTTGAAATCTTTTTTGCATCAGTCGATGAGCCAGCTTCTAATTAATGGGGACAGGATCTAGCAAAGTTACTTACTGCAAGATCCTACGCTGAAACACACTGTCCAGGGCTGCGAAGTTTCACCACTCAAGGGATTCACTTTTCGGTCAGAAAGAAAAAATAGCTCTAGGTTACATGGAGTAATTGGAACTGAGCAGCCCAAAAGCATCTCTCCAGAGAATCACAGGATTTGGGCTGCTCTCAGTAAATCCTTTCAAGAGCTGGTTCAGAAATTTCTGAGATGGTCAAAACAAACACAAACACAATACAGACCTCTTCCTAGCTTTTTATTCTGACATTCCTTTACCCCTCCTGAGGAGGATAAAATAACAAAAAACTGCACAAAGACCTTCACAGGTGAGTTATTTAAGCAACACTCTCCTTTAGGTCAGACCTCAATACTTCTGTCAGTTCAAAGCATGCTGTCGGTCACTACAATTCCTCTCCCCAAATAACTCCGATTCTTAACAGGGTGTGAACTAGTGAAAGACAGGTCTTCTTCAAATCAGCTTTAATATCAGAGTGCCAGCAGCAGGCTCTGTGCTTAGGCCACAGATGACAGGTTTATTAACTTTTCTTTTGAAAATGGTAAATTGATTCAGACTTCGAGACAGCTTTTTAGCTGCCACCAAAGTAAGAGAAAGGGAGGCAAATAAAGAAAGAAGGAAAGAATAAAGGAGGTGGCTACCTTGGGAGATATTTAAAGCTTTGTACAAAATTCTGATGGACAGACAAGTCGTGCTGCTGTCATCTTGGCTCACCAAACCTGGCAAAATTTCAAAAGTTTTGTGAACCCTACGCCTGTTTGCTCCTCTGGTGGATTTGTGCAGCAGGTTACCCACCTTTGTAAAGGGACAAATAGCTGGGCGTTTAGCTCATTAAATAAAACATCACTGATTTACACCACATAGATGTATATCAGATAGGTTTGTACACGTATAGCCATAAACTGGTGTCAAGATAAGAAATCTGACTGCAAAGTCATTAGGCCAGGCTGGGTTTTGAGTGTTGAGTCAGTAGGTCTTCCTCAGGATCTAAGGAACAAAGAGGTCTGGGCTGGTGAAACCAGAAAACAACAGCAAAACAAACGTAAGGAAAGCAGTAGCGTCTGGCCATGAAGAGGAAAGGTGAAACTCAAATGATCACAAGAAAAGTTACTGCTCCTATCAAACGGGCACAACCCAAAGCCCACTGAAACAGGGCCACATATTCCTCCTTAACTGTTGAAGACGTGCATAAAACCCCACAGAAGATAAGCAGCAACATGCAAAGCCTTTGATTAATAGTACAGCTCTTGGGGCCAAATTCTTGTTTGTAGGTGATTTGTACCAACCGGAAAAAATCTCAGCAGTTGGTGCTGCTGCCTGCCAGGCTAAGAACAGCTTCTGGTCAGCTGTTATGGATCCAAGAAGCGATGCTGCTTTCAGACAGACAGGAAAATTAAACGGGCTACTGGTGAAAAGATATTTAAAAGCAGTGACAAATTGCTTTTCTGAAATAACTTTAAGCCTCACATTAGTCCCACTAAAGGCAGCAGGATTATTCAAATGCTGATTTCCTCAGCTGATGAACTGTTTAATTGGACTGAAGTCTATTGGACAAACATCTACGTGGACATCTCCGAGAAAATACAAAGCAAAATAAATTAGCTATGGAAGCAGTCTCTTTTCAGCAGACTTCACCACGGATGTTCATGAATTATCCCTCCCTCGGTCCAAAAGATGGAACATGGTTAATCAAAGTAATAACAGCTAGTAAGCTGGCACCGTTATGGTGTCATGGAGGAACGTTAATTGCACACTATATATGCTTGCAGAGGAAAGCACCACTCTGAACCCACAGCACGATTCCCTTAGGGCCCTTACGGTCCATTTCCCAGGGAATGGCACAACCTCGCCCCGCAGAGAGCAGGTGGGGTGGGCTGCTTTCACAAAGCTGCTTGCTACCTTCTTTGGGCAACACAAAACCCTAGCCTTTTTTTTTCCCCCAGAAAAAATAATCTTAGCCTTGTAATATTGGCTTGTGATGAATCTCTATGGCAGAGAAGGACCGGGGAGGAGGAGGTGGCATCTTCTGACAAAGGAAACAAACATTGGCCATTGGGCACCATCATCATCCGGTGGGCTTTAACACCGCGGACGAGGAAGCAAGAGCTACTGCGCTGTTTAATCTGAGAGCAAGCAGGGAACGCAATTCCACACAAACCTGACAGAATGAAATAAAGTGTATGGACATAACCCTAATTAATTTAGTGTATTTGGATTCCTGTCCTCCCGTCTCTGTTGTGTAAACTGCAGCAGCTGCAGCTGTGTTGCAATGAGGATCAAGTCATGCCAAACATTATCTGAATTTCAGTTTGCAAATATTTGAGGCTTCTGCGTGGGACAGTTGACATAGCATTGCAATCAATTAAACAAACAAGCTACAAGGGTACTGCTGACTGGGAGCATAACGCTCCAACAAATCTGGCCACTGAAGTGAATGTGTACAAAAATATGTAATTTTTCTTTTAATCCTTTTGCCATCAAGGAATCCATCATCGTGCTCCACTTCAGCATATAAAATCTCAAGGTCTTGATTTATTCATGGCAAAACCCAACATGCATGGCAAATGGTAAAGAAATTAAAGGACATGCTGATTTTGAAATTACTCAGGCTGTGCTGAGAGTTGGTAGGGCCAGCTGGAGGTAAGCTGTGGTGAGGACATGCCAAAATTTCCAGAGTCAGTATCTGTATGACTGAATGCCAAACAAGTTTCACTCCAGTCATCCAAACAGTGCACAGGTCGTGCTGGCCCCATGCACTGGGCTGAATTTTGTCTCTGCTCACTGATGTAAAAGCAAGGCTTGTAACTTTGTCCCTTTTTTAAAATATGATGTATTGTTAGGGCCTGCTCCTTACAGTACACCACCAACCAGCCACAAAGACTTGTTTTGTGGGTAAGGCAAACGCAGAGCTTTGCAGTGTGGTTACGACGAGCTGTCCAATGACACCCCAGTAAGTGAGGAAGGGAGAGACATCATTTCCTTGTGACTGGCATCAAAACAGGGGTGACTTGCTCTACAGCGGAACTAAACTGAGCAACAGGACAATAGCATAAGCCAGAGGAAAACCTCAGGACTGCGTTTTGATGAGGCTCTGCCTAGGTCAGAGCTGCTGCCAGCACGTGGACGTGGGGCTGCCAGAGGAGCTCGTCTCCCAACGCGCTGTTCCCGGTGCAGACATCTGGGAGCAGCAGCAGCGCCAGCCCCTGACGTGTGTTTACAACACAGCAGACCGGCCCTTCTCCCCCCTCTCTGGCTCTGTCACAAGCACAGCGCACTCCCAGCCGGCTGCACAGGGCAGGCCCGGGGCTGTGCTCTGCCCGCTCTGATTACACTTGGGGTGCTGAGCTGGGGAGCTGCTGCTCTGCCCAATTTTCCGACGGATGGGCACCGCGGCTGGAGGCAGGCATCACGTCACTGCTTTGCTGCTGGAGCTGCAGACTGCCACGGAACCACAATATTTTTAAGGCCTGTAAACACTCTCTGTTGACACTTGAATATGCTGCTTGCTGGAAACGCTCGCAGGGACGGGTCCCAGCAGTAGGGCAGAGGCAAAGAGGAAAAACCAAGTGACAACACCAAGTGCCAGCGAGACAGGGCTGCCAGGGCTGAGAGCTCCCCCCGGCACCTTCCTGACACCGCTGCCGTTTGGTGGCAGTGCCACCACCGCCGTGTGAGCGCGATGGGAGCCGCAGGGACACACAGCTGGCAGCGCTGCCATCCTCCATGCGGGCTGCGTGCGCTCCTCTCCGCTTGCAGGGGGGAACGTGGGACTCTTCCAAAGCAGGGCTTCTCCTTTGAAATGAGATCAATAACCTGCTCAACTCATCTTTCCATACGCATATATCACATCTGACACATAGAGGCTTCGCAGCCACTTGTACAAAATTAATAACACTGGTAATTTCAGTGGCTCCTAATGAACACAAAAATGTTATCGAATCCAATTATGGGAAATAATGTTTTAGAGCAAGGAGTTTGAGACTCATTACCCACACAGTTTCTCACACATTTTAACCTGGGCTTTTTTTTTTTTTTTTTTTTTTTAAACACGTGAAAAGTGGTAATACTGTAAAACCCTTCTTAAGAATTGTTTTCTGATAAGCGGTCCACACGAACAATGCCCTACAGGTATATATCATCATCAGTAAAGTGCTGTTATCATCTGTGATTTCGTTATCTTTCTTAGATAACTCAGAAAGATTTTCTTTAACCACTCTTTTATAGTGGTTTTATCAAGTTTTGTCATATTGAATGTCTCCAGCACTCCAAACCTGTTTCCCATCCTCTTTGGAAAAAAGAAGCAGAAGTGACTTCACCCAGTTTAGGAAGATGCAGGATGGCCGGGAAGGACGCATGGGCTGAGGGCAGTGATTCCTTCACGCAGCCCAGCTGCCCCAACGCACTGCCATCTGGGCAGAACTCAGCTGACGCCTGAGCAGGACAGAAGGTGCTCTGTGTCCTCAGCAGCTGCCAACAGCTGCTCTAGGCAGAGCTGTCAGTGGAAGTTTTCAGTGTTCTCTCTGGTGTTTTTGGAAAGCTCCACCCCAGGGATAAAATTTTCCAGTCTGATGGCACGAAGTTGGGTCTTAATAGTGGAATCTAGCACCTAACTGGAAAACAGGCTATTTGCTATGGTTAAAAACCCCACTGAAGATAACAATTCTGGCCATGTAAAATTAGGTGTTATGTTTGCTAGCTCACAGAAACTGGAGAAACGTTCTACGCAGGTTTCAAAGCTTTTGCTCAGCATCTAGGTGATTTAAGAATTACTAAGCCAAGCCAGAATGCTACCTATACTCTGCACCAGAAGGCAAGGCGGGATGTAGGAAATATTCATCACTTTCCATCTTTTTTTGTCATTCCTTTTTGTGCTGTGTATCTGCATTTATGTGATTTGTGCAGCAAAGTATGTTTGTATTTGTATTTACATGAATCTTATTAGAGAAATACCTGCCAGTTTGACATTGCATTTACCTTACTAGCACTCTCAGAACTTTTTTATTCAGATTTACTTTTTTTCATTTTCTTTTCATCCTGGCTGAGAATGTGTCCTACTTTCTTGTTTAGAAGATGAGATGCTTGCATTATGCATTCTAAATATAGATTTATTTTTTTTTAAGCAGGTTGACATGGTCGTCAAAAGAAATGTATTCAGAGTTAGTTTCCTGCCCCGAGGGAGCTGCGCTTAAAGAATTTGATTTCAGGGTAGGATTAAAACATGATGCAGGTTATGTGCTGAATGACCATGCGCTGTATGTTTAATTTGCCAGCTGAAGCTACGAGACATGTTTTTGTCATCAGAGAGAGGAGCAGGGGGGTATACACAGAATCTGCCTATGGAGGAAGACACTTTCAAAAAGCTCACATGGGGTCCAGCACGCAGCACGGACCAGGCAGCCCTTTAAAAGCTTCCAAGCCGTCTGTGATCGTCACAACAGATCTTTAGATCAGAGCCATCCAGAAACAGGCACGGGAGTGTCTTGAAATATCATCTAGTCCAGCCCTGTGCCTGAAGGCAGAATCAATGCTACCCGTGTAATTGCTGATAGAGTATTGCCCTGTTCTTAAAGATGTGCAGTGATGGAAATTGCACAGCCTCTGCAGCCAATCTGTCCAGTGCTTTGTCAGCCTTAACTACAGAAAGTGCTTCCTAATGCCCAGCCATGACACCTCCTTGCTGCAAGTTTAATGCAGTTTCTTATTAATCTGACCACCCATACAGCTGAAAAGAAAAAGAAGGACATTACGGCCCTGGGTCCAAAGGTTTTTTGTAGCACAGCTCGCAGGTGAATTTGGATATCCTGAGTTACAGTCCTGCCTTTGAAAGGAAATTGCCTTTGACAAAAGAATGGAGTGCTCACACCAGAAGGCGTCACAAAACATAAAACATCCCTTTTAAGGAAGGAATACTCTATTTGCCACCCCAGCAAGGAAGTAACAGCTATGTGGGTACCATTGCCTCTGAAATCTTCACACAGGTACTCTTCAGTTCAGCCTCATGCACACTTAAAGGACTGGCAAAGGCCATTAAAGGTGCAGATCTGACGCAGGGATGAGCGGTGGCAGAGCTAGGAAAAGAAGCTGCCTACCTTACCCTGGAGTTCTGTGTAACAGCTAGTGGGAATTAAACAACACTGCAATGGAAAATTCTGATTCCATATAGGAAGCCTGGCTACTTTTCATTCACAGGATTTGCTTTCATAGATGTTTCTGTTTAAAATTCTACGGTCAAATTTATCTGTGGTATAACAGCATTGATTTCAATGGACTTACAGCTGGGATAAAGATGCTAATGCTCACCATATCCCCCCCTGTAATTTTTCCTCCATCAGGTAAAGCCCTGCTTAGCAGATGGGATACAGGGAATTGTTACAGCTGGTGTCCTTGTGACATTTCATTAAGCTGGTCTTTTAAAGCTTATCATTAGAGGTGCTGAAGTCTTGTTGGAAGAACTTAATTGCAATCTATTTTCCCTGACTGAAGATGCATTTGAAAAGTCAACTTGCATTTTTGATTTTTCTTCATTTTCCAAGGTCTTTGTGCTGCACAGAATTTTAAATTTCTCCATCTGCTTCACTCCCTCTTCACCTGAGTTTTGCATACCCCTGCTGTTTGTAACTGTTCATGTTCCCACTCCTTCCCAGTCAGACACTAAAGCAAAAGCAGCCTGTTGCCACTGGAGCTTACCTGGAAAAGACCACATCTAAGCCTTCACATGGGTAGAAAGATGATAAAAAGGCCACAACTGACAGCTTAGAAAACCAAGGATGCTTCTCTTTGCCGCAAGCAAAAACTACTGTCCCTTCCTTTAAGATACCCCAAGAAACACATAAAGCTCCACACGGTTCTTCCCAAATGATGTAGTGCTCCTTCCTCCACAACATTCCAAATAATGGTAATGTGCAGAAAGATATAAATATTTCTGTCTACACAGAGATGTGTGTATAAAGCTAACAGGAGGCCTGTGAATAATCATCCATCTGGAAATTTGATTTTAAATGCCATAAAGCAAGTTTTGTTTTAAGCTTCGCCACTCTAGAGTATTAAAGGTGAAGTGAAATTTCTGATCTTAGAATCACAAAAAATAGTCAGCTAATATAAATAACATCTTTGCTCTATTTTTATTTAAGGATATCTCATATTTGCCTGCAGAACCTAAATAATAAGGTTGCTAATTTGGGGTAATTAAATTGGCTTTCTTGGGAACAAACAATCCAGAGGGCTTCTTCTCACATGCTGAACTGGGCAGCTCTGAAGAAGTCAGTGGAGTCCCAAACCAGAGCTTGTAACAGGAGAATCAGGCCCCTTGTTTGTGTTTTATAACCTCTGCTCTCTGAAATCCAATTCCCTAATCCTGTCTGTGAACAATAAAGTGTTATTTAAGGCCAGGCCTCCTAGCTGAGTTTTGCACTTCGCCACAAACAATCACTATTTATTCACAGACGTATGAAAATATTCTAGCTGCAGAGAAACGTTTGCTAGCACATGCAATAGAAGCGTCTGTGCAATCCACGCTGTAATGGCGAAGTCAATATTTCAACATAAATCTTTACTTTCAAGCATATTATGGCTTTTTTTTCTTAAGAAAACTGCACTTTAGCTTTCAGTTTCCAAGCAGGAATGGTTCTTAGTACACTGCCGGTTTTGAAGAGGATGATCCTCGGCGACAAATTAGCATTTATAGAAAGGAGAACTGGGTTTGGGGTGGTTTTGTTGTTTTGTTTTTCTGTTTTTAAGTTGTTTAACTGTGTATAGAAGTCAGAGATGCTGATGTTAATTTGACCAGGCTCGTACTTGTGCTCAGTGAGGCACGCAGTGCCGGCAACAAGGAGATGAGTCTTTCCATTAGCCTCCAGCAATCCCTGCTTTGCCGGTCCCTGAGCCCTCAGGGCTCTGACAGCACTGAAACGCAGCCGCTGCGGCCTGAAAGTCTCTGTGGCTCTGCCAAGCACCTCAGCACTTGTGCAGCACCAGCATGGACTGCAGCTGGGAGGATTACTGGCTCATATGTAGCACACAGTGGTAAGCTTCTAGCTAGTTTGTCTACCAAAAAATCAATGACTATTTCACTGCAAATTCTGCAAGTCCCCATAGAATTGTTGAGATCCATTCAGCAAATCTTGGCTACCACTGGTACCCAACGCATCTAAGCCAGCTTAGAGAATATTGCATTAAAAAAGGGTCACAATTTCGAGTGGCAAGACAGACCTATCTGTCTTACCCTGCAGCAGGGGCACCCATACAACTTTGCCAAAATATGTCTTGCCCTGGAGGAGCCCCTGCATCACTTTCCCTTTCATTGTGCTGTAATTTGAAAATCTATCTATGTACCTATATACTTCTAAAGGTTTCTATAAGCTATTCCTCCAGAAGGTGAACTGGTGCCTGAGGCTATTTTGGAATTAGAAAAGCAAAGGGCAAACCTAGTTATTTTGTGCAGAAAAGCTGCTAGCACTCACACACAGTGCACCGAGTAAGAGAACAACTTATCAGGATTATAAATCCTGGACTCTTACGGCTGGATTCTGCTTGTAGCACAAAAGATGTAGGCTAGACAAATCCCATAGAGGTCACTTGATTTGCTCATGGTGAGGACAGTAATCAGCCCCTTATTCATCTGGGTTTTTTTGACTGCGTTAATGGTTCACAATTAGCTCTATTTTGTGCATACTCTTGAAAGAGCAGATTGCATTATGGCAGACTCAGATAAAAAAAGTAACTTGTCCAACTATGAAGTCACACAAATAACCTCAGAATATCAAAAACCCAAGGGTTCTAAACACTTGCAGCTAGTGCTGAATTCTGTTTGTGCCACACAAAGATTCTGCACAGAGCAAATGCAAACCGCTCGTCCAGCCCCGCAGAAAGAGTTTTGCTCAGAACAGAGCTCCTGAGTGGATCCTTTGAGCACGCAGTGGACTTCCTCCTGCGGGTGCCTGAGCAGAGCAAAATTTTACTGAAGGGCTGCAACTCCACTGATAACAGAAGTAATTGTTGCTTTTTCTTTACATCTAGCCTGTGCATAGTTATAAAGCTGTTAACATGGAAACAGCAATGCAGCCATGGGATAGATTCTGCCAAGGGTGGAGGTGCTGCCACTGGAGAGACTCAGCATAGAAGAAACTGGGCAGAGGCGAGGGCTGCACACATTGCTGCGCGGTGTGGCACAAGCGCTGTGGCTCAGGCTAGGTCAGCTCTAAAGCAGCTGAGTGTAACCGGAGGTGTGGAAGCATGCTGCAGCTTTCTCTTCCATGGACCTGTAATGAATCTAATTATTCCCGCGGCATAAAGGCCTGCCACATCTCCCCTTCCACCCCAACACCTAATTTAGAGCACCAATGACATTTAAAAGACACCTTAGTACCTGAAGTACTCAAGCTGCAAGACAAGCTCTGCGTGTAGGTGTGCAGAAGAGATGAGATTCATTCTGAAAGGTGCAAATGAGCCAGGAAGAAAGAGAAGCTGACATTATCTTAAGAGTGTGTACGTGTGCCTGTGGTCTTATTTCTAGAACTGAGAGAAGGACTGCAGTGTACAGCTTTACTGAGTCAATCCAGGACTCAAAATTCTGATTCTATTTAAAAATAACAGAAACAAAATGTTCTTACGCTTCAGTTCTGCTAGTTTGTGTATTCAATCTGAAGTGCTGTATGAAGATGGTCCCAGCCCTGAGCCACAGAAAACAGCACTCTAAGTGCTTCTCAGTGCGGTTTCATGTAGCTTGATGTTTACCTTGGGCACACTTTCAGCTTTATACAATTTTAATTAATCCTTTATGATCTGCAGTGAGAGATAAACCAAAGAGCAGAATTCCTGCAATCCTGCTTCCAGCCGTGACTGTGTGCAGAGAACAATCTGTCTGCTCCACTAGGAGATGGACCTATTTCAGTAAATCTTACCTAAGCAGAGCCTAGCTTGATCCTTCTAAGAGGCAAAAGCCAACCGCAAGGCTGGACAAGGGAAGTTACATTCATTGCCCTGAAGAATCTCGACGAGTGACACTTTCTTCCTCATTATAGAAGGGAAGTATCAGCGGGTAAGGATCACCGGAGATTTCCTGGCTCTAAGTAAGCCACAGAAAAAACATTGGTGGAAGCCTGTAGCGAGGTTACCACTAACACAGCAATAAAAAAAATCCTTACTGAAAAGCCAAGTGAATGTGCAACCCGAGAGAATTCTCAATGTGTAAGACTGATAGCCAGGCACAGGCTGTTCACAAGAATTGCGTGTACAACCGCGCGTGAGTAGCTTTCTACAGAAAATTACAAGATAAAAAGTAGAAGTGTATCGGAAGAACAGAGAACATGAAGTAAGAAGGTTTGTGTTTTTGTTTCTCCCATTGAGAAAGTGCAGCCTTGAGGGGACTGTTGGTTTTTGAGATTCACTTGCTTTGTTCTTAAAACGAACCTGATCAAATTATCATAATGTAACTTATTTAGCTTACATTTTTTGAATAATTTGTGCAATGTACTTTGAAATGAAATGTGGTAGGTGCCAATTATTGCTCATAAAAATGCCACAAAACAGGGGTGGCGCTGGCTGCTAGGGCCTTCACTACTAGCACAGGAGTTCTAGTTCTAACAGTTCAGCAGATGGACAATCAGCTGAGTTGTATTGGCCAGGGCAAACTCAGATAACAACTGAAAATCTGTGTTCTGGTTTTTTTTTTTTTTTTTTTTCCTCCCAATTTCACAGCACACTTTGCATCAGTAGTCAAGAAGGGTGAACAATAGTTCACGGGCAGAAAGCTAAAGGGACTAATAGAGCAAAAAAAAAACAGCATTCATTATTATGTAAAGGTCAAGAAGAAATAAATTATGTTCATCTGAGAAAAAAGACAAGTACTTTAAATTAAAAAGGCAAATTCTTAAAACTGAAGCATGGCTAATTTTTATAATAATGCAAGGTTCATAATTATTATGGCATATTACGATCAAATTGTAAAATAACTCCACATTTTGCATGTTAAATTAAGCGGGAGAGAGCCCTTGTCAGTACGGTCAGTTGGGACTTACTGGACAGTAGGCAACAAACCGAACACGTTTCACAAATGAGCTGGATTTGATGGGGCGTTTGTATTTCATTTACACTTTCCCAGAAGAAATTGTATTACCACAAGTACGTGTATAATTTTTAAAAAACGCAGTAGGTGTTTTACATCAAATTTAGCTGAAAAGTACCCAAATAAATTCACCTGAAACAGTAAGAGACTGACCAGACATTCTTTTTCGCTTCAGGACAAACACATACTTTCTAAAGTCCTGACTCTTGCTATTCCAAATTTGATATTTTTACTGTTTTTTTTTCTTCACCCAGACCACAGGTTAGCTATTTCCAGGACCTCATACAGTACCTGGGTATTTTCAGTCCTGACTTTTTCAGAATGAAAGGAAATCTGCTGGCACTTGCCAGTGGAAATCAGCCATTGATTTCTGTCGAAGCAGACCCCCACACAAAGACAATTTCTGACCGTCTTCGACATTTTTTTCTATTTGTATTGAACACAAAGAACCAGGTGTTTTTTTTTCTCCCTTTGCTTTGCAAAGAGTCTCATTAAGGAACTGAGAGTGAAGCACAGTGAATAAGGAGACAACTGCTGATAGTATGTATTTCCTTTATGTAGGAAACATACGGTGAGATTTGCCAGGCTGAATCAGACGGCTAATCCATCAGGCTCTCTAGCTGGCCTCTGGCAGTGGTCCACACCTGCTGGACACCTTCCAGCCTGAATAATTTCACTCTTGCAGGTAGGATATCTCTTCCCTTGCACTCTTCACCAGATTATTATTCTCTCATTGCTCACTTCTTGACCCACAGGATTGAATATCTGTTGCTTACCTACAGGTAAGAGATTCATAGACAGGAGAGAAATATGCTTCTTGTGAATCTAGGTGATGCTTTAACGACAAAAGTCATCGTTTTTCAAATGCTGTATGTTAGTTTCTCCTAAAATCATTATTTCATCTCTGCCTTTTCAATGTGTAGCAACTATTTTTGCATGTTTCAGAATTAAGTACCCCCTGCAAACCAGAAGCAGATGCTACAGCTGATGCTACAGAGAAAACAGAAGGGAATTCCTGATTAATTACTAATCGAGCTGCTGTGGTCAGCTACAAGCACCCAATGAAAATCAGAGACTGCTTAAACACCCCTCAGCATGTCTTTCAAAATGCTGGGGCTGCAGGCTCCGAGGCACTTTGAGCTTGGGTTTCTTGAAAGCAGTCTATAATAGACAGAAAACCTTCTATCACAAATCAAATGAATCCTCTACAAGTTCACCTTCACACAAAGAACTTCAGCTGCTCCTGACACCTGGGGGCTAGTTGTGCCCGAGGACAGAGGTCAGGTTGCTGAGAAGCTAGGAAAAGTGCTGCAATTCTGACTTTCCCAGAACACAGGAATGAGGGGGTTCAGAAATACTGAAAGACAAGAAAATCCGTAATGTAATACAGGGAATACTTTTTGCACAAACCTTACAGCTCATTTCTGGAACTCTGCTAGAAGATATCACAGTAGCCACCTCCCCAAGGCTTCCTCTATAGTCCCCCAAACAGATCTGGCAACAATTTTCTTAAAGACCTAGAACTAAGAGTTACAACAGGCAAAAATATCAATAAAACCAAGAAATGCGTTAACAGCTATATCCCAGTCTTTTGCACAGCATAAATGACTCATCCCTTAGACACAGGAAACTTTTGCTCAGGATCATAGTATCCTGTAGCTCCTACGATAGCTGTGATCTAGCTATTTTGGAGCAGTACAAAGCACGTGATTTATTAAGAATAATGGCTTCGTTTTTTCCCCTAAAGCTACGTGACTATCTTGGTATAAGGGCACTTCTTCCCATTTGAGGGCTGGAGCAGCCATGCCTCCTTGTTCCCTGCACTGACAGCTGCCGAAAGCTGAGCCCAGGCCACCTGTTAGCGTCTGGGGAAGAGGGAGGCAGCGACCATCTCCCGTGACACGCCACAGAGAGGTCAGTGAGCGCTGCAGACCATCTGCTGCTTTGAGTCCCGGCTCACAAGAGAACTGCAAGGCCTGTACGTGGACCTCGCACTTTACAGGCACAGCAGATGGATCAGAAAATGGCCCTGGGCTGCCCGGCTGCACCCACCTCCGGCGTTTGCAGGTCTCAGGACCATAAGCAGAGTGGGAGGGGAAGCGACGCCAGCCAGCCCAGTATTTCTAAAGTTGCAAGGGGCTTTACAAAACCTTTCGATCTGCAGGTCTGCTTCATAACCCCATCCTTTGAAAATGAATACACGCAAGGAAGGGCAAGGGAGACAGCTGATTTTGAGAAGTGATAGCTCAGCAGCAGCAGCCCAACACCCTGCTGACAACAAGAAAGCCTGCGTTGCCGACCTCTAAAACGTGTGACAAAGATGCTGGGAGAGGGGCATTACTCATAACTCCTCAAGCATTTTTTTCTACGGTTTATAGACCAACTGTTCAGAAGTTTGGAGATGAAATCTATTTCTTTCCTCAGAGCATGACTGCTTGCTGATGAAGTCAGCGGAAGCTTTGCCAGTGCTCTCCATGCATGGAGATCAGCCCCTCCGCTCGTCCCTGCAGCTCAGAGCCCTCGGGTGGCTTCATCACTAGGGGTGGATGTACACTGCGTCATTTAGAAAGAGCAACACAAAGGCTTTTGTACCAAGTAGAACAAAAACAGCAAAGATTGAAATTCAGTGTTTCTTTTCTGAATCACTACCACGAGTTAAAGTAAAGATGGGATTACAACAGAGCAGAGCAATCAGATCTGTGAGTACCACTTTATTCTCGTGTTCAAAGCTTCCCTACTTGCATTGTTTAGATTCTTTTCATGCACTCATAATTACATGGTCCCCACTGCACAGACTGCATTGAGTAAACAAAGATATAAAATCCCAGGTCTGTTCGGTTCATTCTCCTCAGCACAAAGAACAACAAAGTTCCTCTCTACCCTGACATTGCACAGCACAGTATAAAACTGTGGGGCTATTATCTTCCTTTTAATTCCACTAGAGAACATCCTCTTGGCGTGCAGGTCATGGAGTCTTGCATAAACAAGAGGAGCCCCTTTCCACATAAACAGAAGCAGAAGAAAATTATACAAACCCTGAGGAGAACTGCCATCCCATCGTTGTAATTTCCTCCCTAGAAAAGGAATAAAAAATCATGCTGCTCATTTCAGCTCTGTTTGCTGAACTGATAACTTATTCTGCACCCAGCAGGAGCACCTGTCCTGCAAAACCAGCCTCTACCTCACATAACAGAAAGTCCCTGTTCCGGTTCCATGAGGAATTATGATAGAGATAGAGAGTGACTGGACTGCATGCTGGAGCCTGCGATATGTGCAGAGCTTCTTAATGAATTGACAGCCCTTGTTTTGCAAGGGAGCTAATGGCCTTGACAAGAATCATGGTTCCTATTCAAGAGGCTCGAGCAGCCCAAGTAACGAGTCCGTAATTCACTCCCAGGACTGTCATATGCACAAAATGCATTTGTTAGAAGCTGCATCGGGCCAAATGCTTTGTAAATTCAATAATCTCCCCACTAAATGCATCAGCATTGCCTAGCCATGATCTTGATAGATCGTGGTAGTTGCCCTTAAGCAATTAGTACTAGGACAATTGCTCAGATTGAGCTGGAACAAAACACTGGCACTTGGTAATTGGTTTACTCTAATGAGAGAAAGTATTTCCGAAGAGGATATAGGCAATAAAAGCTGAAAAATACAGCTTATGATGCAGTGACAGAAACAAACAGACTTCACAAAATCAGCGTTCGCCAGCACATGAGCACAGATCCACTTGCTGCAGTTTGAGGCCTCGTGACAGAAAATCACGCTTAGACAATGTGCGAGAGTTGTGTCACTACAGCGCTGTTAAGAACAGAATTATTATTCTGCCTTTCTATGAATAATTGAAACAATTTCTCTGACTTCCATTTTTAGCTTCATTAAATAATGAGCAGGGGTGGAAATGGATGTTTAAATGCAAACCAAGCTCTGTGGCTAAAGACTACCAAGCAAAAGAGAGGAACAAGTGGAAGCTGAGTGATGACCAACCAGAGGCAGCCCCAGCAAGGGCCCGCTGCAGCAGAGGACTGCAGATGGACAAAGGTGCGGTTAGCCACATTAAGATTTCACCTCTCAAAATGCAGAGGCAAGAAAAAAAATGATTGCTTCCCATCCGGGTGGTACTTTCCTTTGTCTTGCCTTGCTGTCTGGGCTAAGCAGGTGTAAAATACCAGCCGCTCCTAACTCGTCTCTCAGCAATGGCAGCTCCTCATACCTGAATTCCCAGACAGAAACAAACCCCAAATTAGGTCATGGCTGTCTATTAATAAAGCAGTCAAAGGAGACTGCAGCAAAGAGAAGGTTGCTACTACATGCACAAATGCTAGCTTTTGCCCAGCATGTATAATTGAATTATACATCCGATTAGATCAGAAAATAGAAAACCTTTGGATGTGCAACGCTCCATGCTCAGTACCTGAGCTCAAGTTCAGCGCTCACCTCACTGCCAGCTATAACACAGCAATTAGTTCCAGCAAAACTATATTTGCTTATAGAACTAATTAGAGATCAAGAAAGTGGCTCACTTCTGATAATTACATGGTTGTGTCCCATCTATCAGTCGCTGTTAAACTGTTGTTATATTAATGTAAAGCTTATAATCATGGCTGTTCTAAATTGAATAAATGTTCTTGCCAATTCTCCAATGCTATTAATTTACATAAAAGCTTCTGGAACTAAAATTAAAATGATATATATCTTTCCAAGGGTTTCATTTAAAACAAAGCTAAATAACATGGAAATTATATATCCTTTTTTCTTTTCCTTTTCCATTCTTATCTAAAGCTAATGGCCAAACAATCATTGAAATGTGCCAGAAACAGACTTATTCAGAATTGTTATACCAATGTATGTGCACTGTGACTCGTGATTCAAGACATTAATAATTCAGGCAGCCTGTTCCCAAACCAATGGAGATTCCAGCTGATGGTGCAGGAGGTCAGAGGGCGTTCCATTCCCTCAGTCACCTGCAGATAAATCACACCCATTGTTTTACTTCAGGCATTTGCATTTTTGTATAAAGCACTGATGTTGCTGATGCAGACAAATCTGACCAAGTTTTCCCTGCTAAAGAAAGAATAGTTACATCCCACTGATCTATAAACCTGCCACAGATCAAATTTAAGCTGTGGTTTTACTCCTGTAAATCACATAAGCTAAGGACAGCAGCCAACGGCATGGGTGAGCATCACAGAGGCTGTCACGTCCGTGGCTGTTCTCAAGCCTGCGTTTCATGTCATGGGGCTGGCACAACCATGGCAGCGGGGACGATCCTTTCGTTCCCAAACTGTGCGATTGCTACATAGAGAAACTGCTTTGATCTTGCAGCTGTTATCACGGGCAGAGGATGGGGCCATCTCCCTTGCTGATATTTACACTTGATCTACACGTGGGTGTAACAACCAGTTTTAATGCTATAGCACTTCTCCGTGTCTCCACAGAACTAAAAGTTAAGACCAGGGTCAAAAAGCTGCGTACTTCATATCACGTCCACGTAAAAGAATTAGTCAGAACGGTACTGGCAGACAGGTACTGGTCCAGTCCCCTCTCATGCAGAAGTCTGCTTAATGTGCAGCCCATTTTACTCTACAGCTCTTTTTCCTTCTCTATTCTGATATTTGTGGCTTTATCTTATTCCAGCTGAGCTTAAATACTCACCACAGTGGAACTTGTTTTCACTTGATTGTCTCAGAGCAGAGCTCCCCCACTGCACCTGCGTTATTACAGGGAACGGACTGCATCAAGGGAGGAAGCAAGTGACCTCAGCTAATGATTCAGAGGACCTCCTAAAGCTCACTCATTTCCTTCCCCTGTCTCTAAACTATTATTCCCCACAACCTTTGGAATTTCTACTCTTTTTCCTGTAATAGCCTTTTCCAAGGAGACAGTGGCTGCGAGCACGCCGCACAGGGGTGGCAGTTCAGTGCCTCGGATCAGCTCACGTTATGCCTCAGTCTGCGTTAGCTCCACGCAGTGACAAAAAACCACGCGACTCAGTCTGCTTCCCTTCGTCAGTGCTCACTCTTGACCTGTTGGATTTCTGCCACGGACAGACACTTACTGAAGTTCCAAAGAAGAAGAAACATATGTGTGCGGAAATACTTATGCATACATTATGCATGCTTATACATTAACCATTTACATTCTGTAACAGCATTGCAGCCAGTGAAACAAATTACTTTTTGCTGGGAGGAACAGCTCTGGACAGGCAGCACCTTTATTATTCTGTCCGTTATTACTCCAGCTTTTCTCTCTTTACCCGTGTGCGAGGGAATACAGCCGCACTGAACAAAAAGCATGGTACTGAAAGCTTGATGGCAAACCACAGGGGCCTCCTCCTGTACTTTAATACAATTAATGACCCACAGTAAAATAACCTCTCACTTTTGAAGTGACCCACCACCTACCATTCTCTTCTTTATTAATCAGTTCTGTTAGTAAATGATGCCAAGAGAAACAGAAGACATTGCAGCGACTTAGTCTCTTCCTCAGCTGCTGTAAACCAGCATCGAAATCTATGGAGTACACTGACCAGGAGTGAACCTAGAGATTTTTATTTAAATTGCCTCTCCTCACAGCCTCCCCAGACTATCCTTCCATCACATCGCTGTGTCCAGCTCCCCAGCAGCCCCACATTGCACCAAAAAGATGTTAGGCACCTTGTGGACGGGCTAGTGGTGCAGAGTTGGATCTCGCATGTATTCCACACACATGTAAAGAAGAAAACAAATCCTTTGGTGTAATTCCTGACCTCCAACTCTTCAGACACACACACAAACTAATTTATCTTAATGGCAGAGCATATGACAGAAAGCATACTGAATTGATGACTGTGGCCCTCAGCGTCATGCAGAAAAAAATGTATTCTGTGAGACCGTGCATTGTGTTTACAGCCAATTATAATCCCATCAGACCGTCTCTCTGTTCCCCAGACCTAACGGAGTAGAAGCAGAGCATGACCAGTAGTAACTGTGCATCCATTATCTCTTAAACATCCATCCCCCAGGACAGTGCTAAACAACGCATACACACCAAAAAGCATGCAAGCTGGTTGATTATTGCAGAGATCTGGTTGACTAACTCAAAAGACAATCTCCTACCACTTTTCCTTCTAGCCGGAATTATAGACTTTTTTTGTCCTGTTGTTTTTTTTCAATGAGAATTTTACCAAGCCTGCACTGCCAGCATCTTCTTCCCCCACGAAAAGATGGGAACCAGTCTCTTAAGCCAGCAAGACTGGTTCCAGTCTCCAGAGGAACTTAATAAAATGCCCGTGCCAGCCCTCGCCAGCTATCTGTCCCAAGCTGGTGCTTTAACACAGTGCCCTTCCTGCCACTCCAGCCACACAAGAATTCCCTTCCTGAACATTGCCACCAGCTACTGACGGGCATTAAGGAGCTGCATGACATTTATATCTTGTTCACAGTCTAGCACAGTTGTTCAAGGAAAGGACTTGACTCAAGAGACAGAGGGCAGACAGATCTGAGTTTAACTTCTTCGAATTTCCTCGTATTTATTACCTTCCCATTCGATATGGGAACAGTCAGTGGGTAATTCATGTTTCATGCTCAGAAGTAAGTTCATACTAATGCAATAAAAAGCTTGGAGCACCAGCAGTTCTAATAAAGTGAGAATTAACTGTGGTGCAGAATAAAAAGAGGAAGAGAAGAAGAGACAGTCATTAAATCAATAATGCCAGGGCCTGGCTGAGATCTGCTCAAGTCAATAATATCCAAGTTTCATACTCATTCTAAGGTGGGAAAATGTTATCATCTGGGGAATGCGATGACAGAACCACTTACATCTAATATATTCACCAATAATGGGAGAAGAAATAGTTTGTGATCTAGAACTCAACTCAGGAGAGCTGACATGGAGCTGTCTGGCTGAAGGTGGAAATGCTATCACATCACTAGGAACCTACCAGCAAGCACAACATCATTTCAGTGATGTTTCAGGCACTGAGGTGTTAAAAGCAACAGTGTAATTGTTTTAACCAACATTATAGCTATTGCTTTCCTGCAAATAGCACACACAAGAAAATGAGGAAAGGAGGAGAGCCTGCTGTGTTTTATTTTTATATACCTCAGAAAATTATAGCACAGCTAATAAAATGAGGGTGTCCTACACAAGCTCCAATATTGTATAAATCATGAATAATACATCAGGCAAAAATGAGAAACTGCAATGGAATCAAACCTATATGGAAATAAATAAAACATAACGGCAGAACTGCAATCATGTTAGCTCTGTTGATAAAATGTGTGTTTGTTTTTGTGAGGGGAGGCAGGAGGAGCCTTCTCAAGTAAATGATTGTAAAAGCATTAATAATAATAACAAGACCTACACGGTAAGCCAAGACAAGGGGTAATTAACAAATAAGCACCCAGTTCACCAAAGTCATTTGGTGTAGAAAGCAGAAACAAAATGAAACAATAGCTTGAAAAAGGTTTCACAAATGAATCTTTAGGATGGGTGGGAATAAAAATCCTGTCTTGAAGAGCAAATCCAAACTATGCACTGTCTCTCTCTTATTTTAATTTTATGTGTGCAATAATTGTCACAGGAATCAGGGAATTTTGAGACAGGAATTGGGCACAACTCTGGGTGAGCACAGGGTTAAATCCCAGCTTTATTTTCCCCAGGCAGATTCTCCCAGGAATGCTGTTAGGACAGGTGGCAGGCTGCTGCAGGACAGAAGTGCCTGCCTGGGCACAAACCTTGCTTCTCTTGCAGGTAAAGGGGAGAAATTAAAAGGGATGGAGCTGGTGCCACGTTCATGCCACTGCATCGGAATCTGCCAAAGACTCCCCGTGAGATCTCCAGGAAATGGTTTCGTTTCCCTGCTCCTCATTTTCCAGCCCACTGAGGTTGGAGCAATGATAATGCCACGCTCCTGCTGTTTGTCTGTAGTGTCCACTTCAATTACAAAGCGTTTGGGGCAGAAGCCGTCTGCTACCATACGCATTGTGCCGTGCATGCTGCTGCCTGGGCAGAGCTCTAGGCATTGTGCAAAACGGGGAACAACTGCCTCCAGAGCGCCCACTGCCCCAGGAACTGAGGAAGGACTGAACTCCATGCTGGAAAAAGACTTCTCTGTTATTTATTTTACTTTATAGCTTGCTTCAGTTCATGATTATAAATATCACTGCCTGCTAAAAGCCATTGCTGTTTCTCATTTCTACTGATCCAGTTTATAGATATTTTCTGTCCTAGCCCCAGCTTGAAGAAATATTCCAGTAGTATTAGCAATAACAACACACCCCTGCTCTCCATCTCTTTTGCTGTAGGCTTACTATGCTTTACAATGCACAGCTTTTAATAGCCCGATTATTGTGATGTTAGGTATTATTTCTGTTAGAATCCTTCAGCATGCCCAAGAACGTTTCTTCACAATTCAGTTTAAACTCTTAGGTTTGTGACACGGAGAACTTGTCTCCAGCACCACCTGCAACTCCTGCTCATGTTAGCAGGAGATGCCGACTTCAGCATTCCCACACGCTCACGGCAAGAGAACGATGGTTCCTCTCTCAGCTGACAAATTAAACGTATTATTCCCTACAGCATTCCTTTGGCAGTTTGAAGAACATGTGGGAGAAAAGCATTGGTTAGTGCAAGCAGGAAAGCAGATCAGTACCCAAAGCCTGACTCCTCTGACAAATGGAATGCTTTTTTTGCTGGGCTAAGTGGCAGGGAGCAGATGAGGGCGATCCATTTCAGCGTTGGAAGCGATGGGTATGTGGCATGGCTGAGCTGTAAGAGCACACTTATCCAAGTGAGAATTGAAAGTGAAGTCACGCTTTTCCAGACAGAAAACTAATGCGTACAAAGTTGACTAGAAACTGATTTTAAAAGCTTAATAGTCATCTATTATTTAAAAGACCATGTGAAAACCAGACTGACTGCTGACCAGTGGTGGGCTCCCACTGACCATTTCTGCCTCTTCTGATGAAACCCACAATTAGGTGTAAACTGTAAAATTGAATAACTTCTACATGTAAGATAGTTTAGGATTGTGGAGTATCATTCCACAATAAAGTGCTGATAATCGCATCACTCAGGACAACTAAAGATCAATTTGAACAAATGCCGGCAGAGACCTTTTCCGTTATATGTATTGGTTTGGTTTTTAGCACATCACACTAGTCATAGATTTGTTTTTCTTCTACGTACTTCTCCACATCTCCTTCTACCCACTCACTTTTTTTTCTACCTTAATGGAATAAATTTCCACCCAAAAAGGCAGCTTTGGTGGGCTTTGGTAACACGCACATAAGCTAAGCTCAGAAGAACTAAAGCACGAAGGTATCACCACGCATGTTTAATGGAACTCCAAAGAAAACATTCAAGGACAGACTCCACTTGAACAATTCCCTGTAATGATCCCTATGTTTCAAAGTAAATCTCTTACCCCTAAGATTACTATTAACATTTTATGCAAATTGGATGCATCTCTCTTTTTTTAAGGTTCAAAGTAATCTATGCATATCTCTATATTACTTCTCAGAGCCATTAGCCAAGATGAGTTCATATTTTTATTCCCTTTGCAGGCTGAATGTATTTTATTTCTTTGGGGTGGCAGCTTTTATTATTAAAGTCAGCAAAACCTGATGAATCCTATTACCTTGCTTTCTCTGTTTTCTCTGTTCCAACCGCACATGATTTATGAGCTAAAATCAAAGTTTGGATTTCTAATAGTGGCATGTTTTTCTCTCATCTTCTTTGCATTTTCCACTGAATGGGAACAGAATTCAGAATAACTGATCAAAATAACTCTGATTATTAAAACAACAACAAATAAGTTAGTGATTTTCAGAATCTTTTGACCAAAATATGCTCTTATATTTTCTTTAAAGTCTCAGCTCATCAAAGGGAAGGTTTAGCTCCATACAAAGCAGTTAAGGGATGACTTGATAGCAATCTCAAAGTACCAACAGGGAGCATAGAAATATGATAGCAGTCAACACAAGACACAAGAAGCAGTAAAAGCCGAATGCTAAAGCTACATAAATTCAGACGAAAAATATGCCACCCTTCCCCCCTTTTTTAAATGCAGGTATCTAATCTGTGGCACATTATGCCAGTACTTCTTGCAAATTTTAAGCGCAGATTCTATATATAAAGCAGAAACTGATTTAGAAAAGGCCTATAGCTTTTAGGAGGTGCTTCCTGGCTTTAAAAGAAACTGGGCTTGTTTTATCATTAAGGTATGAAATCTGCATGTCCAGTCCTTTTCTCGGATACGATACAAATTCACTGGCAGGGGTGGGGTTTGTCACCACACCAACAAACTACACTATATGGCAGTTATGTGCTGTGCCTCAGTTTCCCCTTCAGAGGGGAAAGCAAGCCTTTCCCTCCACTCTTTTCCAATAATTCAATGACCAGGATGCCCTCAGTGAGTGCACATACCCCCAGTCACTGAAGTTCTCATCCTGTTGCACAAATGCAGGTACCACCAGAGCAGAAATAATCACACCAAGAGTGGTTACAAAGACTGGACAGAACCCTTACTTTTCATTTCACCTGTGTACAAAGAGCTGCAAGCACAGTGCTTATCAGGCTCCTCCCAAGGAAAAGATACCAAGGTGGGACTCTGAGGTCAGAGCCACAGTGCTGCCGGCTGCATTCCAGCAGCTGCGGTCGTGCCATGCCTGCCCTTCAGTGGAGGCCTCTGGAAGTCTTACAGAATCAGCCATAAATATTCAGAAGATGAATGCTGCAGCAGGCAAGAGCCTCTAATTTAATTTTGCAGGCTGCAACAGACTGAGCTTTCCAAATATGATGGAAGGAATGGCTCTCCTGCCAAAGCAGCACTGCTTCTGGGTTCTAAATCCCAGCTCTAAGACCCCAGTTTAGGGAGTATCATCTAAGCTAAATCCTCTCAAGAAGCAACAAGAAGGCGCCCAGGCCATGCACTTCCCCTCTGTGGGGCCCTCACAAATCTCCTTCAGGATAACGGGTCCTCAAGAGGTTTGGTACCTTGAGACTTAAACAGTTGCTATTTATATTCCGGCAGCACATGGGATCCTGAACTTTGCCGAGGTTTTTATCCTGGTAAGACGTGTATGAGCACATAATAAGAGTTTTTTTTTTCCCTACCCCAAAAGCTGCAAATGCAAACAGACAATAGATAAAAGGCATTGGGAAGCAAGGTCATCTGCCTGCAGCCAAAAGAGACGTGTAGGAGGCGAGCTCCTCTGCGTCCCAGGCAGGCTCCCTCCCCAGCTACTGGCAGCACACAGGTGCTTCGGGCTTCAGTTGTCTTCTGCTGCTAACACCCGTGTGACGCTGGGTTCAGGAAGTTAGGCAATCAGAGGATCAACATGAAATGAGGAGAAGTGGGAACAAAAATACACTAGCATCCATAAAGAGGGAATATTAACCTAAAGTATTTAAAACGATAAAGAAAAAAAAACCACCCTGCAAGCAAAATTAAGGGTATTAGATCAGGTGAGCAAACCCCAGTATAAACCTCCATTCTGTTTACCCTCTCTGTACAACGGATTTTAAAGCCAGCCCTCCAGCCACCCCAAATTAACTACCCAGGGCAGAAGCGGATGGGAAACAGATGGATGTCTGACAGATCACTTTGTAGGAAATACAGAATGTTTTTGGGTTAAAGAAAATACTGGAGGGGCTAAGATAAGAAGCACCCCATACGCAGCCATGGCCAGAAGACAGTGCTTGGAGATGGGACAGGAAAAGGAAAGAGGTCTGAGCAAAGCTTTGAAAGTGGATCAGAGACAAATCTCATCCTGCCTAAGGACAGTGAACCTTGGCAGCAGCCTAATAGATCTTCAACTAATATTTATGGGTTGTCTCTCTCATTGGGGAGAGCTGAGGCACAGAATGGGCTTGCAATTCTGAGCAGTGGTTCTGGGCCAGCGTACGCACAAAGCAGAAGCGCAGATTAGGATGATGGATGGCAGAACACAGCGGCCACGTGGAGACGCACAGAATGTAAAACAGATCCGGAACACAAGTTGGTGGGTGGTTTGCCAGCAAAGCAGTGTGTACTTTGAGTAATAGTTATCTTCAGAACAATTTCTTATAACAAAGACAACACAGATGGAAGCCATAAGCTCATACACCATGCAGCTAGAGTAGCAAGCACCCCCACTGAAGCAATAAGCGCATCCCTTTGGGTCCATTTGCGTTTCTGCCTGGAGTCACGCCGTGAGTGCTGGCTTGCTAAGCCTTTACAGGCTGCAGAGCCCCCACCCTGTCACGAGGACTTCCTTGGATGCTTTTTTCCAGCACATTTTCCAAAGTCTGCTATGGCCAGGCCAGAGGTGTTAACGGATACTCCTGTAAATTCAGGCTGATACTTTGAAATCTGCATACAAGTCAGGGAAAATGTGCTGACAGAAAATACGAGGCTAAGGAGAAAGGAAAAACATCTCCACGTGGTGCAATTTCTTATGTTCCCTGTTTAATGACTCAGATGCTTTGGCATGATTTAGTATGAGTTGTGACTTCTCACATTTAATGAAGTGAAACCCTCTTGGCCCACCGTGAGGTGTATGCAGGGATGAGAACCCAGTAATTTACAGCATTTGTGACCTTATTACAATGCACTTTTTGCTTGACTGCTCTTCAGGCGTAACAGGAGCTGTTATCAAGGGCTCTATGGAATATTGCTTATATTTGGATATTAAAGAACTTTATCTTTTAAAAATGTATTAAAAATGTGTTTTTCAATAATTTTATGTTAACATAAAGCAAATAATGTTCTTTAAGAGCAAGATATTCTTCAAGAATCTAATGTTCATTTCAATGACGCTGATGAATGCTGCTCTTCACAGCGATAAACAAACAGTACATGCTTTGGTAGACTGCCTTCTAAAGAGAAGCTAATTGTTCAGCCAGCCAGCACAACAATGAACACCCTCCAGGGGACTGTTGACTTGTTCCTCACTTGAAATTTGTAACCTGAAATGCTGCTTTGAGTCGCTAATATTGCAATGCACACCTTGGTACCAACCAGGTGGATACATACCACAGTAAGCATCAGCTTCTGAAACTTCATTAGATAATACGTTAATTCTGCTAATTCATTTATGGTATAATCTTATGGACACATTATTACCTGACATTACGATTCCTACCTACGTTTGTTTTTCCCTGGGGTCTACTTTTGACTGCTAGTCCTCTGAAACACGGACTGCCCTCCGTTGCATGTACGCACTGATCCCAACGCTGGGGGGCTCTGAGCCCTGTGGCTCTGGGAGCCCTCATCGTTCCAGGAGCCAGGGCAGTTGCAGTGAAATACATTTCATCAAACCCGAACCATTTCATGAGTTTGTCTGAGCAAAAATTTTGCTGAAAGTTTTTTTAGCTTTATGGTCACATTAAGAGGCAGAAAGTCAAAAGGAAAAAAGGACAGATGATTTTGCTATAGGCCAGGCAGCATGAGAACAGGCATTAGTGTTTTGAGTTCTTCCTCTCAGCATCACTTGGCCTGACATTTATCTGAACTGACTCTGAATCATCTCTGAATCAGTCAGAATGAAATTCAGCACAGAGTCTGAATGAGGACAGAGCCTCCATGAGGACAGAGAACCTAGGAGGGCACAGACACCTTCACGCATTTCTAAGGCCAGTGAACGGATTTATTTTGAATTGAATTAGAAACCTAACAATGCTAAACAATGCTAGACGGCATTTATTGAGAATTTCTACCAAACCCAGCATTCACACAGGTGCTAACTGCTTGCCTGGCAGTGTCAGGTGATGTTCCCAGTATACAGAGTTTTATCTCTGAGGTCGGATCTCAACCTTGCAGTTATGAAAATAAGTTTACACTGATTTAACTTAAAACACTTCAAGTAAAGTCAGATAAATTTAAGTTTCAGAAAGACTACACTATGTCAGAATCAGACGATAAAAGTTACTCAAATTTAAACAGAAAAAAAAATCGGCACTAAGCTTCATGGTGCTTGAACAGAATGAGTTTAGGGCATACAAAACTCATGCAAGAAAAACGGCTGCAATCTCAATGAAATACAGGAAATTCTGTACCGATTATCAGGGAGAGTTGACCAAGGATTTTATCTGATACTTCCCCCAATTTGTTATGCAGGTTGGCATCTCTGGACCAGCCTAATGCCACTTCACAGCAAGAGATACAGGTGCATTTGATCTTAAGAGGTGAAAAAGGATGGTATCAGGCAGTTTCAGGATCTGATTCTGAGCTTCCCCATCATCATACACAGATAATAATGCTTCTCATACACTGTGAAACACTTTCAAAGTTTCATAGGAGTGTATGAAACATTGTTACATATATTATTTTTTTTTTTCAGAATAGACTGCAGGGAAGCAGCAAAGGCTCTTTTAACAAATACTGTTTATTCATATTTAGTCCCACATTACACAATCTGCATCACAAAAGTCTGCATCTGCTATTTCATAGCTTATCAGGACAAAACAACAAAAAGACTGCAATTTAAAAAACACTCTTTGAACTTTTCTAATCTTTGCAACAACAATTTAACAAACACTTTCATGTTTGCATCTATTGAGTTGTTATTGTGTTGTGGGTTTTTTTTATTATTATTTTTTTAATATCAGGTCACTCAGAGCTTTCATTTGATTGCTCCAGAAAACCAAACTGTTGCTACTCAATCTCTTTGCAATGTTCCCTATAGTGCAGCCACTCAGAGAGCTATCAAAGCTCCAGTGGAGGGCTGATAAAATCAATCAGTTAAAATCACCCATACAATTTATTCTTCCTCTTTTTATTCTTTTTTAAATAAGAATGCCTGTTTATTATCCAGCCACCCAAAGAACAACAACAACAAAAAAATAAAAATAAATAAAAAAGAAATCCCCATCTATGCTGTATTACCTCTTTGATAATGCAAGTTCTATTGCTGTATAGAATGTTTGCTTTTGGAGATGGAAAATTCATCTGTTATTCTTGAAGCGTTCAAGCTGTGGAGCATATTGAGCATATTGCAAAGGCAGCTCACAAATAGCTGTAACTTTTTTTTCCCCCCTCAGGAAAGCTTTCGGGGAGAAAGATTCTGAAATCATGGAAATCCAGCTCCTGGTTATGGCAGCAATTTGTGGCAGCTAACTGGAAGCGGAGAAAACAAATGAATAAGAAAAAGAGAAATCATGAAAGGTCTCTAAGCCAGCCTTGCTTTAAGGATTGCAACACCACGCTCTGGAAAGATCTTCCACCGCCCCTTTCCCTGTACCCTCTCGTTCCATTGCACCGGATCCTACACAGGGCAGGTTGGCGCCTGGTGAACACTGGAGGAAAATAGCCCTTGTGCAAAGCAGTCATTGAACTTCCATGGAAGTGTGTGCTTTCAGCAGCCCTGGATGTGAGGTTATTGAGAGACAGACCTCCAAAGACTGAAGTTGTGTGCACAAATAGACTCTGCCACAAAACTCCATGCTGAAACGCCACAGTTTATGAGTAGTCTTTTTCCCCTAATAGTCAGGCTTAAATTGGCTTAATTGTGTGGGATATAGCCTTAGCAATTTCCTTTTGTGATTTACAGGATTAAAACCTGTTTTCCCACTGGCAAGCAACACTGCCTACCAGCCTCTCATCCCCAGCTCCCATTTTGTCTAGGCAGAGCGATCTGGCATTATTAAAATTGGATTGTTTCCTTATCCCCATTAAACAAAGGTGATTTGATACCAGGTGTTAAAATATTATTGCTTTATGCTTCCCTGTCCATCAAAACTCCAGCCTGCACTCTGAGCCACAGCAGGAGCTAATCATATGTTGAGATTCAGGGCTGGTGTAAACAACAAAGACATTCTGCCTTGCACTAGTTCATCTTTAAATACTAAGACTTGTCTTGCCTATATCTGCTCTTCCTAAACGATAACGGACAGCAGAGAGGTGACAGTGTCCTGTCCCGAGACTCCTACCTGCAGGGAAAGCATGAGAGCTGAACCGCTCTCTGTCCTCTCCATCACAGAACAAATAGGTCAGACAGACAGCACTGGGGACATGGCAGAGCCTTGTTTGTGTGATATTAAAAAGGAGACGAGCCATAATCAAAAGACATGCATGCAAGGCATGGCGAGACAAGGAAGCAAACTCTGCAGCAGCCTCACGGCCAGCACAGAGGGAAGGGGCAAGGCAGTCCAGGAGGAAAGGGAAAATCAATCTTCTGGTGTGACATGATACTCCTTTGATCAAACTAATCTTTTCATACTTCTCTTTCCTTTTGTTGTTGCTGTGAACATCTTTTGCCTTTGGGGGGAAAATGAAGAGAGACAAATAGATAAATATACTGGCATTTGAAATCAACCAAAGCGCGAACTTGCCTAGGTGGAAATGGAAATAAGCAAGCCTGAGTTCAGCTCTGTACTGGTGCGCCGCCCGGTTCTGAATGCTGTACTTAAGAAGCCATTTTGTGGAGACACAAGAAAAGGAATAGCAGCCTGTTTTAGGAGGGATGGAGGAAGCAGTGCATAGTAGATTCTTTGGACTGATTCTCATTTCCTTCCCTTGCAGCATGTAATAATTTCCAAGGAGGCCAAATCAGAGTCAGAATCTGCTGATAAACCCAGACAACTGCTTCATTTTTTACAGAGAGAACCACAAGGCAGATTCAGGCAAAGAAAATTACATTTCTAAGGTTCTGGAAAGACACGTCCACCTGCTCAACTTTTAGAGGAACTGCTGCCTGATTTAGCAAATTTTCAAAACTTTTGAATTGCCAAACCTCATAAAGCCTATCTTCAGAGAAGAGTTAAGAAATTAGAAGCCTAAACCAAACTGTATCCCTACTTAGTTTATATCATATGTTGAAATCCTACTGAATATATTCACAAATAAGGAACAATTAGTAAGATTTGCACGAATATAACATACAAGGCACATCAGTGGGACAGCATTAAAGATGGGAAGATCTCTGGAGGATGAGCTCATTAAGTTAGAGGAATACTCTCCCACGGGAAGTTGCTGGGGTTCTTTCACAAGATGTGCTAAAGATAAAATTTGATTTAAAGGTGAACTGTGATGGTTTTGTTGAAAATTAAAAACTCACTCATAAGATCCCAAGAGGGGGAAAAACAAACTACAGATGATGCTTAACTCTGTCATTATGGCTGGATTTTACTGACTGAAAAACAGCTATCCATACAAGATGTTGAAGAATACAGTCCATTGAAATGGAATCAGACATTACGATGAGTGATGCTGCTGTTTTTTAGCCTCCCAGAAGCATCAGACCCCAAAGAACCATGTGGAGAACAGCTTTGTCATTTCTCATCTGTGACCCGTGCGTTAACTATACTGTGACACGGATCAATACAGGTGCTATTTCTTCTTTTTTTGCCAAAGTCTTGTCACAAAAAATGAGGTAATACTTCATCTGTTGTATATTCCATGAGCTATAGCGTGGGAGAAGGGGCTACGCTGACCTTTTCATTATTCCGTATTGTGACTTGCTGTAGTCATTCTACTCATTTCACCATTTTACAGCTCCAATGAGACACAAAGCAGGGTGGAATGGCCATCCCAATCAAAATACAAAATAATGAAAGGTCAGAATAGTAAAGCACCTTAGAATATTTCAGGGAATACATTTGGGCATTAACATTCAGAAGCGTTCTCTGTGTCAAAGTCTAACGAGAAAAGAAAATGGTAGCCTATGGATTCGTCTTGTGTAGGAGCCAGAAAGGACTCTTTGTGCATGCAGATATGCACATCACACTGACATGACTTAAACCTGAATATATACCTGCAGAAAACATGTATGTCTACTCATGCAAAACACAAAATAATGAAGTTCACAATGCCTATTTAAAAAAAAAAAAAAAAAAAGTGGACATGATTTTTTTTCCAGTGTTCTGCCAGATGCAGTGGAGACAGGTCCCCCAGCTGGCGCTAGCAGCACAGCCAGGCTGAACGAGGGCACCATGCACAAGGACTTGTGCTAACTGAAGGTTTGGCTTCCAGTAACTGCATAAATTTACTTCAGCCTTATTTGACATAAACCTCAAACCTGTCCTAAATCCTCAAAATCCCCGCAGACCTCTGGCTAACTGTAACAGCACACATTGCCTGCAGAGGAATCAGCAAACCCTCACACCAGCACAACGCTGCTGACGAACAGCAGCACTCAGACTCACGTCAATGCCATTGGAAATACTGCTCGTAGGCTCTGGATTTGGCTCTGTGTTTCTGGCGGCAGGTTTTCTCTTTAGTTTGTTTTTTCAAAAGCTGCATCATCAGACTCAGACTGACTGGTAGTGCAATAAAGAAAAATAATGCCAAAAAAACTGCTAGGAAGAAGTAAGTGAGGATGGAGACTGGCTGCGTACTCAGCACACAGGGGCTGTAACTGTAGGTGCCTGTAGCTGTGATGCCAATAACTGCACTTTTTCCCTGCATATCACCTTTCTGTGCAGGACCATGGCTTGGGCTTCCATCTTTTGCACATCAATAACAAGAGAGCAGGTGTTTACCAGAAATGTTCTTCAAAAACATAATGCCAGAGCTCAAGGTGAGCTAGGAAGTGATGCATGAAAGAATCAAACCTTGGCCAATGAGACAATAAAGAGCAGCATTAACTATGTTTCAGATATCCTTTAGATATTCTGCATTACAGACTGCTGCAAGTTGTCCTTCTTACAGACTTCCCTGCTAAAACAATCAGAAATGAGAGTAAATAAATAAGGTAACTAACAAGGATTTTCTTGATTTGCTTTTCACTTCTCTAAACCTATTGTTCGTTCCAGTAGTTATACGTGAGGCCAATTTTTGAAACTTTTTTGCTGATCAGTTTCAAATTTCTTATAATTCTTGCAGATTTAATTTCAGAATTGGGGATGTTGTTGATACCAGAATATCTTATTAGCAATAAAAGTATATTACTTATAATTGAATAGCTTCTCAATTAACAAGTTGGGGAGCCGGCAAAAACAACCAATTCCATCTGATGCATCCACAGCAGGAGGCATTTGAATTACCAGCGAGTCAATTAGCATACTTCTACCCAGATGATAAATCAGTACATAAAATGTTTAGGAATGAAATAAACAAATATTAGCTCCATGTAAAATGAACACAGGAAAGTTTAACAAGATGGAGAAAAGTATTTTTCAATATCTAATTTCTGTTTGAAGGTAGAGTGCAGATGAAAATGGAGAAGGCACGGAAATTACTCTGTAATACTTCGAAGCCTGCTTGTGTCAGGACCACACAAAGGAGGCAGCAGTGACAGAGAGGAAATGATCTTCCTTAGGTCAATCCCTGGTCAGCAGCAAAGGATCAGACCTTCTCAGTCCGAGTTAACCAACCACCTTGTCTTTATTTTTCAACAGACCTTCACCACAGGAAATGCTGCCCTAGGGAATCTGCACTTAATAATATTACAGAGCTGTTAAAGCACAGGGAGCGAAAATCAATCCCGAGATGCTTGTGTTTTGTTTGTACAGAACCCTTTCATGATATCAACTCCTAAGTGATTATTATTTGAAGAAATATATCTCTGGCATTTTAAAAGTCAGCTTTCATCTGTTGGAACTAAATATGCATGGTGTTTTCATGAGCGGTGTGTAATTGGGTAATTCTAATTGCAAATAAGAATCTTCTCCTTCTTGGAAAACAGGTTTAAGTTTGTGTAAGGTAATGAAGCAGGGGTCTGAAGATCAGTCATGGAACAAATTGCAATAAGTGAAATCAAGCAGTTGTCTGTTCTGGTTTCTTTCCTGGAAAAAGCTTTATACCATCCAGCCCCCATTGCTGATGGACCATTATTATCTTTCTCTTTCTATGAAGAGACAAAAATTAAGCGATTAAGAAAAAATATTACAATCAACTTCCATTCGTCCATCTCAAAAACCAATGGCACTTCATCCCAATTTTTAAGTCCCTTTCAATAAATAACATGGAAGCAAAAATGAGAAGGTTGTTGCTATGTAACTTGCGGTATTGAAATGTATGAGGCACAGTGACCTTAGCCTCCGGAGATGATGTGCAAACCATTTATATGCACAGCTGTACAAATTGCCAGAGTTTAATGTTAAATTCCATGGAAAATCATCTCTGCTGTTCTGCTTTTGAGGAAAGGACAAGGTTTAAATATTTAATAGGCTTTCTTACTGTGCAAGCATATTTGGCATTACTGAAGTGAGCAGCACGGAGATGACTTTCAAGGCTTTGGCTCCTAGCATTTGACTAGCTCTCCTATAACAAGAGCGACAATGAGAGGGGTTCATCAAACGAGCAGCAAAGGCAACAAAGCATATATGGGAGGTCCAGCAAAATGCCTTTGTCATGTGTTTTTTGTAGGACACTGTTCAGCAGTACATCTTCCTCCTGCTACCTGCTCCAACGTGCTGCTGACTCCCTGGCAGACCTCATCCTCTTCCCTACAACTGACAATTAAGCAGTAACTAGATTTTGTGTTTTTACTGAAAATCTTCCAGAACTTCCTTGAGACACTCCAAGCATGCTGACAAGCTGAAGATCTCTTCTCACTGTAGTCTGACAATTATCAGAGCTGGACAGTGCGGACACATGACAAACCCAGTGCTCACGACTACCACCGTGCAACAAGAGATGTTGACTTTGCGCTGCAGGTGAGTTAGAAGCTTTCTAACTCCACATAAGAGCAACGTAAGTGAAGTAAGAATGTGCAGTCCTACTGAGCTCGAGGTGATCTGCAGGAGAGTTCAATGCCTTTTCAACCTGTTTGCCAGGCAGAAAAACAGAGGAACACAGAGGCAGAGCAAGCTGCATGACACACCAGTGGCAGAGTCAGGAACTGGACCCAGAGCATGGGCTTTTAACCTGCATGTCCAGAGATGCTCCATGAATGAGAGCACTACTTCAGGGCTACAGCCCCCAAAGCTGANNNNGACAAAGAGGGATTTATATCACCAGTGCTGAAGGATACAAAGTTATTCAAAAGGTGAAGACTGAATTCCTTTTTTTTTTTTTTCCAGGCAATGGGGATTTATGTTGCTTCTTGACTCTCTTTAGTTTGGACAGATGAATCATTCTTGGGGAAAAATTTAAATGATTCAGTATTACTGGTTCTAATAGTATAGTGAAAAGGAGTTGAGGGATTTCACCCAACGCTGTTAGAAACATAAGGGAATACACAGAGTAGCCAAGTGTTTAAATTTTTCTTTTGTAATCACATACATTTGCTGGCTGTTATACCTCAGGATTTTATAAGCCAACTTTTTTGAAGAATATTGGTTGCATTATGAGCAATAAGCTCAACTCTCAAAAGCCAATGGGCATTTAAGAATATCTGCCTTGTTGATTTTCAGTAGGGTAAAATCACATAAGCACTTCAGAAATCCCCATGCTTAAGCTCTGAGTGCCTATATTACAAGGTAGGCTTTCATGAGACAGATTTATTTATTTATTTATTTTACTGTATTTTGACATCTAGAGACACGGTCACTAATGGAATTTTCAAAAGTTTTAAAGTGCCTTACTATATCCTGATAGAATGAGAACTAAATTCTAGGATGCGCTGAAAACACCGTAGATGCCCAGGTGCATGGGGTTGGTTTGTTTGTAAGAATAGGTGGCTGCGATCCTACTGTACTCTGGGTTTTGTTGCTACAAAAATATTGCAGCACAGGGAAGTGAGATCTACAATAAATCTGAGTATGCAAATAAGAGGTTAAAAATGGAGACCAAGGCCTGAGAGGAAAAAAATGTTAAGTACCAGAGTGTTCTCAGTTTAAGTCACACATGTATAATATGTAAGTAAACCACAAGATTTTTTTTTTAATGGCTGCATTGTTTATTGTTTTTTTTTTTTTCTTTCTTTCTTCCAAACTTCCAATTATTGGGTGAAGTTAACCTCATTATACACATGTTCTTACTTTTTCCATCAGAACTTCTTGTTTAATTCTTTCTGGCTCCTATTCAGCAAACATGCCAGATGTTGTAATTAGCACCTGTTTGGCTAGTGTTTGAAAAGCAGAGTTATTTTTAGGCTAACAGAAGGAAACAAGTCTTTAGCACCTTTGATGAAATTCATGAACTTTTCCCACCTATTAACTGCTCCAAGCTGGTCCCTACCAAGAAATAGAAATCCACCAGTGACACCGAGTAGGTCAAAGCAAAAAGCAGTCATTTTTGCAACAAAATGGTGTTTAGCCAGTTTATGCCAGTTGAG
>VXAV01001128.1:190238-229954 GCA_013399715.1 Alectura lathami
CTTCATAAAATCCTTAACGTGCTGTTGCCTTCTCAACCAGGATGAGAAAACAGAGTGAGAGCAGCCACAGGTGAGAAATCAGCCCCGTTTTCTTTTGAGTACAGCACCAGAGACTGAAGGAACCCTTTTACTGAGGGAGGAGCGCCTCACAATTGCTTTACTGTTCTGGCAGGTGGAGCGGTGCAGACGAACTGATACAACTGCTCCTCAAAGGGGGGAAGATGCTTTGAGCAGATGATGTCGAAGATTTATCACACCTCTGCCCAGGTTAGCAGCAAAGCATCTAACCACCTCTGCTCTGTTGTTTTGCTGAGCTACTGAAAAACACTCCGTGGAGATATTTCTAAAAGTCAGAAAGTGGAAATGGAAGGTAAATGTAAAAGCCGGACTATTTATTGGAAACAAATAGCTAAAGGACCTTGGAATCGAACCCTCACAGGTATAACATCCTAAGGCATTACTTCTTTTCTCCTTGGGCACAACTCCCTGAGCTTTTAGATTCTGCCACACACTCACACATTTTCAGGATGTTTTTTCCTCTTTTTGCATGAGCAAGAATGAACTGGATGAGTTATGGAATGGCTATGGTGAAATCAACCAAACACTAACAGGTACTTCACAGAGCAGGTGAGAACTGAGGAGCCATCTCACAAGCAGAAAGCAAAGAAAGAATTTGTTTTGGCACACAGATGCTGCTCAAAATCTTTTCTTGAAATCTACCCAGTTCCCTAGTGATCTTCACTGTCAATTCATCCCACAGGGCTCCCCATCCGTACCTGGCTCCCTATTTCATGCATATTGTTTGTTCTCAGGGATGTGTCCTTCCTTGCCCTTTCTGGGCATTTGTTTTTTAAACGTGCAAAGATGGTTGCTTTTCAGGAGGTTGGAGTGTTGCTCCAGCAGCATTTGCCTACATTGTAAAGAGATTAACAGGAGAGAAACAGAAAATCAAATTTGCTGCTGGGTTCTGAATAGGAAGTGATCTGTGAGTAAATTGAACAAGCTCGGATGCAGTAAATAGGCAATTAGCATTCATTTTGGCAAATCTGCACCTGTCAGAGCTGAAATGCTAAAAATGGAAACAAAGGGGGAACATTTCTTAAATGAGGTCAGAGACAAAGAGGACCCATTGTGTGCTCCTCTCACCATCTCCAGCCTCCTGGCTGCACATCACCAGCAAGAGTTACTTAATATTTATGGAGCCCTGCAAATGTACCTGTTATTCAAAACCTGTGGAAGATATTAAAATAGAAAACAACCCTGATAACCACATACTGCAACCGACCTTTGGTGAGCTTTTCCCAAGATTGCACTAGCTGACACCTGACCAAAGCAGCACCAAACTGAGAAGCCGGCAGTTCTGCTCTCTGAGAGTTATTTCAAGGGCTGATTGACAGAACATCTGAACTTCTGCAGATTCAGGTGACCTCTCTCACAGCATAGATGAATATGAAAGCCTTCCTCACAGCCTGTATCCATTAGAAATGCAAAACCTGATTATGACTGAAAGACTGCTGCCAGCCACTCCTATAGACTTTGTATCAGGTCTAACTGTCAACAAGGAAACTATTAACATAAACGCCTTGTAGGGAGAACTACTTGACAGCAATTCTCTAAGCTCCTCACCAGCCAATGATCCTTTTTTTTTTTTTTTTTTTCCCCAGCTTCCTTACTAATAAATATATCTCCAGACAGAGCAGAGAAGGAGCACATTCCATGCACTTTGTACAGGTTCGCCTGCAGGAAAGTGAAGTTTCTCCATCATTGATCCCACGAGCACAAATAAACAAGTTGAAGCAGGAAGAAGCCCGGTGCCTTTACAGGACCCTCTCACACATCTTGCCTTTTCACATCCAGTCACGCTCTGTGCTTGGGCATTATGGCTGTTAACAGTGAAAGGAGATTTTTTCTTGAAATAGTGTGAATCATTCTGTCAGAGACTGGTATAACTACCAGTAATTTTCATATCAATTTACGTGACATTCCACTTATTTTATGCAGTGCCATGTTGTTGTTCCACTTGACTGCATTCATTACATACGTCCTTAAAATTGAAAGTTTTTATCTCTGAGGATCATATTTCCTGTGGTTATATACTGCAGTATTTCTGTATCAACTGCTTTAACTGTTCATTGCATCCAATTCTATTTTCAAAGAAGTATCTCATGGACTCTAGAAGCCAGCCCTCTTTCGGCAGTAGCAGTTTGTAGATGCCTTTCCAGGCATTATCAGGACTTTTTACAACCATAATGTCTGTACATTTCCCAGTCACAATTGTCATGATTAGAGTCGCACAGAAAAGATGGAAAAATTAAATCTCAGTTTCTTGCATTCTGGCCCATTTTCTCAGCCATGAGCACACCTTTTTCAATCCTTCTGGTGCACTGTTCCCCTACTCCTTGCAGATAAATTAATGTTTCCAAGGTTACAGAGCAAGTCAGACTGAAATGGAATTAGAGCCTATGACTACTGGCTTGCACTTGAAGTCAAGTCAAGTCTTAGTTTCTAGACCATGCAAAGGGTTTGCAACTGGAAGCTTGATTAATATCATGTAGAAGCTTAATTAACTGACAGGATCCATTTATTGGCTAGACATGCCAAGTGGCAGCATTTGTGCTGGTAAATCATCAGAGGTGTAAAAGTCCAGCTGGTAAACTTTAACGGGAGAGATTAAAGCTGCAAAAAGGCTCTGCCATGAAAACATTTCTCCACTTTCCTCTGACTGCATTCATGTGTCAGCCCCATCTATTCCTGTGCTCAAATAGGCTTCCCCCCCTGCACAATGAGTGGGTGCCAGCAAGTGGAACTGTCTTGGGAACTCCAGTTTGACAGAAGTCTTGCTTCTCTTCCTAACCTGGCTAGCACTGGTATTGAAACTGAGTCAAGGAGGCACCGAGCTGCTCAGGCAGCAGCCCGTGTGAGCAGGTGCGTCCTTTCTCCTTCAAGGAAAAGGTGGGAGATGAGATGTATGTATGCAATGGGCCACTGCCTTGAGCCAACTGGATATGTGAGCTTTGTCTAATGACTTTCACATTTGGAATGCATTTCTGCTTTTCTCTAGCCCCCTACGGCCAGAGCACACACACTTTGTCTTAGCTGCAAAAAACCTCTTAACTAGCAAAAGCCCACATAAATATGTTCCAGAACACTTATCACAGTGAGATTTGAATCTAGCCTAGAGAGCTTTACATAAATTTGGTTTCATAGTGGGATACAACGCAGGTCAGCATTATAGTTCACATCTTCCAAGCAGATACAGAAGTAAGGAACCTAATGGACTTGGTTTTGTTCAAATTTGCATGCGGTCTTAGTGGCATTTCTGAGAATATCAGCCAGATCTGATCCAACATCACAACATACAGATAAGACTATAGGAATATCATTTGCTCTTTTCTACCATGCTTTACAGCAGTATAACAATTTCAGTCAGTAAAGTTTACTCTCAATTTCAGATGCTGTAAGAGGGAAAAGATTAAAGCTTGTCTCACACACACTGAAGCAGAAATAAATCAGTTTTCATGTCGGGTGCTATTAAAAATTGAAATAAACTACTAAAAGCACCGGGGAATTCTCCATCTCTTGATGTTTTTAGTCTGAATAGAACACCTTCCTGGGATCCACCAAGTCAAGGACAAGCTAATGGGACTTGGTAGCCAGCCGTATGTGTATGAAACATACTGGCTTGTGTTATGCTAGAGAAAACACATGATATAACCATTATATGTCTGGAAGGTGCAAAGAAATGTTAAAAAAAAAAATCTTGAAAGTGACCTCAAGAACAAGGACTGTATATATGTCCTTCCCATAGAGGCATTAAGGAGTGGAATGAGGGGATTATTCTCACTCGTTCTCAAGTGAATTGTTCATTCAGAAAGCCCACATGCTTTTCCTGGTAGGAAGCATAATGCACACGAGTCACCTGACATCGCACGCTCCCCAAACCTCCAGACAAGGGACGAGGCACACTGAGGATGTCAGGAGGAGAAAACAAAATTAGCACACAAGAAAGACAAACAGGAGATACTCATTATGAATTGTTAATGGCCTGTTCACTGCTGAACCTGTCACAGACAACAAGAGTGAGTCTGCTAAGTCAATAATTTATTTCAGGTCATAGAATTAATTAGAAAGATAGTTAAATAATAGTGGAGAAATGAAAATTTTTGAATGTGATGCCAGTGGCAGTTTATACGGGGAGCTTGCAATAAACAGCAAGAAACAAAAATAACCTGCACAGTCCTGGGGCAGCAAGTAGGCAGAGACCATTGGCAAGCTGTCCTTCAGTAAGAAATGTGAGAAATCAGAGTACTGTAGCACACGCTTGGAAATAACAGACCAGGTTTTGGCTTGCATTACCAAAGGAGCTCAAAGCTGGCAACAGAACGTGGGCATCTTTCCCACTTGGAATTCCACAGACTGAACATAAATGATGGACGACGCCACTTTCCTCAGCTGCCTCCTGCTGCCCTCCTGCCAGCAGCTGGAAAAAAAGCTGCACGTGTGCTCCGGTAGGAGTCACAGCACAAATGCCGTGCACTGCACGCTGCTCTCTGACCCCAGGTGCTGGCTCCCAGTCCATCACCATATGAAAGTGGCAGGAACAGGGCAGAGGCAGGGCAGACAGCTAGGGGAGATGGATGGAAGTGTAAATCATGGCCATTGGCTGCAGCTGGGATGTCAGCACCTTACATGAAGCACATTCCAGCTCCTCTTTGAGACCCATGATTTAAATCACCATTCCTAACCCTTATGAACTGTACGAGCCTTTAAGGTCTGTTCTCTTCTGACTGAAGACAGGACACAGAGATGTGCGCTTCCCCTCTGTGCTGCAGAACGTTGCACTGGATTGCCCTTAAGTACAAACCCTTGGGTGGGAGGTAGTAGCTGAAATCCTGTTCAGCCTTATAAAAAGTACAACAGTTCAAGAAAAATGAGACAAGTCTCACCGATGAGGCTTCTGCTCAGCTGCAAACAGAGCTCTTAAACCCCTCTGGCTCCACAGACCCACATGTGCCTTCACACTGTCCTACAGCAGCAACAGGTTTGAAGAGCCAGACTAAGATCTTTTTTCTGCAGCCGAGGGTCGACCTGAACTAAGGCTTTTCACCCTCCAGACATTTATTGTAATTGCTGGGTTATTCATTACCCTGCAATGCAATTACTTCTTTGGACAGAAATTCTAACTTGATCCTGAGATCCAGTCTGACGAAATTGGTATGTTTTCCTGAAAAGTTCTTGTCTTTACACACAGCATATTCCAGGGGAAAAAGCATGCTGCCAAAAAAGTCTTGGCTAGCTATGTCACTGAATCAAACAAATAAGCTTCTAAGCATCACTTAGGTCCTAAGTTACTTAAAATAAACTGAGTTATGAAGCCTGTAACTTATTTTCAGAGGCACAAATAAACCCCTAGTGTTTGGAGAGTTGAAGAGGGAATTTATCTTAGAAACTGCCAGAAAATCTCCCTTCACCTTTCCCTCAACTTACAAAGCAAATATTTACTTGGAAGTGATCTGCCTCAGTAGAGACAGGAGTTGCTTTCCAACTTGTTTCCTGTCATTGAATTTCCAAGAGAGGAAAGAATGGGGACAAATGTGCACACAAAGCCACTAAGTATGTGGCAGGATGAGAGAGAGGCCCTGTGGAAGGGACTGTAGACTCCAGGAGACAGAAGAAACCTCAGTTTTGCCCATAATTGGACTAAACTTTATTTTGACAATGTTAGTAAGTGAGACATGCACCTGGGATTCACTCTCCATATGCGGTCTGAGCCATCTGTGCTTTCTCCTTGTGAAAGCTCAGCAAGAGCAGGACCATTTCCCACAGCGAGCCAGCCGGGCCACCCCGCTGGTCAGCACAGCATCACAAATCCAGCAGACAACGCAGGTTTCTGAAGGCAGACCTCAGCTAAGCAGCTGGTTTGATCGCAGACCTCTGGACATAAAACTAACCTTGCATCACCTCTCCAGCATACATTTCAAGTGAGGTTAGAAAACATTGCATGATCTTACACCGTAATTGCTTTAGTGTCATCTACACAACAACACAAGTCAACTAAGAGCAGGATTTGGACAGCTTGTGGCAATATTGTGCTGATTCAAAAAAGGTGAAAGCATTCAGGTAGTGCTAGTTCCCTTTTTAACATGTAAAACTCTTCCAGCACTGCAAGCAGAGGTATTCATACAAGGCATTCAGTACATCGCTGTTTATCTAAAGGACACATGTATGTATTTATGTAATGCCCTTTGAGCAATCTGTGTGCATATTACAAACTTGATGAAGACATTAGCCTGTACATATACTGAGGGTATGGGATTTTTTTTTTTTTTATGTTAGATACATGTTTCCCTTTTACAGGAAGCCTTCAGCTGCCTGCAACATGGCATTCAAAGCTGTAGGCACTGAGTGCCTGAATTGTCAGGATGATTAACAATAGGTATTTGAAAAGAAAACGGTAGGTCATTAAGATCCATTCTTGGAATATGATTTATGGAGGTTTTTTATGACAACCATGAATTTGAGACAAAACCAGCATACATTCAGAAATCTGAAACAAGTGGGTGTTCCACCAAGCAGATTGATTTTTCTGCAAGATTCTGTCCTTTTTATTTTGCAAAGTTGGTTAAAGTCGATAAAGGATAAAGAATACTGTTCTCCTAAACACAAGGAACATTATGGGAGCCCCCCCACAGACATTACAGGTCAGCCTATTTCTACTGAAGCACAATAAATGATGATTTACAGCACTGAGCAGTGATCTGTATTCAGGATGTTAATACTGAAAAGAAATCAGGGAATCTCTTCTGGGAAAGACTCTCAACTCTGCCTTCCCTATCCCATTTCTGGGCAGCTACAAGCAATGCAAGACACAGCAAACATCTGCAAGCTTGGAATCTTCCAAATTCCAGGTCTCTTAGTATTTCTTCTACAGGTGACATACGGGTCAAAAATGTTTGTAGTATCTTGGATGCACTTACTAGCAAGAGAAGCTAATCAAGATATGGTTGGCGTACTTGTCAAAAGAGTTCTGTTGTTTACTTTTCATAAAGCAGGGGAGTACAGATTGCAGGGAGAGCCCTACCGAGGAGTCAGACACTGCCAGGGATATAAATATGCCCCTATGCATGCTCTATTTTAAGAGAAGTCTGAAATACAGAAGTGAATATACTCAAAGATGTCAGTTCTGTGAGGTTTCTATTTTCTTGGCTACTTTCTTCTTAATTAGCAGCAAACCTTTGGCTCTTATTCTCAGGCAAAAAAAAAAAAAAAGTTAAAAAAAATGGCAAACAGAAGTTTTCATTCTCCTGCTAAGTTCAGTTTAATTTACAATACCTAACAGCAGTGGAAAACATCTGTGGAAGAAAGGGCAGAAAATAAACACGCCTTGGCAGCCTATCGTGCTCCAAAAGACCACCTTGCAGAGCCACTGCAAGAGGCTCCTGCATCCTCCCAGCTTCCATTGACATGCTGCCTGCAGGAGTGCTAGCAGCAGAACTGGTACATCATTGCGTGGGACAAGAAACAGATGACTGCGGGCCAGCGTTCTTTGGTTTATAGTCCCCAATTTCATGAAGAGATAGTAAGTTCCCGCTGTACTTCTCTTGTTCCTATTGATCTTTTTACTTTCTCCTTTTCCTGTTTTCCCCATTATTCAGTTTAATGAGTGCCTGGTTGTGATTTTGTTCCATTATGAGTCTGTCATCCTACAAAACCGGCAAGGCAATCCTAAATAATGTCTTACACAACCAGAAGCCGGTTTGAATTTGCTTTGCTACATTGTGTGCCTCTGTCTAATAAGGAGATAGCAGCCAGATACAGTTGTATCCTCTCTCCCACTTGGACTCACTATCCCAGGAACATTAAGAACTGAAGCTCCTGCTCTTTACTTTAGGAAAGGACTATTGACTTAGTAACTTTTGCTTAGACAAAAGGATAAAAAGCTCTCTACATGTGGAGGTAATAGAAGCTGTTACAATCAAAGATTTGCTTAATACCTGTGTATAAACATTTCCATTTCTTTTGTCTCATTTGTCTGAGATTCAGAACATACACTGTTAATGGTGACTGCCCCAGAATTAAACAAAACTATCTGTACTTCATCCAGCTCTTCGCCTGCTGAGCAGTAACTAGTTCATGTTAACAGCTTGACTGTCTGTTTATCAGTTCTGATTAAATTAAACAGATGAGACTAACAAATAATCTTTCAGCTTCATTCCTACTGACAATGACCTCCTAACATAATTACAAATACAGATACCAAACCAAGTATGTTACAATAATTTGACTGGGAATACTATATCTCAGTTTCTTTTCTTCTCCAGCCACAGAAACAGCAGGTAGACAGACCATCAGCATCACTTAGACCAATCAAGTCAAGGCAAAACTCAAGCAAAATTAGATAGAAGTATCCTGAGAAGACCCCCCTGTACAGATGATTTAAATTAACATTACTTTCTATCCGTCAACACAACTTTGCACCCCACAGGATCTCTAGAAGTATCTGGGTTGCACCAGGGTTGTTGAAAAGTGCACAAACAGCTAGCAGCTACCAGAGATCAAACAAAGGGATTCCAAAGAGTGCTACGGTTTTTTTGTTGTTGTTTTTTGCCTGGTTCAATATTACAGAACTGTGGTACAACTACCAAATGAGGACATTTCCCTGTTAAGACTGCCTCTTCAGGTCACAGCCAAATTAAGCATTTTACTCCATCTGCATCTATTCAGAACAAAATCTCAAAATCTGAGACAGAGTTTTCAGAAGAATTGTTTCCGACTGCACTGCTAAGGCTGAACGCCCACTGTGCAGGGGCTTCACACGCCTGTGGGGAGCCCTCCTGGACACAACGCCTTACCTGAACACGCAGCATGGCACAAGATCTAGCCCACAGTGACCATCTGCTGTATGCAGCCCTTGGAGGCTCCAGCAGAACAGGCCCCTGTACCTGCCTCAGACCTTTCTAGAGGTGTAAGTTCTATTGATTGCCAAAGAATAGTAAAGACACCCCACTGACAGAGTGAACACTGCAGGATGTTTCTAGATCTAGCTTTACTTCGTAGCCATTATCTTTTATTACACATTTCCACTCTTGCTTCTACTCATCAAAAGCACTGGGATATCTGGCATGTAATTTACACCACAGTGCACGGGAAGCAATAATAAAAGCATTGTGTTGCTTGCAAATGCTGTTCCCCAGCCAAAAATAACTACTCCATGGTAGTCAGTGGCCACATATGCTGAGCAGAAGACAACAGTTGTTAGGGAAATTTTCCTAGTTTTTGTTTTGTTAAATGTTTGAAAAGGAATGAATGAAAAGAAGAAACCTCTGTGCTTAAAACCCCAGGAGAACTAAGCAAATGGGCTGATGCAATTGTTCAAAACAGCTGTGCAAACATTTACCCTTCTTCACATTTATGTTCTCTTAATTCCTTGTAGCTTTTGTCCCAAAGTATCATTGTGAGGGTTTTTTTTTTTTGTGGCTGTGTTTGAGCAAGTGAGCCCAATTTACTCATCTTAAATTGCTCTTAAATGCAGCATTTGTGAGCATGTTTCTAAACAACTCAAGTATCTGTTCACTCTAAAAAAAAAATCTGTTACATTTAGAGGGCAAATATTATCACCGCAGAACAACAGGTGGCAAATTATATATTGGGGTGTGAAACAACTTGCTCAAAGTCACAGAGTAGCTGAAGGGGAGCAATTGCCATTCCTATTGCCTAGACATCAGCATGTTGAGAAGTAAGCTCAAGTTTCCTCTCATTGCATTCCCCTCCATATTTTTGCTTAATGTGCTAGATGCAGCTACCACCTTTCAGCCTTGGTGGTTTTGACTCCAGTTCTCTACTCTGCAGTTGTCTCATCTCTCCATTCTTTATTGCTCAGTACTGAAATATACTGCACACTGTACGGTTTGCTTCTCCCTCTCCTGCTTCCCCTTCTGCTGCCCCCTCCCCGTCATCCTTTCTTTCCTGAACCTGTCACGTCTGCATCAAGAGTGCAATTGGAAAGGGGATCTCGGAGGAGCTACCTGTCAGATCTGTCTACTTGGAGATCAGCTCTGCTGCTTAAATGTGGAAAGGAATGATTCCTGGGAGGAAATATTGCTACATTGCTGTTAAGCATAGGAATTTTATCCAGCTGGTGAATATGACAGAGATCTATCAAAATAAATAAGAAACAAATATTAAGCCATCAAGCCTTACTAGACCACTTGGGTAGCAAGGAAAAATAAGGCTCAAAATATAAAAGAGATTTATTTTTGAGCAGGCAGAGCGTCTATGTGCTCAAGGGAATTGTCACTGATTGGTCCTGAAATACCTACATATTCTTAAAGCATCTCCAGGTGAAAGGCACGTGGAAATTACTACACATATTAACTACAGCCCAAATATAATTACAGTTTTAGGTCATTAAGTGATGGAGATGGGTATCAATATTACACCCTGGAGCATCCAGAAAAATCATCCCCACTTGCTGTCATTTAAACATACAGCCTTGATGAGTGATGGTTTATTGCCTTGTCTATACATGGTAGCCTAACCATATTTCTGCAATTGCTGTGTGTTTTAATTCCCATTAGAGAAATCAGCTTTCCCGTGGGCTCATTTTAATCTGTATTCTAGAAAAATATCTACTGGTAGCTCTAGAGAAAATCCATTAACTAGCACAGCATTTTATAACGGAATCTTAAAGGTGAACTTAAGAATGAACACTAGGAACTTTTCAACAAGTTTCCTGTAGTACCTCTCAAAATTTAGTCACTGATACCTCTATTTTCCTTATACGTCACAAAATATGATCTAGCCCAAGAGCTTTTGTCTTTCGTAGACCTGTACAAGATAACATTTTTGCAGAGGTGTAGATGCTGTAGATGTTCATCTGCAGTGTATCTGACTTCAGAAGCTAGCCAACCAGCCAGCCAGACGGAAGAGAAACAAGCATTTGATCCTTCAAGTGAACAAAGTGTCACTTCCTGCATCAACAATGTACGAAAAAAATAAAGAAAATCCAACTACCAGTAAGACAAAAACATGCTGAAGAGTTGGCAGAATAGAAAAAAATCTCTTTGGTCAGTAAACAAACCTAGAGAGAATAGGTTTTCAGTGTGTTGACAATGTTCTGGCAGTTCATTAATCCTAGCAAAATCTCTCCAAAGTTACTGATGCATGGATTCCATTTTCAAATTTCTCATTAGTTCCTCTTTATGGATTAAATGCTGATGTTCACGAATGAATGCACACAGCTTCAGCTGATGGATGTAATTGGGTTGTAATGGATTTTAGCTGCTGTTCCTTCTGATCTAGCCAATTTGAAATGCAGTATCAATGTGTTCTCCCCATCCCTCTGTAGGGAATGAGAAATTGAAACCTACAAGATGAAATTTATCAACTTCCATAAAGTCCGCTTCAACCATCATCAAACTGTTAAACTTCTCATTATCATTCTACCACAGTTATTTCCCGAACTCTGGTCAGGCAGTCAAAATATTACAGTGCATTTGAAATAAGTACAGTTGATCCTTCAATATTCTGTGCGTCCTCAACATTGATTTAGGTGCTGTAAATACTACCAACCCAGGCTGACATTAACATAGCAAAAGCTTAACAGCAGGAACATAAAGTGACATGAAAGGATTTAAAGGTTGCAGAACCCTCTTCCAATTTTTAATGTCTGTGTCTCAATAGATAAATAGATGATTTGCTGTCACTACAGGGCTGACTGTCACACAGCTTTACGCTTCCCCACCACAACCAGCATCCGCCTTGCTCTCAGCATTCCTTGATTTAACCCAGCCTCAGCCAGCCAGAGGACTATGGAGCACGAAGCCTGCGTGTGTACTCCATGAGTGAATGTGAAACACTAAGGTCTTGGAAAGGTTCCCACAGGGCTATGTGAAAGGAGTTTGTCATTGTTTTTTTTCCCCGTTTGCTTGCTTGTTTGTTTTCAAGGGAACTGATATTTTAAAGCAGAGGGGGATGAAACCACAAGGGTTTGATAATTTGCTGTTTCGTTGTGTTGTTGTTTTTGATATTCTGAGGATTTTAACACCAACTCTTAAAAGTTTCTTACATGAGTGGCAAAAGCGTCATTACAGAAAAAAAAAAAAACAACCCTCATACAGTTCATCTACTAAGATAAATCAAATGGCTCAGAAAACCACCTCTCCCACAAGATGATACAAATGAACTCCGTCCCTAAACAGGACAGAAATGCAAGCAGGAGCATCATGTCTGAAATTTATCTAAAGCAATAAAATCTCATGAGCACTGCTGGTTTCTGCAGCACCAAAACTGAAGTTGTATAAGAAGCCATCCACTTCCTTGAGTGCTATTCAAATACAGGAAGGCCTCTTCTCATTTATTAACACTATTAATTAATCTCTTCCAAAGACTGCTATATATACTCTTAATTAAATGATTGCCGTCCTTTTGTAGATTATGCATAAATCTTCATTTGTTTTCCTTATTAGCATTCGATCTGTTTTTGTTAATTGCATAAGTGTTCCCCTTAGGCAGGAAAGCAATATACCTCAAATGAAGCAGGGCTTTTTGTTAAGGATAGTCAATTTGATTAACATCGCTGTCAATATGATGAATGAAAATTCTCTCAAACAAGTTGCCCAATACCTTGAAATTGTCACTGGAATATTCATGTCATTAGGACACAAATGAAAAATTCAATTTGGAATCATGTCAGCCTGCCCCAAAATTCCCTTAATTCAGGAAGATATAGATGCTTTGTGTTCAATGCTTTTTAATCAAGATCTCAGGCATTTTGATTTCCCCATCTGATACACAGGTCTTAATATTCTTCCTTCATTTACCATATTGCTTTGCCTCAGTTTCCATATAATTGCTCTCATGACTGAAGAGCTCAGAAGCCCTGAATCTGAAGGGTTTTATACTGCTTCTCCTGCTCAAACTGGTAACACATGCTATGCGTAGGAACAGAACAATTCTACTGCCCAAAACACATCTGACCATCAAGCTATAGCCAGTCCTCACCCTGCCCCTTTTTGACTCTTCCACTTCAGCTGGTATCTCTTTTGCTCCCTTTCTCTCCTTGAAATACTACTTTTTTCTTCCATATGAAACATTCCAGATGAGGTCTTCATGTACTTAGATAAAGAAGCATCAGAAGGAAGGCAGAACAGGCCAAGTTCAGAACAGAAAATGGCTCCCAGAAGTTTTAAAAAGCTCGTCTAAGTGTTCAACTATTGCCACTTCGTATTGCCTCTGACAGGACTGAGACAAAAGAAAGGAGGTGCATGGCAAGAGGTGGCAGTTCTTGCCCTCTCCCAGAGTAATGGTGCATTGCTTTCAATGAGACTACATATAATTAACAATCCAGCAAAGAGATCTTCCTCCCTTTTTCTTCCTCTTGTCTTTTTAATTATCTCCCAGTCAGTGATACACCATTATTTTACACAATGTGTGTTCATTAGAGATGCATTTATACTTATATCTTGATTTATCAGCTCTTCCCCTCATTTCCATCCTCAGGATTAATATGCCTTGTTATCGAGCGTATTAGACCAGTTCCGAAGAGCCAGCTTGTGATGATGATATTAGTAACACCAAAGAGTCTATTAAGGAGGACGTGTGCGTGTGTGATGCCCGTACCCGTGTACATGTGCAGCATACAGCTGATTGCAGTCCCAGGCAGCAGACTGGACTCAAACTGTGTGCTAATGGAGCTTGTAGGCAACACGACTTCCTCCAAACTTCTCTACACGTGTTCAGTACACTTCTAATATCTACAGCTATTCCTCCTCCCTGCATCCAGTTTATTACTCTGACCAAACATGCCTTTTCTAATCAAAATCAGATACAGGGAGCCAGAGGCCTTTTCTGTTTCTTTCCTCCCCATTATTGCTGTCATTTTGCATCAGATTCACCCTTACTTGGTCAGAGAACTGAACTAGCCCAGAAAACAAGTACCCAGCCACAAAAGAACATACCAGGTAGCAACATGACATTGGTAAAAGTGTAAGTACACGTAAGCCTTAGAAGCTGTACAACCTCTAGCTTGTTGCCATTTGTGTGTCCAACCCTTTGCTGGGTTTGTTTAAACGTTACTATTTTCTGATGTCCCGAGATTAGCACGTCATCTGTACAATCCAGTGCTTTTCTGAGAACACACTGAAATGATCTACTAGACAGAATGCAATCTGAACGTTCCTGCTGACAAGGCATCTGTCCGGTATCTGCAGGTATCTGAAGTCTGTACACCTCTGCATTTATGATGGAGCCAAGTAATTTTGTAGTTTGGCTAGTTCTCCTAAGGTGCAGCCTGACATCAAATTGCACTATACGACAGTGGAGAGGCTCCTGTCACAAATTAGATGTTTTTATTCCCCAAATCCATGCAAATTTAAGTAGAATTTTAATATAGCAGGGTAAGGAGGAATTTTCCTTTTCTTAGGATAATCTACCAGACTTTTTCCATTCTAAGATAACAGGCATCTGTCACAATATAACCACAACTGAACCTTCTAGTACCACAAAAGTTTCCAGCCCCAGGGGTAGATTCAGACTACTAAATTTCTCACTCCACTTATTGAGGTGTTGAATGTGATTCTAATGCACATTTTGGCTACCAGCTTTGTTTTGGTGCAGGCAATTTCCATTCTAGACCTGTTCATCAACCAGATTCAGCAATCTCCTCCTGTACAAAGACGTTGGCATGGAAGTGCTCTGCAGGCATAGCTTCATGCATGCTTTACTCCCCAAACATAGCCATGTTTCAGCGGAGAATGGACAGAGAAGATGACAAAGCTTTAAGAAATTAACACCAGGGAGGGGGGTAGGGGAAAATGAACAACAGCTGAGAAATGAGTGTTATGTGGAACTGCCAGGATCTCTACAAAACCCCAGCACAGGCAGGATGCCTGCACCTTGGTCTGTGCATTCAATCTGACAAGGGTACGCAGCCTTGAAATCAATTGACAGAGCAGGAAAGAACATTATTAGGCATCTGCAATCTCCAGACACTCTGCAGTGACAAGATTTGTTGGAGGGCAGAAATGACAGCTATGTAACAACAGTATCTTATTGATATGGGCTTCCTGAGCAGTGATGGAAGAAAGGGCGAACGCTTCTGACAGCAAGCGACTGCAGCGTATGTTAGAGGCTTGATGGAGCAAGCAAGGCTACAAATGAAGTGGTACAAGAAGAGAAACGGACATGGCATGTCACAGATAAAGATGTAAGTAGGTCAAGCATCACTATCTCAGGACAGTAGTGACATGTTGGTCCACACATCAAAGCACGAGTCATTTGTTATTATTTCATTTAAGCACATTAAGTACAATGGCTGGCTACTAGTAAAGCCACTGGTACTAAAATCATGCATCATTCAGCAGTGGAATCTCAGTATTTGCTCTACAAGGTTGATCAATACCTTCATGAAGGTGGTTGTGTAATAGCATTCACCTGGTTGCAAGGGTGTCAGAAGACTGTACTCAGCTACAGCTGCTTATGTTAGATCAAGAACATTTTAGCTGTTTGTTTTGGATAGATGAACAGCAAACATGAAAAAAAACATACACAACAGTGAAAAGTATTAAAAAACAAGTAGTACACTTCTAGGCACCTTCCCACAAAATACAAAACCAGACGATCTTAATAAGCACATTAAGAAATGCAATTAATGTGTGAAACCATTATTACAGCATATTAAGATACTCAGGCATTAAGTAAAGGTGACTGTTAATGCAGCCAGTGAAAACTTGCAGCAATAATTGCAGCACGTTAGATAAAACCAGAACGCTTATAGCAGAAGTATTTTCTGTAGTATACCTGCCTAACAACTTCAACTCCGGTTTTCAACCTTTACTTGAGGTAAGACTATTAGCAATAAATACAAATCCGTCTCAACTCAGTCACTGAGAAAGAATGTCTTAAAGGAACATGACTGTAACAGACTGGGGAAAACTGTTTGCTTTTGCAAATATGTCCCATATTTCAACTCTTACAGTGTTGTTAGTATCACCAAAGCCATGGATAAATGAAGCAGATTTCAAAACACATGAACAAACTCACTGCTTCTAGACCAAGAGCCTCTTTTCAGAGATGCTTAATTCTTTTGGAGACCAAAGCGTATACAACTTGAATTACTAATTTAATTCTAAAGAGATACAACTCCTTTCTAGGCAGCAATGCTGAGAAAAGTAAAATGAATCAACTGAGAATATTTTTTCTGCATGTCAAAACAGTTTTGGATTCCATACAGTCCCAGAGTGTTTCCTTCCAAATGGATTATTCTTTTCATTGCAGCCTTCTAAAGCCAAACCAGCTGATTATTTTTCCCCAAGTAAAATGCTTACAATAACCAATGGTAGAAGTATTCATTCAGAACCTATTGTCTTCACTAATTAGCAAATTAAAGGGAAGCAAGTGAAAGATGATCAGCGTAACACAAAGAAATTTCGTGTTACTTGGTGTTAAATATTTCAGCGGTAAAGTACACAGATACTTGAATGACCTGGAAACATCTGATTTCAAGGCAAATGGACTATGCACACAATAATGGAGGTACGACATAACAACCCTAACTGGGCTGTTTCAGTGAGCGTGCAGTTCGTCTTTTTTAAGTTTTGGCATAATACCTGCTCACCAGGTTATTATTCCCTGAATAATAAATTGTTCTGCTTTCAACATACACTGAAGGCTTCAAGGATTACACAGCTTCCTCTCAATGAGCTACACGCAGCACCTAGGAACTTGTAAGCTTACCTTTCCAGTTGTCTTCTGGTGCGTTCTGTCCCAGTACTGTCTCTTCTGTGAGTACACAGTAGGCTTAGGTAGCAAAAGACATTCTTAGTCCTGTAGTTCCTTGAACCTGTGCGCTGCTGCTGACAGAGATCTGCAAGTAACAAAATGAGATGGTCTGAATACCCAGAAGCACACAGAGATAGACAAGTTGGACATGATGTTGAATGCTTTTGAGTAATCAGTGAAACACACCCATACTCAAAGGCTGTTTGGAAAGTGCAGAGAATGTACAACTTTTCCATATTTGTTTGAATCATATCCAGAAAATAAAAGCTACATCAGCTCTAAGCTTATATATTTATACTTTCTATGAACATCAGAAGGGAAATTCTATGCAGCTCTGTTGTAGCTGAGCTACTGTAAATCTGCAGGCTTCCATCACATCAGTGGAGCTTTGCTTATTTACACATCAAGGAATGATGTGGCCCTGGGTTTTTTCCTCAAAGTTACATACATCATTGCAAGCCATTCATACTGATCTGCAGAGTTCCAGATGACACAGATGTAACGATCAATCATACTTCATTAAACAGAGGAGCCCAAGCGCTTTGAAGGTCAGGTTAAGCTTTGCTCTTTAACAAGGTTATTTTGACATTATCATATGCAAGCGTCACAAAACATTGGAAAGGACTGCTGGATTAACGATGGCATCGGCAGTATTAAAAAATCCTATTTGCTAGCCATACTCCTCTCAGACCTTTATTACTTGCTCAGAGCAATGGAACTAGAAATACAAAGCATTTCTGACTTCAACCAACCATATGATTTAACCCATATCCATTCAATCAGTGGATGTATTTTCAAAGGCATTTTGTCTCAGGATAAATACATATGGCATGCACGCCACGAAGCCCCCTCCCTTCCAAAGCCTCAGTCCTCAGGTTTTGGAAATCAAATCTGTATAAAGTCTCTACCTTCACAGAATTCCTTTTGCCATTACCCCGTATACATAACAGGTTGTCCTTCAGCTAACAAAGCTAACTGCTGCAAGGAACTGGAACCATGACAATAAAGCTTTTATCAGCTGAAGTTTAAATAGAGACTGAAGTCATTCCAAAGCAGCTTGCTCAGAATTTAAAGGACATGGACAACCTTTGTCCATTAAAATTCAGGCACTGTTATCAGTAAGTAGTAATAACAATGTGTACAAGAACTAATGTCAGGAAAGAGATGTCTTCCTGCTATTACTGAAGGTGTCATTACAGCCACCACAGTCAAGTTAATGAAAGCAACAATTTCTCCTTTCTGTTCAAACAGTGTGAGTTACAGATCAGAAATGGAACCATTGTCTATTTTTAAATGGTCACTGGATCAAAGCAGTTTTATTTAAAGTTGATTTTTCAATTGAAGTTGATTTGAGAGTGATCTCATTGTAGTCTGAAAAGATTTACAGTGGAGCTGTGCACAGTCACTGGGGAATTGATGACTTCACAGAACTAAGGACATCAATTTTCCCGTGCTCAGAGAACTTCTCCAAACTCTCTTCCTCCTCCTGTCTAAACAGGATGCCATCTTTTAGAAAAAAATGGAGAAAATTGCTGTAGACATCACTCTAAACTAATAGTCAAGCCCCCCTACATTACAACTGCACTTACTATACACTAGCATCCTTCTTTCATCCAGCCACCAGTGAACTCTATTGACCCATGAAAGAAAACAGCACATTTGTGTATTCTCCTTTCAATGCCAATAAAATTATTTAATGCATAAACAATATGTTCTCTACCTCAAATAATTCTGAAAGATTCTCCTTTCTATAATTCCAAAGGAAAACCCTTTCCAGCTGTAATACAAGTCTTTTTAAAAACAAACATTCAGCATTACAAGTCAGACACTATTTAAGGCTTCTTTATAGATGGTGGCTTCAAGGAGACAGCTTTAATTAGTTGGCAAGACTCTCCCTTGGAAAAAAGTTAAAAAATTTCTACTTCACATACCACTCCACGTTGCTTTGAGGGAAGGGGGCTGACGCTATATCTCTGATTCAGGCTGCAGGTGAGATTAAGAACAAGATTTCTCAGAGACAAATGGGATTCTGTTTATCAGCTAAGGACCTTGGATCAAGCTCCTTATTGCCTATGGCATCCAGAACGAGGGATTTTTTTGCAACCTCACTTGTTTGAATAATCCTGCCTTGTGCCATGAAACTTTTCACAACTTCTAATCCCCTAGCCAGCCTGCCAGGCTCTACTACAAGTCTTATCTCCTACTCTCTGCCTTCCCAGCCTCAACTATTTTTCGGTTGCACAGTTTCCTGATGGGAGGGAGCAACAACTGAGCCAGACTCTCAGAAGTGGCCAGTGACAATACAAGAGACAACTGGTGCAAACCAAACTACAAGGAATTCCTCTTAAATGTAAGACAAATCTTTTACTGTAAGGCAGGCAGAGCACTGAACAGCTTGCCCAGGGAGGCTACGGAGTCTCCATCGCTGGAGATGCTCAAAGCTCACCTGGCCATAGCCCTGCACAAGCTGCTCCTGCTCTGAGCGTGGGACTGGACTCAGTCTCCAGAGGTCCCTCCAACCGTAACCACTGACTGTGAATTGAGGTCAGCGGGAGTCACCCGACCTGGTGCACCACTATTCTCTCTGCAGAGGCAAAGACCTCAGGTACACCTTTCAGACAGCAAACAGTTAAACCAGTTTCACTTTGAGCTTTGAGTCCCTTTAAGTAAAACATTTAGGTTTAAGTAAACTACTTTTCTTTTTCATTACAGCTCTCAAATGAGAAGCCAGACCTTGAGGATCCGCAGTTTCTCAGTGGCTTGTCTTCTTGGGAGTAAAAATTGATCCAAAATAACATCTCTAAGGGATGAATTAATTTGACAATTACTTTCTTTTAAGTTTGATTAGAAGTTGAATGGATTGCTGAAGGATGAGTTCATGTCCAGGGTGGCATTGGTTGAATATTTCATTAATCTTACCTTGAAAAAACGTGGGCCATAAAGAAAAAGACAGCTTGCTTGAAAAATTATTATTTTTATCTACATAAAATAACTTTCTGCCCTTTCTTTCCAGTTGTGGCTTTAACATGCTAAGAATCAAATTACAGAGAGAATTACTGTGACCATTTTAAGGCCATTTCAGCTCACTGACACACCGGGGTCCACTCAATAGCATTGTGCTGCAGACCACTTAGCGCATGCAGCTACTTTAGACTCCCACAGCCGCGCTAAATGGAAGGGGCCAGATCCTGGCTCAGATCAAGTCAATGTGCCCATGCTGATGTATGCTATTTAAAGGTGTGGATTTTATGCACAGCAAGACTTCTGTGAAAATTAGAAAGAATTTAAAACACGTTTAACTCTTACATGTAGTTCCATTTTGTAAATAGGTTTCCACTGTTTCCACTGAAATAAGGGTAATTATTTTTTATGTAAATGAAATGGAAGAGTTAATAAGAAGTCATGACCCCTTTATAAACTACTTATCCTCGATGGCTCTGGCTTTCCCCACAGCCATTTGAACAGAGTAGCATCCTAAATATATTGAAGCTGCTCTGTTGCCAGTAATTAGAGAAAGAAATGAATCCAAACACCACAAAAAATCCAAATTTATCAGTTTGTCTTCTTCCGATTTGTATTGCACATCCTGTTCTCATACTCACTGAGAACTAAACTGCATAACTAGGAAGAGGTTAGTTTTTTGCACCAAGTTTACAGAAAGCAATGGCTGACATCTGAGAGCGGAGCCCCCTCTTTTGCCACCTTATTTTTCTAGCTTGGCACAGGGCCGAGTTGAGCCCAAAGGCTCTGACTCATGATCTCACGATTACAGCTCCTTTGTGTCCACCTGCCCTCTCTGCTACAGGTTACTGACAGTCTAACAGGGAAGGCTGCAAGGAACACTATTCCCTTCCTTGTACTGCAGTTTATAATCCAGCATAGTAATGCAGAATACTTCAATATCTCAGGCTTTGATTTGCAGAAGACAGAATCATGCTGCTCTGAAATGCCTCCTCAGAAAAAAAGAAGCTACCTCAGGAAGTCCTCTGGTCTGTATCCTGAATAAATCACGCATCACCTCTTAACCTAGCATGCCATACCAGTACGCATGTTAGCCACATAGCTCCATGAAATACGTGCTGGATAACAAACAGTCAGAGATTGCACTCGTAATGGACCAGCCTAAGACGCCTAACACATCTGTATCCACAACATGGATGGAGTTGTACAAGACAGGGAGCTCGAGTCCTTTCAAAGGGAAACACTTAGGAACATGCTACAGGGTCAAACAGATTATGTACCTGCTTCAGGTTACCTCTGGCACTCAGCACATTGCTGAGAGCCAAGCACCACATCTGAGGGCTACAGCGAATATGAACTAAATGGTAAAAGCAACGTAAACACAGCTTGCAACCCTCTGCACAGAACTGATACAAGGGAAGTCTGAGGGAGGCGTGAGGTGGCACCTTGATAAGAAGGAGTTGGGTTTTTATGTTGCCAGCAGCCACTGTGCATCATGAAAGCATAATGAACCCCTTCAGACAGAGGCAAATCTTGCCAAGGAAGGGTTACATGATTTTCCTGCTGGTGCTGTATTCTCGGAATGAACTGCTATTGAGCCAGGCCAGCCCCGCTAGCTCTGTATTCTCTACCAGCAAGCACTGACAGGATGCAAGAAACATGACAAGCGTAGCACGTACCGTCTCCTAACGCACCCTCCCTGCTCCTGTTAGCAAGGCAGTCTAACATTCAGTCTAGCAAACATCTACTGAACAACTTTTAAGATCCTTTTTTAAAGTTTTTCAAGCCCAATATTAAAAAAGATGTCAAGTGAAGAAGCAAGGCACTGAGACAATATTCTAGTTGCAAGGAAAAGGTTTTTTCCCTGCAACAAGGGGAAAATCTGATTTATCTATTTACTTTCATCTTTAGCTGTTTAATTAGCCATACTGTCCTCTGCTACATAATCTCTTTGCATGGACAAAAATATTGAGACAATTACAGAAACAAATTATTTTCTCTGGTAAGGGTACAGGCCTGGGAGAAAAAACTGCTCTAAGGGCCAAGACAAGGTAATTCTTCTCATGACAGTTTACCTGTTTTCCAAGGAAGCATCCTATACAGCTGACTGCTGAGAACAGAATGCTCTTCAGTGGAGCTCACTGATTGCCAAAGAAAGATTTCACCAGAGTTCCAAAAATTTGGGCTGCTTCTCTGAAAAAAATGAGCTCACTAACAACACCATGCAATCCAGGCTTATTATACAGCTCTTCCTATCACCTAAACCTGATCTTTTTACTTCTCCAGAGGTGTAATTTCTTTTCAGATGCTCAGAATCAGAGCTAATTCATAGCATTTTATATAGCCAAACTCTGTGCCAGTAAACAAGCTGGGGAGCTTTACTCATTTAACTTTTATAAGATACGGGCGCACAGGTCATGAATTCATGCATACGTTTCACTTGGGACAGCTCGGCAACAAATGCAGCAACCGCATTTTGTCACCTGCTCACCACATGCAAAGTCATCTTCTCCCTACGAATCCCACAGTTACAGGATACATGGCAATAAATACAATAGCTGCATGTTATTAAAATCCTATATTGGGAAAATAATCTATTGATAGCTTAGTCGTCCCCTCCTCCCTTACCATTCCCTTAGAAACAGCTCTTCTCTACAGTAAATAAAGCAAGAAAGCCTCCTCATTAATTCTATTTAGGCCTAATATGTCATAAAGCAAAGGAAGCAGGCCATTTTCCTCTCTGCTGGGGCACAAAACATGTATTAACTATTCCAACCAGTGCTGTGAATGATTTATTAATTCAATTTTGGAGTGTGTGACTGTCAGATCATATAAGTTTGTTATAAAAAAAGGTCTCTCCGAGGACTCTTTTACTCTTTTTAAACCAACTGACTGACATTCCACATGCTTCACAGCTGCAGCCATCAATCTCCTCGCTGCTCCTTCTCAGTGTCACACAGAGGTTATATAACTTGTCCTATCCCCATTACATTTATTTTATCTGATGACAGAGAGGAGTAGCCTTGTTCGTAACTAGGAGAAATGAAAATGCCGTGGTGTAAGATCAGTGTTGGTGAAGAGAGTCCTGGTGTCATCTGTAAGGACCCTTTAGTTAAGGCCAGACTTCACATCTAGCACGTCAGTCCTCAGTTGGATAAACTGATATCTTGTAATCAGAAAAACAAAAATCATCTTGAGGTTGTAGCACCAGGAAAAACCACAATTCAGTTCGATGCCCCACATTTAACAGAAGCCATCGCATTTTATTCATTTACTCCTGGAACAAACCCAATTTTGATTAAAATACGTCTTCCAAAAGGAGACCTGTCTTGTTTTCAAGATATCGCTTCCCCTGGTGGTTTGTTCCACTGGCAACCAACAACACTGTTGCACTTCATTTGCATCCATCTTTCTTTAGCTTATTCCACGGGTTCTTTTTATGCCTTTCTTTAATAGATTAAGGAAACATTTCATCCCCTCTGTGAGGCAAAAACAGGAGCCTACTCTCAATTTCCCCTGAAACCATATGGTGTTTCATTTTTAGATCTAAGAACACAGGTTTTATTTCAAAATAAAAATAAATAAAAATCAGTCTAAGAGATAGAAACATGAATAGTAAAGTAAATGCTCTCTCTCATTGGCAGTAATAGCTGTGAAATGCTACTTTGGGACTGGGAAGTATCGCAATTCTGCAATTACACCTTCATCATCTCTGTTGCATTTTCAGTCCCTTAGACAGTATTTTACAGCTAGAGCCCTCCAAGGCAGCCATACTTCTGTAATCAGTCATATATTTTCAAAGCAGACGACAGGGTCAGTTCTTTTAGAGGGTTCTGGCTCCAGCCAGACTGACACTTCGCTGGATTACAGTTGTGTAAAGGTCCAGGAAGAAAAGCACTGGGGATATGAATCACTTCAACTCATTTGCAGAGGCTAGGCAGAAAGGAGTCTCTGCAGAGTGCCTGTGTCACTGATTTACCGCTCAGAACCTCCTGAACAACTGAAGAGCGAGGTCTGAAGGACACGGTTGCAAGATGAAGAGACAGTTCTGTAGTCTCCTCTAGGCATTCGAGATGCCAGGTGCCACCTCTTCTTCAAAGCTGCTGGGTTGAGGAGTTAGACAAAATGAATCCTGCAACTTAAAACGGTCATAGGATGTAGGGGGAAAAGTGATACTCTCATTGCACACAAATTATTCCTTCTACAGTTATGCATCTCACAACAGAGCAACCTCCACAGAAAGCTGATTGCATCTGGCCACATGGTGCCCTGGGGCTGCTGGCTCCCCCTAGGCTGGTATCAGGGGGATAAGAACTTGATCTACCCTGCAGGCCTCCTCTCCCCTTATCCCTTTGTTTCAGGCTGCTAAAGAGGAACTCGCTGGTATTTGGAGGGTGTGTTTCTGTTGACGATCCACATAAAACACACAGCACGCAAGTTCCACTGAGACCCTGCTCCTTGCCCTTGGCCAGCATCCTGGGCTCATGCTGCCCGTTCAGGCAGCTGGGCTCCACTTGCTGCGAGCACAGAACTGAACCGCTCACCGTTCTGGGCTTAAATACCACAGATTTTTCAGTTGAGATAATACATCCTCCCAAACGCTACTTCCAAGATATTATCTGCATATGCAACCAACCAGGAGGTAACCATGGCAAGCAGCCGTTCTTCGTAAGGTTTTCAAATTAAAGATTCATCATTCAAGGTCACTTCACAGCAATAGGTGCTAAGGCCCTCCAGTTCAACACGGTAACGCAGGAGAGCAAGAGCAAAAGGGAAGAGCCAGAAGGAAGAACGGTACAGAAATGATAATGGCTTATTTGTTTTGTTCTCACATTTATTCCCTAGGAACCAAAATACAGTAAGACAAGTATCAGGAGTGCCAAAAAATGAAAAGTTGTGAAAGACAGGCTAATTATAGCCATCATTTAACAGATGGGAAAACTGAGACCATGACAGGCCAGCAAGTATGAAATAGGGCTCTGTAAAGACCACGGAAAAGTTAAATCAGTGCATCTCCTCAGTCTTCCATCTCATCATTTAGTTTTCAAGCACAGCTGATTCATGGCTTCAAACTTCTCCCTGCAAGTATTTTAGTGTGTTAAAAATAATGGAAAAACAATCAGAAATAGAAGTCTAAATTCTCTCATCTTTGTACTGTGCATTCTGGCTTCAGGAAACCCCCCCAGCTATGGTGCATTGTTCCAGAAAGCTTGCAGAACAGGCTGTTTCCAGACTGAGAAAAATCTTTACCTTATAAAATACTAAAAATGAACTAGAACTTAAATGAAATGAGATGTTTTCCAAAAAAAAAAGAAATCAGAGGTTTTCCATGTTTCCTAATGGAATGGTGCAAAACCACTATTTTGAAGTTATTTGGAAGGTCACTCTAAGGGGAAGGATGGGAAAGTTTTCCAAAATGTTTGGCCTTGATTAACGAGTATGCTGAGCACAAACCCACACGAGCTTCAGGAACAGATGGCCTTGTTTTGGCTTGGATGTCACTAAGCAGCTTCTTTATTATTTTTAACCCCAAACATTAGTTATTCCTACCAAGTAGGTAATTCTGTGTGAAGAGAAGGGGAAGCGCAGGAGCTGAGGAAGATACCTCCTGATGTTAAGGAAGCGAGACAAACACATGAGAGGAAGAAACAGAGGCAGGTTGCCCCTGAGCAGGGTTCTCCTGCATTTATATAAAAACAGTTTCCCTACTGCTCCCACAAAGAAGCCTCAGAAGCATTTGTAGAGGTCCTGCAACCCACAAGCCCTGCCTCTAGCCCCTACCCTTCCATTACAGCTCTTGCGAGGACCTGAGCGCACACAGCAGTGCAACAAGAGAAAGGAGATCAGAAAGATGGAGACACGCAGAAGGCAGATGGCGGGAGCAGACAGAGAAGATTCAAAGGGATTTGGACAAAACAACAGGGAAAGAAAAGACTGGAAGAAAAGGAGGAGATATACATAACAGGAAAGTTCATTATCTCAAAGCTAAGAACTCAGTTTAAATGGAAATGCCCCTCTCAAGACACCATCTCAGGGAGAGCTTTCAGTACCCGCATGCACCCCGTGTCTGTGTAAGCACAAAGCCAAGGAAATCCTCAGGACAGCACACCTTACTGGCAGAAAGGCTTTCCCCCAGAGCTAATAATTTCCTACTGATATTTTTACAGTCACTGGTCCAAATAACAGGTGGCATTTGGAAAGCTGTGCTGCAGTCTCTCAAATCCTTCACAGAACTAAAATCCTGAAGGGACTTTGGAAGTCATGCTCATCCCAGGCTAAAATTATCTGCCATTTGACTACACTGTTCTATTAGGACTCGGAAGCTTCTGGAGAGACTGGCGTTGTTTTCCATAGCAATGACCGGATTACAGGGACAGTCAGGAACACCGGATCCTCAGAAGTCAGCAATAAGGAATTACACTTTGCCAACATGATGCTCTTTAATCAGCCAAGTCCCACAGGAAGGGATAACTCTGCTTCCCACAGCTGTGCCTGGTGTGCAGACACAGCCTTTCTGGTGTAATCTACAACACTCAGACACTCAATAAAACCTTTGTTTCCTTCCTGTGCTTTACTAGCCCATGATAACAAAGGCTATATGATACTGAATCAGTTCTTGGCTTGGTATTGAATAATTCTTATAACTTCCTATATTCCTCCCATTGTTTGTTAATTAGCATCCCTCCATAGTTTACAGAATAGCAGACTACACTGAAAAGCAGCAACACATAAATCCCTCTCCTTAGCTGACTGATAGACAAACTCCAGGTTGAATTTGCCAAGGAAGAGGGGCTTCTCTTCCTGCTATTAAAAAAGCAAAATATACACTGCTGCCAATGTGCCAAATCAGATTTCAGCAGGTGGAAGATGAAAACAGCCACAGCTAGGGATTAGATTTGATTTGTTCTGTGCTCCTCAACCTTTGACACAAATACTTCTGCCATCCAAACATCAGGTGAATCTCAGAGCATTTATTGAAATCCGGGGAAAAGATGGAATTTTACTCCCTAGCTGCCTGCAGCTTGTCAGCTCCCTGCATCCCTCATGACAAGTGCAGTACCTCCTGGGGGAGCACAGGAGAGGATCCTGCAGCAAGGCAGGCAGGTGTGCACACAGAAAAACACCAGGGCAGCAGCAGGATATTAGATATGCAAGTTAAAATGCAGCAAAGAACAGGTTTGCAACCTGGCAAGCCATGATACATGCAAACCAACATCCCCTCTGTATAATCTGGCACAGGATATGGAGGGGAAGATAGGCCAGGCCAAGAGGACAGCTTACCCAAAGCTGTCAGTGGGCAACCAGTTCCTCTGGGTGGGCTGAAGTAAACACCATTGCAGACCCACCAGGCAGCCGGAGGTTTCTCCGTGCCGCCACACACCGTGCTTTTAAGCACAGTCATACTGACGGCACATAGAGGAAAGTCTCATGAGTGGCTGAAGGGGCAGGCAGCTCCTAGCAGCAGAAGGGAAAAGAGCAAAGGACTGGGTTCAGGCTCGTGGCTCAGAGGTTCCTTGCCCTGCCCCACGTTTGCTGGCGGCTCATGGGGTGCAGGATCAGCCGCACCAACCCGGCTCAGCCACCCACTGTGAAGAGGCTGACAGCAGCGCTCTGCATCTTAAAGCAAGCCTGGAGGATTTCTAAGGACCTGTACACAGGTAGCAGATTTGCTTGCTGGAACTTGAAACTGTTTCAGCCTTGATATGCTAGCGGTATATTTCATTTGATGATAGATAATAGGAGGAAATTTTGAAACTTTTCCATGAAAAATGCAGTTTGACACTGAGGTCTTTCACAGAAATTGAAAATGGAGAAGTGTCAAGAGATTGTATTCAAACACCTCACTTCATTTCATTAATTAAAATAAATAGATCATGCATATTTACATATACTATATTAAACATCTTCTGTGATGTTTCAAAAGTATAAAATGGTCTTTGATGGCTCATAGTACCTTTTTATATCAACTTAGTCTCTGGCAGAAGAATTCAAATTTCTATTTGGTATTCTATTTCAAGAAATTGCATTTCCAAAAGGTCAGGATTTCCCACATGTTGAAAATACCATTTTCCCCACACAAGCCTCTTTAAAACCTATTCTGAGACAGGTATTCTAGCTATCACACCAATTTAGCCAGTCAGCTCTGAGCATTTCTGTATATATCTTACATGCATTGTGCTTGTGGCAGCTTGCTAAAAGCAACATCAAGAAAAATAAAGATCTCTTCCTGATAGAGGACATTCAAGGTGAGTTTTTCTTCAAGCAAAGGGAAAGTTTGTACATGAAATAGCTTAGGCAAAAGTCACTTCTTTAAATGAAATATTCTGGTACAGAGAACCTTCTCTACCAAGAGAAGGAGAAGAAAGCCTTAACAGTCATTTGAAAAAAGTTCTTTGTTTCAGTTATAACACAAGTTATTTTTTCAGCCCATAGAAGTGAGTTTAGAGACACTCCAAGGTGCCCACTGAAGTCAGCACAGGGCCTTCTGCTCCTTGCACACTGATAGATGCTGAAGACCAACCCAGAATTCAGCGCTTTAGCAGCCATCTTGGGTTTCAACTCAGAAAAGCATGTAAGCAAGTGCCTAAATCTCTCTTCGTAAGACACCATCATTACAGCTAAGTGCATACCCACTTTGTTGAAGAAAGGACAGCAAAATAATGGTAAGGTACAAGGTGTCCAGACTGTAACACTACAGAAATTAAATCTTTTTAAATAATGTTCCTTATTTCATAGAGATGCCTCCTTTTCCCTTAAGGCTGCTGCTCTTCCATTACGCAGCAGTGCAGCACACCTAACCACAAGCTGAGAAAGTCCCTTTCTTTCTCCCCTTACTCCTCAACTCTTCAGTTTTTAAAATCTAATCTGAGATGCCAAGGATTCATGTTTAGCTGCCATCCCTGAAGATGGAGTGCAGACAATAGAAGACACCCAGCCCATTAGGCAGCGTTGTACTTAGCTCCCTGAAGACTGCACTCAAAAAAGAAAGCATAGACTTTTAAGGCTAATTGGTTCCAAAATATACTCCCCAATCTCTCTCATTATAGCCCCTCTAGGGATAGCTTCAGTAAAATAACTAGCGATATTTAGGTAGCTGACGTTAAGCAGACTCTGCAGTGAGACTGTGGAAGAGAAGTCCCCAGGCATTTTTGTCACCCAGCTGTTCAAATGTTTAAATTCCATAAAAATGCACGTCCCAGATAGCTTCTCCGTTTGTCTTTGTCCTCTCAAGCTCTCCCAGCTCTTTCTGGTGGCAGTTGTGTGAGATAGCACTAAGGATGGCAAAACAACGCAGGAGAGCACCTTTTGCAATGCCCTATTTAAGCTGCTTTAAAAATGCCAGCTGCAGTTCTTCACAACTCACTGACGACTCCAATGCTTCCCAGTGAAGGATCGTGAAGACCCCTTTGTCACGTTCCTTGCTCAGCTAACATCCCTGGCAGCAGTAACCCCTCAGGCACTCAGCTGCGCGCTGGCTGCAGGCTCAGGATGCTACCGCTGGCAACTGGGTCTTGCGAGTTAAAAATATAATCAATAATGACATTATTAGGAGCATGAAGCCTAAGCATCATTAATTGTTAATGAGGGAAGTTTAGCTTTCGGGTGTGTAGCTAGCAAGCAAAAAGAGGTCTTCAAACAGCTATTTGCTGTATGAGGCAAATTCTGTGTTATCGGAAAAACACTGCCAAGGGTTTGAGCCCCCCCTCCCACACTTTTGTCCTAATTTAACTTCAAAATAATGAAGAGAAAAAGTCCTCCAACTTGGAAAAATAGCATAAGAGAATACTGTTAGAAAAAAAAAAAAAATCAAAGGAAAACCTCAAGTTAGTCTGAAAACTGAGCAGCTCTGCACTCCCCCAGCTGGCTGACTTGCAGTAGCTAACCAGCTACAGTACAGTAGCATTGCTATGCTTCCCAGCTATACAAGGATACAAAAACACCCTGTGCATCTACCACTCCCCAGCACAGGGCTCAAGCCTTGTGAGGGATAACAAAAGAGCCAGGATACTGAAGATGATGCCAGCACAAACGCTGCACAGTAGAACAGCAAATACCTCCGTGCCCCAGTACTGCCTAGATGTGTAATACCTAATACACAGGGAATTTCTACTGAGGTTAAATAATGTTTCTATCATAGTCCCATACTTCACCACAGCCCATATGCTGGAAAAACAGTTTCATTTCACATCTTCCTTCGGCTTTTACATCTCCACAAGGCTTTGATTTTCCAGGCTCCAGCCCAGCCCCCAGACAACTACTGCCAGTAAAGGAAGATGAAACATGTTTTTGGTTTTTTGTTTGCCTTAAAGCAGCAGATGATTATGAATCACAGTCACATTTTGCAAAGCTAATGAGCATAACTGATACACGTCGCTCCTCTTTCAGATGGCAGGAATTGTAGGAGGAGAAAGAGCGTTCAGTGAGGTACAGAGCAAGTTGTCGTGCCAGCTGAATCCAGGCAGACTGAATACAGAAGGACTTAAATAGCTTGCATATATGTCAGATGCTCGTGTTCATCTGGTTAACACTTCAGAGCAGGCATGCTCTTTTTTAACCACAAAGACATTTTGTGTGACATGTATCATGCCTGAGAGCTGGGGCTGCTGGGCATGACACCCCAAGCATGAGAGATTTCAACCTACCCTCTGACAAGGAGTAAAAGCGTTCTTCCCCTGTTGAATGAATGGGAACCATTCACTTCCATCCACGCCCACTTCATGTGGAAACATGGCACTATGAAAGAAGGGGAAGAGAGGAAGTGCTCTCACAAGTTTCCTCAAACAGCACATTGGGTGGCTGCTGTGTGCACTCGGAGAAGCTGGGAAAGGCTGCCGTGTTCCTCAACACATGGTCATCTTGGACACTTACTGTAGGTTACTCCCTGACCAGTGTAAGACTGTCAGGTAGCAAAGCTCCCTAAAGTGAAGTCGTATCTAACCCAAGCTAGGTTAAAAACAGGAAAATACACTGCATAGGTTGGCAATATACACACTGTAATGCTTTCAGTGTTTGAGGTATATAACAGTGCCCTTGGTCAATCAGCACAGAATCACAGTATAAACATCTGAAGACATCAGATAGCCAGATGAGGCAGATAAATTACAGCTGTGTCAGATAAAAGCACATTACAAGAGCTGGCTCTTAAAAAAAAAAAAGTTGTTTAAACAAAGGTGACATTCTTGAAGTGATGCAGCTATTCTCTAAGCATTTCAGGCAGATCAAGAAAGAGTAAAGGTGGCTTGATAATCACCGAAGTCATGCTGCCTAGCATATTTGGCTCTAACACCTTTCAAGATTGATGATAGTTTATTGGTAAGAACAGGCACATTAAACATGTCATCAGCAAATCTAATAACAATCAGTGCTACCTTTCAGAGAGCTGAGGCTTCTTGCTGTTGGTTTCAGCACTCTGTTCAGACCAGGTGCCCCAGCACCCTCATGTCCTTATGTGTACATCCCCAGATCAGCACACGTTTTGTTGTGTGATGGGTGATAAGCGCTAAAACATACACCGAACAACCCCGGCAGAAAACATGAGGCATTGATTCACTGAGATGCTCCTTGTCTAGATGCCTTGCAATGACAGAACACAAGGAAATGGCAGGAGAACTGACTTAGGCAGTAAGGGTAAGGTTTTCAGTCCCCTCAACTGGGATGACAGCTCTTGGTTCTCCCACATTTCCTCTTCTTGGCTGACCAATGTGATCAACAACACTTCCTATGTCTTTGACTTTTTTTTGCAGATACACTTCAATACACTTCCACACGTAATTGCTAGTTCAGTATAATAAAGCATTGCCTTAAGTTGTCCCAAGTAGACAAATTTCAGTTCTTCAGGTATAAGTCATTTGATTTTACCCTTCCAGTAGCTTGCCTCATGTCTTCCTGAACTGAAAGAAATCTCTGGAAAGGTATCACAACTAAATGCAGAAATGTCTTGCAGGAACAGTTTGTCTACAGCGCTTTGAAACTCCTTTTCTGCTCGGGTCTCCTGATAAGGACAGACACTTCAACAGACAGTTTTCTAATCTCTGTCCTCAGACACAGAGGATGTAACATCTTTGATCTGACTGTTCCCACAAAAACAAAGTGGCCAGACCTGAGGTCCAATCAGTCTTGTAGCTACAGTTTGTTTCCATCTCAGAACTGTATTATGTTGCTATCCTGAGGCTGTGGCATAATCCCTGTTATTTACTTTCTAGTTTCCTACTCAAATCCAGACTTATTTTCCCCTTACAAGTTGCTTGCTTTTTTTAATTTTGCAATTCATTTCCAACAGCTGCAAAAGATTGCCCAAAAATAAAACGACAGTCTCTAAAGTTATCCACAAATCCATAAACATCTTATCTAAGATGCAAATAACTTAGGCTTCCTAGCTGTATCTTGTTTAGAGAGAAGTATCAGCGGCTGATATCTAGACCGTTCTTCCTTTAACACGAAGCATGTACTTGTGTGTGACAGGGCAGCGGAAAGACCACCTGGGACAAAATCTAGCTATGCAGCTGGATTTGCAAAGCTAGCTCCGGACATTTTTTCTTCTGTACCAGACACTTGACCTAGTGTCCTCTAGAACAGCCTTTGCTGACTTCAAGCTCCGGTTTGGGTCCCAGGAACCTTAGGAGAAGAAACCCTGTTCTTGCCAATGCGAAGGCTGATTTTGTAAGCTTGTGAGGTGTGATGCTTTGGATCAGCTTTGGAAGAGGAATTGAACATAAACCTGAACAAAAGCTGAGTTAAATAACTACAGCATTAAGCAGGATTAGAAGTAAAGTACAGGCCTTTGGAATTGCAAGTTTAAAGACAAGTTCAAACTATCCAAATATTGATTGGCCTGAGGCAGAAGCCTGCACCTGAATGCTAGCAGGGAAGCTTGGTACCAGTACTGACTTCCCTTATTGTATTATTATATTGTATTGTTATTATATAATATTCCCATATTCCCTTATGGCAAGTGAAACAAAACAACCCCTCCTGCCCTAACTGTCCCTTAATATTGCAGGACTGAAAAATATGCAGCCTATGCTCTGCTTTCAAGCGCTGTCTGTCCCCTTTAAGACAGACTTGGCCCTCTTAGCACTTAGAGGATACTGGAGAGTTAACACCGATGTTATCAGCAGACAGGAGGAAGGGAGATTTGAGGTTTCAAAAACAGCTGCCTGGTATAAGCACATTTCATAAAAGGCCAAAACTTTCCAGAGACATTGGCTTTGGAAGGCATTAACATAGGGTCATATGATTTGAAACAACTCTATATCCTCAAAAACACAAGCTGTTGGCTGATCTCTTCTGCAAGACTACACCCAGCTCTGCCTCAACCTGACTGCACACCTGCTAGAGAGCCTCAGTCTGAGCGGGGCACCCCTCGGCACACCGTTGCTGCACTGCACTGTCCCAGCAGAATCCGTGTGCGTGCATGAGCACTGTGATGTATGAGACCGAGCCATATCATCGGAGCAACAGTTCAGCTTGTTGATATATTAGTGTAATACTCTGGATGATGCAGGAGTATCAGAACAGGCCCATCTGATAACATGTACAAGTAATTCATCACCAGAATGAGTTGCTTCAGTGATGTATTACATGGGAAGAAAGAATGCACCATCTAAGGGGGGAAACAAGTCCAGCAAAAGAAGCTGTTTATTTCAAGGGTGAGATACTCACAGAACCTAAAGGGCTTCTTTGTCACCAAGGCATTGACACTGTGCAAAAATAAATGATGCACACCCACCCTCAAGAGCAAATCTAGTTAGTTTACCACCGGGAACAAAAGAAACTTCATTTCATATGCACTAGAACCACAAACCTGAGTGCTGCATTCAAAATTCATACTGAGAATCCCCTTGGATTTCTTCAGAGTGTGGGATCTGCAATTTAAGCACTTTACAACTTTGCAGATTAAAATAAATTCAATGAAGTGATTTTTAATTTCTTATTCTATATTGATTTGCTTATTTCTTTTGGCTTTTTGAGCCCATTTAATTTAGTCCAAACTAATCCAGTTGGCTAGCAGGAGGAACAGAAGGGAGGGGAGGAGAGCCTCTTCCCTTATAAATCCAGATTGGCTTCTGTTCTTTAATATCTACTGTATACAAGTTCTTTGCATCTACAGAGATGACAGTACAGTGTAATGAGAAATGATTTTGAAGTAGTAATTTAAACCCTATACAATAACGACAGCAAGAGATAAATAATTAATGTTGCATATTTTTTCAGTGCTTTTCATCTCAAGGAGTCTCCAGACTCCTTGCAGTCTTTATAATTGACAAGAATCAATTCGCTCAGCGTTCACACATCCATCTAAACAGAACACAGACCCCGTGAAAGAACATGCAGAGCACAGCAGACAAGGCTGAGGCTGGTAGTAAAGCATGTTTCACAGCAGAGGCAGCTTCAGGGACACAGGAGACTTGGCTAAACTGGAATTTGGCTAGAACTCACAGTTTGCCATCTGCATATTTGCAAAAGGCATCACTGCGTAGTTTAGAAAACGCTCAGGTTTGTCTTACTGCACACCTGATATAGGTAAGCTGATAAAGGAAGTAGATGCATCTCTCAACTGTCAGGCAGAAGGCAGGACGAGGTGAATCTGACATCACTTGCTGGCACCCAAGCAACAAGAACAGATGCTACTCTGTCTCCTATAGGAGCTGAGCACTTACTGCTCTTACACTGTAAGCTGGCACCGGCCATTACCCCTGAGGCACATTGTGATTTAATTCAAGTCTTCCTCCTAAGCTACCCTACCAGCTCAGAAATGTCATCCCTTCTTCTGAAGAGGCCACCTTCCACAGCATAACAACCATCCAGCTACTGCCCAGAAGGACACCTGCTGGTTCTGCCAGCCTGATGCGGCGCACAGCTACAGAACAGCTCAGAAAACAGCAGTTGCATTAGCAATTATTCTCTACATGAAACAGTGCACAAGAAAGGAACATACTAAATTGTACATGCCATAGAAGTAAAAATAGACTTGTTTTTGAAGATATTCACACAAAACATTTTATGCGTCCCCACCACCACCTTTTTCATGGTTGGAGAGGCAATAATTTCATTAAGTGATTAAGTGCTTCTATTCCTCTGACTCATAGTTCATAAGACATATGAGCATGAATTTCAATTAGTATTTCTTACAGGGAAAATGGGATGGAAAGAAAACATTCCCAAGCAATGTAACAAGCATGAGCTCAACTGTCCCTAGCAACCCCGGTGTAAATCAACAGAACTTCTATGGAACCAGCTGGATATATGCGTAGAACCAGTACAATACCAGAAAACAACTCAGCACATCCAACTTCAAACTGCTCAGGCAGCTTTACCAAAAGGTACTGAAGTTAAGTTCTGTCAGTTTTATAGGAGATTAAGATGCTATTAAAAGAAAACAAACAAACAAAAAACCCCACAAACACATTTAACTTCAGCTAGTGGGTTTTCTAGTGTGAAAAACCCTGATTTTCCATGAAGTCATGTGTAGTAGTTTGAAATTCCAATGTCACAGTTGCTTCTGCTTCTAAAAAACTAATGGCAAAAAGAGACAATCTGAAGGGACAGGAGCTTGATTTTTCTATTAGAGGTCTTCAATGAAAGGACAAAACTACAGCCTCAGGAGAAGCAGGTTTCTGAGCCCCAGAAGCATAGCCCTGGTCTGTACCAAACTCACTGTTTTCTCTCCACAGGAAGCAATAATTTCCATTTCAACATCTGCCATTCAATTACAAAACAGCAACCTTTAAATAACACCTTATTTGATGTTCTTATTGATAAGCTTAAGCCAGCACCAGTTACTGGACATGAACATGCATGGAAGTGCACAGAACTTTTCTCCCAGGCTTAATATTCATCATCTAGATCAAATAGTTTGAGAAGGTTGAAGCAGGAGGGGTGCTCTGAGATGTCAGCTGGACCACAGTCTGTATTTGTAATGCCTTGCTTGCCTCCAAGTTACAGCCTTTGGGAATGCAGCTGTAATAAATAATAAGCAACATCTATTTCATTCTCTAAAATACCTGTCCAATTTCTGGAAGAAACATTCCCTCAGTGGTGCTGGTTTTTCTACCAGGCACAAATGAATATGCCCCAAGTCAACTTCGGCTGCCAGAGCCCCACAGCAGCCACAGGAAATATTCCGGTTACACTTCTGAAGTTCTGGCTCCAAATGACAAAGAGGCATGGGAGTTACAGCAGTTTCATTTAGGTCCATAAGTAAATGAAAATCAGCTTCTAACCACACAGCTCCTTATTCTACATTGCCTACAGATTTCCCTGCCACAGGGCCAGACCACAGACTCCTCCATAAGGGCATCCTCCAATGAAAAGGCCATGCAACAACTAGAGGAGAAAAACGGCTTTGGAGAAGAGATGCTGTAGCAGAAAACGTTCAGAAAAGGACACTTGTGTCAGAAGAGACCCTAAAAAGAAGAACACCGCTGCAGCGCTGCTCACTAAACACACAAACTCCTGAGAATACCTATTTGTTTTGTAACTGTAGATGTCAAAAAATTCCAGTCAAACCTAGTACTGCATTAGTTTTTCAAGCATGTTATGGATGGCATCAGACAGGCTTCCCAAGTGACAGCAGAGAAGGCAGGTTTTGGCTAAGTACTATCAAATGGTTTAAAGCAGGTTTGTTAACCACTGAACGCATGGGACCTTCACTAAGTTGCGTCCCGTGCAAAGCATGTTTTTGTCTCTGCTGTTTCCTCAGCACTAAGTTTCAAAGGTCAGACTGGCAGAAAACCTGAGCCTAGCCACGAGTTTCCTCAAATCAAGTTAACTTCTTCCCAGTTCTGAGTTTGCAACCATCAAGCATACAGATAACCTTAAACCTGCTTGAAGCAGACAGCTCCTAGCAACTGGGGCTGAGCTGCTTTCATATGCACAGTAAAGAAGCACAGTTTCAGCATCTCAGCAGTTAAAAAGTCAGATCTTCTCGACCATCAACAGCAATCTCCAGTACGGTCTTAGACAATAAGCTTTACATAACCCAGATAAAAGATGAGCTTTGCCAAAACCCATAAAGGGCAGATTATATCCTCTCAGCACTAAGACAAGCCTTGTTGTAGATTTACATGATTATAACTTCCAGTGAGGCTCAACTTCAAGTTCCTTCGAGACACAGAAAGAAGTCACTTGATGATTTTGACTCCAGCAGGGAACAGCCATCCCTCAGTTTGATCTGTTGTCTGTTCACTTTTCCTTTTCTCACTCAGGAATGAGAACAGCATGGGTGACGGCCGCTGCTATCGAGTGCCACTGATTCGTTTCCAGCCCTGTGTTGATTTCATATTGATCAGTGAGCTGAAACAGACTTATTCAAATTCTGTTTCAGCAAAACTATCCTTGATGTTTGTTCTGATGTTTTAAGAGAACACAGAACTCTTCCCTTATTTCTTGGCACTGCTCAGTGAAGCTGTTTATCTCATTACACTGAGCCAGACCCTTTGCCACAAGCCCTGTTGTGCCACTGTGCAAAAACAGTAGCAGCAAGGAAGCTCAGAATCAAAGCTGGGATCTAACAAGAAATATTAATGCAAAACTCAGATTCAGGAACATTATCCTTACCTTGCATACGCAGGATTTCAGGATGGAAAGATTAAGGTTCTTAGCCTTTTTGTATTGATACAGGCACGTCAAATTCTAGAATTAAATCCTATCACCTAGTCCAGTGTCTTAAATATAAGAAACTTTCCATTTACATAGATGCACAGCACAATCTCAAAGACTGCCTGGAAGAGTTGCTACGGTGGCTTGACATCAAGAGGTCTGGGTGAGAAAACAGTTTCCCCACCCCTCCTTTGGCAGAACCCGCATGAGCTTTCATCTGCCAGAAGCAACTGGCAGAGTGAGCTGCTTCCTGACCAGGTCACTCATTTTATGTGCCCTAATAAACATTCCTCTGTAGCCCAGAGTAATTATTTGTGCTAACGGCCAAATACATGATTCTGACAGGGATGTTCTCACAAGTTTGCAGCCTGTAAAACTGTCAAGACAAATGCCTTTTTACATTTTCTTTCTTCAAGTTGAGCTGTCAAGTAGTTATCAAGGGAAATAGCTTAGATAATTATTGAATATGACTGGTCACTGGATGGACCTTCCCTGTGCCCAGCACCGGTTAACAGTTTTGTTTTGTTTTATGATTTCTCCAGTGAATGTGAACTTAGGATTAACTCTAGGAACTGCGGTAAACACAGGAGGCGAGCTCAGCACCCCTGCTGCTCCAGAGAAGTACATAAGGAAAGTAAAGCACAGGAGCTTTTGAATACTGGTCTGAGACTGAAAGCCCAGAGACCACTGGCCTTGGTTTACTCTTTGAATTGAGACAGCACGTGCTCTGGAAACAAATCCTCCCGCCCCATCACTTCTTCCACCTGAAAACATGCACCACCAGCAAAATCCCAGCATGGATGCCCTACATGTTGTTGCAAGAAGGTAGATAATACAGCTGTTTCATTGGCATACAGATATTTTCTGCTAATGCTGGTGATTTTGGCAACAAGGACACCATCCAAATCAGAGAATGCCTTGTAAATACTGAAATTATTCACATCAGTCACGTAACAGTTGTGATAAGGAAGCCACTTTACTGACCTGGACTAAGCTGACAACAGCACCAATCCAGTCCACTCTGCAGTAGACCAGCATGAGCCATGAGTAGCAGGAGGGAAAATTAATATTTCTGACTCTAGAAAGAGGTAAATGTAATATACCTATGTCTTTTTATTACCTGCGTTCTGTTACAACAACAATAATTCCAGGTAATATGGGCAGGACCTTCCACTATACAGCCTGAGCAGCCAACAGTGCAGGGTTAACAGGTTATGTACCTGTACCTGTTTGTTAAGCAGTTTGTTGTATTGCAGATTAAATTGCTGCTTCTTTCCATGTACAGAAGAACTGATATTTTACATTTTCAAGCCAAATACCACATCTTTCATGATAAATTTATTTCTTGGGCTATCCCCTGCTTTTCCAACCCTTAATTCTCTACACCAGACATGCCTGCTAACTACTTCTTCTGAAGTAAGAGCTCTGCCCAGCTGTGGTCTCCTTTCTGACAGCTCTGCCATTCTACTTGCTTAAAGCAACATTGTGTCTCCTTGTATCACACCATCTCAATCAAAACACAGACACGGAATGAATATTTGATGCTATGAGGCAGCAAAGGACCAGCAACACAAAGCTCGCTGTTTCAAAGGAAGCATTTTTGTGCAAAGCGTATTTCAGCTACAGTTCCTTTCCTCCTGCTCTGTTACAGGTGTATCACAGAACTTTGTCCTGAAGTTCAGTGTAGAGAATGAACTAAACATATGAGAACGCATTCCAAAGAAATCTGAGGACCTGAGGTATCCCCACAAGAACCAGAAATGAATTTTCTACAAACCTATCTTCACACTTGCCTGTGAAATCTGACATGTACAGAGACCTATCTGAAACGAGTCTCACATCACAACTGCTTGCACAGCTATCCACCAGAAAGGAACAAGCTCACTTGCAACATCCAGTAACAAACAATACCTACCAGTGTGATGGTCTCCTGCTGTACCACTGCAACCTAGGGAACGCACCCAGGGCCTGCAACTCCTGTTTTCTACACATTTGGACATACAGAATTGAAAGGGACTACAAGGCCAGCAAGTCATAAGCCCAACACAAAGGGTACGGAACAAGTTCCCTGAGGCCATTCAGAAGGGTTAGGTAGGCCAACACAGTACTAACTCAGAAGGAAGTGCACTGCTCCTCCAGATGAGATGGAAGCATCACTACTCACCAACACATACACCAGAAAAATTTCAGCTGAGTTCCACCTTTGGACTTCAGGGGCATCTTTGACACTAATTTCCATTCAAAGTCCACACTTTTCAGCAACATCTAATAGGTACAAAATTAGTGCAAGTGGGAAGGCAAAAAAAATCAATTTGGAGCAATTCTGTTCCTACATGATTGTACTCAGTCTTTTTCTATCTGTTATTGCATATTCA
>VXAV01001128.1:237488-303812 GCA_013399715.1 Alectura lathami
TTTTTTGGTCTTGTTGTTGTTGTTGGGTTGCTGGTTTCTGTGCTCTGGACCAGGCTGTGAGGAAGCAGTGTGGCAGGGGGTGTGCCAGTGCCTCTTCCACTGAGTGGGAAGAGGAAGGAAGGCTGTGACTGTGAGGTCTGAGTCCTGCCTCGAGACGAGGGATTGATGAAAATGAGGGATCGGTGTAACCCCACTGGATTTTGTGCCTGAAATTCTGCCCTTGGCAGCATTTAGGCCTGGCCTGCTGCACTGAGTCCCTGGGTTTTGGTCCTTGGTGGCTTCAGCAGCAGGGCTGGGAGCTCCACCTGGGCAGGCAGCAGAGCTGAGCTGCTCTGAGGTGTGTGCTCTGCTTTCCGTGGAGAGCAGGAGGGCACAGAGAAGGGGGAACTGCCAGGCAGTGTCACTTTTTTGTCCTTGAGGTCCTTCTGATGTATTACTTTACTTTATTTGCTGTTTTTGTCATGCTCTAACCTGGCATGCTTCTCAGCATCAAAGAACCCTGTGTTATTGTGACATTTTCGAATGAAAGCTACATGGCAGTAATAGCTTTCTAAAGAGCATTCATTTAGCCTGGCAACGTTTATGTGTGGCAGGAGAAAGAAGAAGGGGAAAAAACCCAACTCTACGTAAAACTGGTGCTTTGAGCAAAACTCTGTGATGATTATTTAGCAAACAAGCTCCCCTGTTAGGACGGCGGAGAGGAAGATTGCATATCCAGGCGAAATTACATTTTACAGGGAGATGGCACAGAATGGCTTTCTGCTGAGGTTACACTTAAATTATAGCTGTTGCTAAAGCAAACAGCTCACCGTTTATATGTGAATTTAAATTATGCATCCAGCAGGCAGTACGTTTATGGAAAAAAATAAAGTCAAGTCAATAGATTACTGAATTGCTGCCACATTTATAAAGGACAAAAATAGCTGTAGTAGTAGGGCATCAAAAATGAGCCACAAACATCCATTATTCACCATTGTCCAGTATTCTTGAGAGAAACGGCTTGGCTCTTGAGCACCCCTGGAGTCATTGCCAAAGTTAAAATTGTAAAGTAACTGGATAAGCCTCTGACTCTTGAGCTTTGATGCCTTAAAAAGAGTTGCCCAATGCTTTGGAGAAATACGTTCATGAATGTATGGAGAGTGATGGTGGATGGTTTCAGGATGCCTCCTGGAGGGATTACTGTGGTAAGAAGATTTGTTCACTGAAATTCAGTGTTGACGATGAGGTACATCGGGCTGTTGCTATATGGTGAGCTGTGGCTGAGGAGCTGCACGTTTGTCTCCCCTTTGTGACCTCTTCTGGGGCTTCCTTAAGTTTGTGATGCTCAGATGTTACAGGGAGGGCAAACATCCACAGCCTCTTTTTCATTTGAAGCTGCTCATTTACTAATTTTGCTTTTTTGTGTTGTCTGTTGATTAAAACTAGGCAATTTTTTTCTCGTGTTACAAGGAAATCTTTGTTTTTTCCATTGTTATTAATGTGAGTGAAGCATATGAAGTCTCTAGTGAAGATAAAAGCGGTATTGCTTTATCATGACAAAGGGAGAGGTGTACGAGACATGTGCTTTCTGTCTGTTGTAGTGGAATCATTCTAAGCAGACCTAGAAGAGACTGTGAGCATTCATGTACTGCGTATTTACTCTGTTCTGTCTGATTGTTTTTAATTAGAACTATGAGCTTTCAATTTGTGATCCAGTAACTGTAACATTAGGGTCACTGGGATGTTCTACTCACCAGCCTTTTTATTACAACCATCGTAAAAAGATGGTGCAGGTGGTTATTTGTCTGCTACCATTTAGTTAGCACTTTAGTATCCCAGGAACAGGTTTAATCGAAGGGTTAAAGAAGAGAAGGGAGAGGGGGGAGAATGTGTAGGAAAACTGTGGTGTAAGGCTTGGAAAGTGAAGAGATGAGAATACAACTGGTGAGAAAAGGGAGAACCACCTTGGGAACTTCTGGTGACCTCTAGTGAAAACAGCAGCGGCACATACTGCAGGGCTGCAGAACTTTTCAAGAGCTAGGAATGTGTGAATGTGCAACTCAGAGTACTTCTAAAAACAATCTTTTTCTTCAACCTAATAACGAACTTCCAAAGGAATCTCTGAAATTGAGCATTAAGCATTGAGATGGTCAGATAGATCCTAAGTCGTGCACATGGAGCTGTCAATGCTAAAGCCTTGAAATTAAGGGCAAAAAATAGAAGATGGAGGCTGGCCTGAATATTTTTCTTTACTGAAGTGTAATGGGCCACCTTTGGACTCACTGGGAGATGCATAAAGATGATGCACTACATATTTTTTCCTGTCCATAATTACCAGCTTCATATAAAGTGCTTTTGAGAGTGAGGAATTGCAGCTGCTGAGCAAATGTGTATGGAAAATTGAGGCAAATAGTCATAAATAGAGAACCAAGAACCAGAGGTAGGAGAAAGAAAATGGAGAATTGAAAGCATACATGTCAAAAGTAAAGAGTAGTACTGTGCAATTGGTATGATGGTAGAAATTGAAATGCTTCAGGTGTTTCAAGCAGGTGGATGTGTAGGACACTTCCACAAACTTGAGAGTACTAAGTTATTCTTAAGAAGTGATGAAGACAGGCTAAGGAAAAAGAAAAATAGGAGAAAAAAAAAAAAAAAAAAAGAAGGATGAGCAATAACTACTGCTACTGTACCTAAAAGAAGTCTTTTTCGCTTGTATGTACTAATGAAGCTAAAAGGTCCTTTTAGTTAGTTCTGATACAAACTCATGGTACGAATGAAGCTTGTGGAGTGTCTCCCAGTAGTTATGGACTCTTATGTGCTGAAAGGACCTGTTGCACACCTGTCTTCCTAAAGCTGGGGTGGGAAGAAGGGAAGCTCCTGTACAGCTTCACTGAGATTCCTTTGAAGAACTGGAGTGTGAGATCATTTGCCTGCAAGCTGCAGGGTGAGCTTTCTTGAGCTCTTACATCTTAATTGGCTCAGGATATAACACCCAAGAACAGGTCAGAGGGACAGAGCCATTTGTCAGGCTTATTACTAACAGTGGGCAGCTTTAGCGTGCAGTCCTCCTGGGGAGGAAACACGTCCTGTGCATTGAGTGTGGGAGAGAGAATAGATGGAGTTGGGCAGTAAATCTGGAGATAAATGGCTCGTGAAGATGGAAGCAGCCCGTAACTTGTCCATGCATAGCAGAGAAAGGTTGAGATAAATAAGGGGATAATTTTTCCCCAGGAAATGTAGAAACTGAGAGAAATAGGTAAGGGAGATGGCATCTCAGCAGACTGTGACACGAGCGGTTTATGCAACTAAGCATTAAGAATTACTTTCTACTTTTTAGCCATCCTTTGTCTTGGCATTTGCTGGTGTGTGGATATATATAGCCAGCAAGAGCCCATGCATGGCCCTGAGCTTAAACTCAAGGAATATTCGTAGTGTGGAAGTGATTCCTGGCTGGCAGTCAGGAGGGCTGAGTGCAGTTCCTTGTTTTCCTCCAGATCTGGGTCAGCTGGGGCAGAAGCACCATCTCCCAAGTTCCACATCTGCAAAGCTTTCTGTTCTTAGGCTGGTCTCCTAAAAGAACAAAACCTCAGCAGTCACGTAGTGCATGTGTCTCTGTGTGCCTGCAGGACTGGGACTGTGTCCCAGTCTCCCAGAAAACTTTCATTAAAATATTAAGAAGTGAGATTAGAATGGTAATCAGCCAGCCTTAATGTGCAGCACCATACACAAGGAGGCCAAAAACCTTTTTGACCTTTCTAGATTATTCTGTAATACCAACTATAAAAACCAATAATGTAATTATTCATTTCTTCCCTTTTATTTTTGAGGTATAAAAATACCAACATGAAGGGGGGAGGAAGGAAGGACCCATAATTGTTTTACAGAAGCTATTAAAATTTGATATTAAAATAAGCTTAATGAATAGATATTAATATCTAGTTAAGGCTGCTCTGACCTCCCGTCTTACAGGTCCCATTTATGTCTTGTTTGATGAAAGTTCTCTGAGACTGCGAAGCAAAAGGGCAAACTGATTTATGAACAAGACTTATTGTTGCACTGGCAGATTTGTATAATGAGAAATATATTAAATCTAATGAAGGGAACGCGTGCCTTTCCAAGGCAGGAAGGTTCCGCCATGATTAAGTGATTCAATATCCCTCGGTGGATTAATTTAGACAATGCAGGAGGCATGCAGCCACTGCTGCAACCTCTTGCTCTAATGACAAACGTTAAGCAATGTCAAGTATTTGTTTTCTGTTTTGAGTTGTGATGAAGTGCGAGGACGTTCACGCAGCGCTGAGTTAACGCGGCAAGTCGCCCTGATGCCAGCCTACCTGACAGCGGTGCTGGAGGATGCATCTCTGTTTCTTTGCATTGGAGAATGGCAAAATCTGGCCGTAAGCCTTATTTTTCAGCCACTATCCTCTACAGATTAAAAACAGGCCTTCAGCTCATTAGCCGTGTTCATAGCTTTTGTGTCAAGAGAAAAACTATAGTTTAAAAAAAAAAAAAAAAGACTTCCCTCCCACCACACTAAAAACATTGATTAAAGGAAAGAATGCCCATGGAGGTGGTGGAAAACAAGGCCAAAGAAGCCAAATGTTGATAAACTTAATTAAATTTTTGATGAAAACAGAGGCAGCCTGTGGTGATTACTCTGTGTAACTGAGACTAATACACCAATTAGGCTAATTCATCCCCCGGTGCTCTAAACACCATTATAAACTTAATCCATATTTCTTTTCATGTGTCAACAATTGATTCCATCAGTTTGGGACACTCCTGGTTTGGACACAGAAAGCAGCAGATGCTTGTTCGCTAGGGAGATGCTCTATAGGAACAGATGATGTCCTGCTGGCTGTGGGTTGCCCTCTGGACAGTCGCCTCTCTTCCTAATCTTTCATGGGAACGCTAATGTACACTGAACGCTTAATGAGCCTAGTTCAAGATATTATGAAGTAGTGAATTCAGTTGTTGGAAACAATGGGTGGAGAAGTTCCACGTGTCTTTGGGGTGAGTGGAACCCTCACAGAGTGAGGCTCCAACCATTGCTGTTGGTCTTGCATTTCTGGGTCCGGTCTTGCAAACCTGACCAAAAGATCAGGCTTTTACAAAGCAACTTGCACCAAAACTGAAAGAGGTTCTTCCTGAAATACTGGAGGAATAAAAATCTATGATTGAAATGGCCTGTCTCCTGTTTTATTTGTAAGATTTCCTTGAGGAGCAGGTACTGAGTCCCAGCTCCCTAAAAAGACATGTGGGTTTAGAACGGTGCAAGTTTACGATGGCTGCATGTGCAGCTGTCCATCAGAACACAGGCCTGTGTTCCAGAGCAATGCCCTCCTGTGAACTCACAAAAGTTTTAAGACATGTTTAAGCCTTTGTCATCTCAGGAAGGTCAGTGACCACCTCATGGCTGCTCTGTGTACCCAGGAGACAAATCATGGGCAAAACAAAGAACAAATATTTAGCAACTTTGGCTGGGTTGTGTGTCAAAAATGTGAACTTAGATCAGCTAGTTAGATACAGTGGCTGTACCAAATAAATACTGTCTCTGGCAATTAGCAGCACTTAATTTTGAAAATGAGCTAATATAATCAATTATGTCTTTTAATTTGCCAGACAGTATCTTACAGGGTTTAATTTTCTGCTACTACACCTTTCAAATTATCTTCAGGTGCTGTTTGGAATGCAATCATTGATGCTTATTCTGAAACTATTTGTACTGAAGGTGCCCCCCACATCGACAGCCTCTTCCAGCCACCCTTAAAATTCAGTGACCCGTGGAAGGAAGGTGGCAGAGGATGTCCAGCCAACCTTTTTCTGTGTCATCAGAACTTCTTGGTTTCCACATCAACGGGTGTGAATCTGCTCTGTTGCTCTATGAAACGCGTGTCTGGCATGTCTTATTTTTATCTCATCCTGCTGAAGGATAACGCTATTTCAGGAGGTTTTACATGAGTAGATTAGAATTATTACCAGCAGGAGGATATGCTGTATGCAGATTGTGAATGGCATAAAGAGTGTGTGTATGCATGTATTTCCTTCCCTCCTTCTCTCTGAATCAGATAAGCTGTGCTGAGCTGTCTTGGGTTTGCACAGAACTTGGAATGGGGAGTCTAAAAAGTTTAAATTACGGAACTTCCTTTTTAGGCAGGAACGATGTTTTTGAATGAACTACTAACCCACTATTCTAACATCTTATTCATGGCTGTGTCTCGGAATAGATGGTAAATGCTGTCATAGCATCTTCTGTATTTCATCCCCCAAGTGAGGGCAATCCAGCAGAAAGGAAGGCTGGAGAATGGCCAAGTGCTGGAGGTCAGGCTGGGGAGAGGCAGATGGCTTTGGGTGCAGCTGCTGAATCCTACGGAGCAGAGAGACCCCAGGCATACACTGCGTGTGCCCAGGGCTCAAAGGCCACTGGGCAGGGGGCTGTGCGTGGCTTCCTAGGTAAGATCTGGGGCACAGAGGGGCAGTTCTTTAGCACAGGGTACAGCCTGTTTCCTAGGAGGATCCTCACTTTGATTTTTCTTGGCAAATTCCCTGCTCTTGCAGAGATAAAGGGTAGTACTCTGCTTGATCTTCTTGCTTTCTTCTTTCCAGTGCAGCCTTCCTGCGTGTTCCCATGCTATCTGCTGTTGTGCAGGCTCTCTGCAGGATGGGCATGCTTAGAGGCAGGCAGGGCTTCAGGTGTGCCACTGCTCTGCAAACAGCTCCTGTGAACAGGCTCTCTTCGAATTTAGTGGGAGAAGTTCTTGAGCTGATATTCTTCATTTCCTGTGAAGGCAGTAAAGAAGCTGCCTCCCTCTGTGGAGGGGCAGACCGTGGCTCAGTGGTCTCGTAGATTGTACACAGCATCTGACTCCTGGCTCTTTACCCAGTTGCAAGGAGTTTGAGGATGACGTGAAGCAAGAAACGTGAAACTTACTCATCCTTACGCAGTTGGGGCTTGAGAAATACGTGGTGCTTTCTTTGGCTGCACTTGTCCCTCCAGAAAGCTTTGTTCACGCCTGGCCTAGGCAGAAGAAAAAGCATTTAAATCATCAAAGCAATTAGATTTATCCAAATACAGTGAGTGTGCTTTTCGTTTTATTTGTAATGAGTGCTGTGGTTGCATAAAAGCTATGGTTGAATAAAGGGCCAGTAGGCATTGCTGGCAGTTGACTGATCTGCTTAGCTTGGAAGGAAAGCATGCTTTCAAGCAATGTGGTAAGTTATGAGGCATGCATGTGGAGTCATTTCGTTGAGAATCTTCATTTCCTCTTTAAATTGGTTCTGCTCAGCAGGAGACCCCAGCATAAATCCACAGGGTCAACAGCAAGCTTGCTCTGTGGTTCCAGGCTTCTTGTTTTGCACGACGGTGGCAGCCAAACTGAGCAATCTGCGGCACCTAGGACATTTTCTCATAACATGTAACACTTCAGAAACTTCTGAGATGTGTAAGGCAGCAGCAATTCAAATATTCCCTTCTCAGCTTTGAGCTGCTTCACAAGCAGCCACCAAGGTCAGAAGCCTAGATTCGAATGTAATAATAATTTTATTCAATTTATAGAAATAATGCGATTTCCTTAAACATGGGAATTAGCAAGTCAAGCCCAGAGAATTAAAATTGCCCAGTGGCTCAGACCCCCTGAAAGAATCTTGTAAAACTCCATCTGAAGTTAGTGAGAAGCAGAACACAGCATCTATTTTTATTATGACATCCTTAAGGTCAGACCAACAGTGGGGAGGGGAAGAAATTAAAAGGTAGTTTCTCCAAAGACACTATTTTACAACACTTTCTTTGCTTGTAGCTTGTTAATTTTCACAGCAGAGTTGCCTTGGGATGTGAATTAAAGAAACAGATGAAAAAAGTCTTGTGCCTCTAACTGTACTGAAGGCCCTATGCATACTCCTGTGCCTTTGATGAGAAACATTAAACATTTTTAATTTAGCACATCAATTTGAAAATCTAATTTTTTTAATGCTTTGTAGCAGCAGACGCTTTTCACGGTGCTGTCACTACCATAGAAGAATTATGAGAAACTTGAACCGCGAAAAGTAAATTAGAAAAATCTCATTTCAGTTACTCTAAAAAGAGGGGAAATTAGATTTTGATTAAAATCACTCACACATACAATTTTAGGTAAACTAATTTAGCAAGACTGACTATATAATTTTTTTGCTTGCTTCCCCAGCCTATAACAGTGGCTGCAATGGCCTCGTGTGAGCACCTCCAGCAGCCGGGAGGGAGGAGCTGCAAAGTGCGGCCTTGCCCTTGACCAGTCCCTAAGGCTAGGGAAAGGAGTTGCTTGGTTGTCCATGAAAATTCACAAATTCAAGAAAGAGGGTAGAACTTCTCCTTCAGGTGTGCCATACTGGATATGTTTTTCCTTATCAGCTTGCTGAACTGTAAGAATGACCAGAGCAAATGTGAGCTGTTCAGAATTCTGGTGGCATTGAAAGGAGGTCAGTGCTGTGGCTTTGGGGACAGGTGAGTGACCTGCCGAAGGCACTCTGTTGTGAATTCTTCATGAATTTGGCATGATTTTTCTGAAATCTATTTGTCACTTGAAGTTGGTGCCATTATAATGGCAGTGCATAACTTTTGACCTGCCATGAAGCAGATTCTAAATGCATTCTGTGTTTTTTTTTTTTTTTATTGTGATTTGGCAAATCAAGTAGCCTCTTTTTTTTTTTTTTTTTTTTTTTTTTTTTTCCCCTTGCTTGTAGAGTCGTGAAGAGCCTGGTTTACGGTGCAAATACTCATGTTTGTAAAATTTCCATTGTTTTGTTTTTATTTGTACAGTTCCCGTGCTTCTTGGTGGTTAATCTTCATAAGCACTTTAGATAACTGGGTGCTACAAACAGATGGGAAACTAGAGGGAGGGAGATACTGACGCGCTGAATCTGTACCACAAAGCTCCGGTGCAGCAGAGGGTTAGCATGCAGGAAACCCAGCTCCTCCTCCACCAAGCTGACGCGGTGATGTGACTCAGTGCGCTTGTGCATTTCAGGCTGGTGGAACCAGCAGATGTTCCTCTGACAGCAACCGTTGCAGTATTTTATGCTGTTGCGTGCATGTGTTTTGTGTGTGGTCAGAGTACTTTCCTGAGGCATAATCCTTGTCACTTAAACAGGCCTAAGTGGGACCGAAGTGATGTCTCTATTGCATTGCACTGTTGCACAGGGATGAGCTACACCATGCAGTCCTGCAGAGCTGCCTTCTACTTTGTGTTCTCTTCTCCTTCATCAGTAACCCAAATGCAGTAATATGCACCTTTTCCCTGGATGATTGGATCAGCTAAAGTCAGCTAGCTTTTATCTCTTTTTTTGCTTTGATTTAATTTGAATACCCTTATAGCAGAAATACCGTGATCAAAGATGAAATGCATAAAATGCTAAATTAATTTATTTGGTCCTAATATTCATGAGCTGTTTGTATGGTTTTTTCAACTCCAGACCCAGACATTTGCAAGAATATATCAATGGCATTGTTTTGTTTTAAAGATCTGTGAGAAGACTGAGGAATGAGACATCTGCCACGGAGAGGAATTTGGGCTGGAGCATCATCTGCCTCAGCGTGTGGGGAACTAAACTGCACACCCTGCTGCAGAGGGCACGAGGAGGAAACAGCTCACAGCAGTAAGATTGTGTGCGCTCTGAGCTGAGGTGCACAACTACACCAAACAGGAGAGCAGTGTCGGGACCAAGCAATAGCACTCCCAGCTTCTCAAGCATAAGAAATATTAGTTAGAACTCTTTTTTTAATCTTTGTTATAAAATCTGCCGTTGTTCATTTACATCTGTGGGAGCACCAGAATCTCCCTGTGGGTAAACTTTCAGCTGGTTCAGCTCAGCACCAGGATCTCCACAGAAACATGTAATTTGTACCCATGGTGAACCTGCCCCATAAATGTGCTGCTTAGGCCTTTTTACTGCTGTAGCTTTTAAACTGCAGATTGCTGACATTGTTTTACCCATCTTTCACAATATGCTTCCTCTTTATTTGCTTGTTCTAGCCTTTTAAGTATATGATTAAACTATTTGGTAGTTATACTGTAAGATCCGTAAAGTAAGTAATTTACAAAGAAACTTAAAATCAGTTTTACTTCAATAATAACTATTTCCAGTAAAATGGTTCTGGCATAGTTATGAGTCAGCTGAGGGAGCCGACCTCTCTGGTGGTGCCTGAGCCAGCTCTTGCTGTGTCCAGATGAATGGCCTGAGCACAGTGACAGTAGATGAAGCCTTAACAGACAAGTTTTTGCAGGGTGGCTACACAAAATCTTTGCTGAGGTGTCCTGAGGGTAAACTGCAAATTAATCTGAATACCACATGTACTGAAGCATTCTTCCTAAGCAAATGTGTTTCACAGTTGGGGACCATCAGTGTCCCCTTACTGTGAGTATGATCTGAGCTCTCTGTGGGTCTGCCAGGGCTAATATTTGTTTCTTGTTCTGTACATTTTTGTGGCCAGGAGCCCATAGGAGCCAGTGCCCTTTCTGCTCTGCCCTGCAGCCGTTTGCAGAGCAGTGAGTCACGCTTGCATGGAGGTGCAGCCAAGCACATGTCCAGGAGTCCTGTGTTTGGCAGCTCCTCCTATGCAGGCAGGAGCTGATTAATGCCAGCTGAATCCATGGTGATAGGAGCGAGTGCAGCGATGCTGCCCATGGAAACCAGAGCTGCCGGCTGTCACTGCTTCCTGCTCCCAGGCTTTAATGCGCTGTCACTCATGTTGGCTTTGCTCCCACTTACACCTTTCTAAATCTGGAGTAAACTTGTTTGTTGGTGAGATCCAGAAGGCATTAAAAGGAACCAGAGCCGGTAGTCTGTTGCCTTCCCAAGGAATGACCAGCACAGCACATTTTAGCTGCGCAGGAACATTAGTGTAGCTTGCTGACAGTAACTGCAAGCAGACTGCTCTCAGGAGATGCAAGGAAGGGATGACTTCCTCTACGTCCCTGCTGAGGAACAGAGGAATATTTAAGTGATACAGCTGGGAGTAAGGCAACCACCCAGCAAACAGATCTGTGCAGCCAGATTCCAGTCACTGCATAGGGATGGGAGCCAGAGCACCACAGACCCAAATGAGGCACTGAGAATTTTCATTCAAATCTGTCCTTTGCACTCCAGATCTTATAGCATAAGGACGAAGACACAGGGAAAGAACAGTGTTAATTTGCCTTTTTTGGTTGGCTTTTCTTATATATAAGAAAGAGATATTCACGATCACAAAAATTAAGTTATTTCTAGCAATAGGTCAGCGGCAGCTGTCCTAAGGATGGACTTCCAGGTTCCCCAGGATCTGAAAGTGATTGTCAGGCATAGCCAGACAGGCGGTTTGATACTGAAATAGTAAAAATTTATTGCATTGCTATTAGCTGAAGTAGGAATAGTGGGGGTAGTCATATTGGTAGCCGTCATGAAAGTATTAAATCCAAAATTACACGTTGTTATCAGCACTGATAAAAATCTAGCTATGAAATTCTTAAATTATTATCTAGAATGATGAACTCTTGGTATCTGTTATCGCTGATCAGGGACAGGCTGCCCCTGAATCAGTGTCTGGACTCTTGCCTTGTGCTCTCCAACAGATAACGCTAGAAGTCTAACACAAGGAGCAGCAGCTGGATTCTGCAGGCAGATGTGGGGAGCAGCAAGTCAGTGAGATGGCTGTGATTAGTCTGATCAGCAGTGATCACAGCACACAGCTGCCTCACTGCTCACAAGGTTTTGCAGCAGGTGTAGGTTTTGTGTTGCCACTGTCCAGAAAAGTCCCTACCACTGGTGTTGCTTCACAACAGTTGCTGTCTGCCAGCCTCATATCCTTATCCCTCCCCTTCCAAGATGCACATAGTCCACAGTTTCTGTAGCATTTTTGAGATTTTGAGATTCCCTCCAATCCGAGGCAACCCATTTCTTCACTTTCTGAACCCTCTCCTGCCCTGTATGCTGAGGCATCATTTCAGTCTAAAGGCAGGTGCCATTTGTCATTCACAGACTGTGAGTAGTGCAGTAGTGCCTGTGACCAGCGCATTTTACTTCATTTGGCACCAAGGGTTGAAGCTCCAGCTGTGCTGCTGGTGGTTTGAGTACCCTTTATCCACTGCATACGCTCAAGCCTGTTATGTCAGAGGTACCCAGCAGGCCTCACATTTAAGACACTGAATGGTGCCAAATACTCTGAAAACAAGGGTAAGACCGTGAGATGTTCATTGCCCAAATCTGTTTAACGTGTCACTGCCTTGCCTTTATTACCACCAGCCTGCTGGTGTAACAGGATGTAGGAATGCTCCAAGGCAGTGCCAGCCTGACCTAACTCGAAGTTCTTCCTGCAGCAGCTAGAATGAAGCCACATTTTGTGCTAAAGCATATAGAAAGAGTTCATCTTCTGTTTACCAGGGAAGTTTTCAAGGACAGTAATTTTTGGTGAGAGGAATAATTTAAACCACTGCAGCTATTTTGAACGTGAATCTTTCCTTAACCCGAGAGCTAGTTTCTTGCCTGTCGCAGTGACATGCTAAAAGCATGAGGCGTATGTAGGGGTGCAGAAAGGCAGGGTTATTACCTCCATTTTACAGGTGGGAAATCTGAAATGCAATGGAGATTAAGTGATTTTTTTTCTCCAAACTACTAGGCACTTAAAAAAACATCACCAGACTTGAATGGAGATGCATCCATTTTACAGTTATTATGGGAGGCAAGTGCAGCTGTCAGGTGATGTTCAGTCTTCAGATTTTCTTGTTCGCTGTTGGATGGAGGCACTTGGGTGAAGACAGCAAAGCTGTTGTGGACTGTGTCACATGTGCCCATGCAAGCACTGGCTGGGGAAAGGTCATGGTTGGGATCCTGCAGTCTTTCTGCACGTTTAGTAAAGATCTTTCCTGCTGCATCAGCTAGAGCTAACAGAGCAGGGTCTGCACACGCCTCATTAACCTGAGACCCCTCGTGTCTGCCCCTGGTCTGTGTGTGTTTGGAAAGGGCTGGAAGGCTGCAGAGCTGTCGTCTGGCAGCTTCTGCAAGGGGCTCCATGCGTTGTGCTCTCCTTGGTCTGCTGTGAGTGCCAGCTGGATGGATGTAAACACAGGATGGTTTTTGCATATGGGAGAATACATCAGAAGGGGGGTGTGAAAACTCCCTGCAGAGAGGCATAAATTATCTGTTGAAGAGCTAGACTGTGGCCATCACCATTACCTGAATTATAGGTCTTTAGTCTGAACGGCTTCAAAGCAAGCTGTGTTGTTGTATATTACCCCTTCATTCTTCAATATTTAGAAGATGAAAGGAATGATTTCAAGCACCGGTGGGGTGTTTAGGCAGGAACAGAACATTCTATTCCTTATTGTGTAGACAAAGGATGTCTGCCTTAATTAAGGTAGAAACTGAGAGAAACTACACAGGGACACTCCTTTCTAATGTGTTATAGGATCTGGCTGAGAACAGTTCACCGGTATGTGTTTTGACCAATTCAGGCTGGTAGATGACCTAGTACCCTACTCTGGTACTACTTCTTCAGCTCAGTTTTTGTAGAATTGTCAGACATGTCATAAGGCAAAGCTGCTGAAAGCGAAGTTTATAGCAATGGGTGAAGCTGGTTTATAATCTCATTGATAATTAGAAGTGATTAGACTCTTTTTTTTTTTTTTTGAAAAAAGAAAATAGTCACTAACAATAGCAATTTAGCAATTAATGTCCATTTTAGGGGCTTACTGGTAGACCAGAAAGCAGCCTTTGTGAGGCATAGCTGTGTACAATGCAGAGGAGAAATGAGAGCTAATAAAATGGAGAATATCCATCACCCGTTTACATTTATTGCGCGTTAAACCTCAGCGCACACAAAAGATAATGACAGATGCAAATTGAGAGCACTTGAACAGTGTGTCTGTCAATGGGAAACGGGCGCAAACCCAAAGACACATATTTTCAGCAACCACATGCTTTGAGATGGGGTCAGGGATGAACCAAGCCTCAAAGCAGAGTCTTTTAGTCTGCAGGTTAACCTCAGAGGGAAGACTGCTAGGACCTTTCCTTCTCTTTTGCATCCAGATTCATGGCAATTGAGTCTTTGCAGGGGTGGAACTGGAGCAGATGCCCCAATACCACGCTTGCACACACACAATTCTGATCCAGAGGGCCTATCCTGGGCTCCTCTGTCTCTTTTGTTTTAAGCTAGGAGCACCAGCTGAGATCAAATCTCCATTGTACGAATGTATAAAAGACAATCTCTAGCCTGAAAAAGTTGTTACAAATAGATGAATCAGACAAGAGGGTAACATCGCTCTTGCTCAAGTGGAGTGACATTGATCTTGAAGGACGTGCACAAGATCCCACATCAAGCATATGATGGAAATTGCCTTCCACTGCACTGTCTTTATGCCAGTGTATTAATTACAAGGCCAACCCTTCTATTGGCTAGTTCCTTCTTCCTCCTTACTCTCTGTATTCGAAGTGTTTACTCTTTTTAGATCGCTTTTTCTTTATTCAGTCAGCAGAAGTCTGTTCTTCTAATGCAGAAACTTCATTTTAGATGGAAAAAGTAGAGCAATGTGCAAGTTTCTGCACAGCTGGAGCAGAGCTATAGTACTGGAGAAACATCTGGGTAGAACACAAAGCACTTAAGATGACAAGCTAGCGGTCAACAGGTCTCTATCAAAATAGCCACCTGGACAATTGCCTAGAGATTTCATCCCTGGTGAAGTGTTTATTTTCAGGAAAGAGTTCTGGCACCCAAACCTGAATGTTTGCCTTCAGCTCTTTCGGTCTTTCCCCTTCCTCCTGCAAGCGAGTTGCTGCGAGAACATCTTGCTGCTTCCTTTGCTTCTGCTGTGCCAAAGATAAACAGCCTGTCAGCGCAATACTGAAAAGGAACAGAGAAAGGGGGCTGGAAGTAGTTTAATTACTGAGAGTGCTTGTTTTGTTTAGGGTGTGATTGCTTCCTATGATACAGTAACTTCTCTTTCCCTATGCAAGCATGGTGTTTCTATTTATCACCATGAAACTGGAGCAGCAAATTAGAGACAGAGAAGGGAGCAAGTGCATTGCTCTATTTGTAAGCAAAACTGGCAGAGTGTGTGAAGGAGCAACAAAGGAGTTGAAAGCTTATTATGGATTTTCTCTCTGCAGAATTCTGGCTTCTTTGGCCCTTCACTTTCACTTCCGGTTCTTAATTAGCTTTTAAAAGATTGCCCAAGCTCTTGCCAAGTTTGGAAGAGTGGGATGCCATTATTTCCATTTTACAGAGGGAAAAAAATGAGGTGTAGCAAAGCTTCTATCTGTGAATATTGGTTGATAACATATCTTTAATACTGAAGATGTGCTGAGGAAAATCAGGTGCAGTGTCAGGCAAGCTGACCCTGATCTGGCTCTGAGCAGCTCCTATGCAGTGGGAAATCTGCCTCAGTGCAGACTGGCAAGGTGCGGTCTGGGAGAGGTTCTTCTGCAGAACTGGGGCAGGTTCTCCTACAGCACTGGGGCCTCTGATAGTGAGTTCAGAGAAGCTGTGGATGCCCCATCCCTGGCTGTGTTGAAGGCCAGGCTGGATGGGTTCCTGGGCAGTTTGATCTAGTGAGCTAGTGGTTGGCAGCCCTGTCCACGGCAGGGGAGTTGGAACTAGATGATTTCTGAGGTCCCTTCCAACCCAAGCTGTTCTGATTCTATGAAGGGTTCTGTTTACATTAGGTAACATTTCTTTAATCACCTTTTCCGTTTAATTTTCTGTGCTTTGTGCTGCCTGCTAGGGATCGTTAAGCAATACTCTGGTTATCACTGCATATCACTTAGTGTGCTTTGCTCTAATAAGCTTTTGTAAATAAAACCCAGACAGATGAAAAGGCCAACGCCTGATTACGAGCTACCAATTTTGTCTCATTAAGTTCTTATAAGGGGAAAAAAATAAATAGAATCTTTATCAATCTCATACACTTACAGCGCTGAAGAGAGAGCTTTCCACATTCATTAAGGAGGATGCTGAGAATAGAGATGTGTTTCCAGGCACTTCTGTCTTATGAAGCTGTTAAGGGATGTTTTACTGACTATCAGCCTTTACTTCAATCAAAAGATGAGAAGGCAAAGATGGAACCAGAGGAATCGTAAAATATTTATGTGCAGTGCTTGGAAGGGGCCAATGCTCAATGGTATGCCATATTCACTCTTCAAATGTTTGTATTGACAGTCTTCCTGCATACTAAGACAGGAATAAACTTTCCTGCTAGAACTTACTGCATTTCTAGTTCAGTAGCTGTTGCATGGAATTATCAATAAATGTGGAAAAATGTGATAGAAGGCTTGTATGTAGTTAGGTTGAGCTGACATCTATCTGCTGATCAACAGGTACTTGGCTGTCATTTTGAATTTCTTTATCTTTTACAAAGGAACCAACCCTGAAATAGATATCATTTACTTCTGTGCTCATCTTTTATCATCCATACTCCATGAAATTATGTTATTAGAAGCATCAGTTTAAAGGACAAAATTACTACTGTGGCCAATTTTTTGTAACTGTTTCAATTGAGACATCCATAAGAACTCACCAAGTACAACTGAAGCCCAGCTTCAGCTCTCACTTGATGAATGCGCTTGTATGGAAATGCTTCCTGTTGCAGGTGTTTTCCTAAAATGTATGGTAATATTTGCCCAACAAACTGCAATTAGCAAATGTTGACCAATTCTGACAGACCCTGGAATTTTCATCAGCAATTTGAAATTGTGGGCAAGGCTCGTAGCCCCCGTGTGTGTGCTTGCTTTGTTAGTTACACATTAGATTTCTTTGAATACGTTAAATACATAAAATCCACCAGTTTTTTCTATCTTCCATTATACTCTCTCCTTTAATCTTGTACTTCCATGCTCCAGCTTCAGTGTTTTTTCCTTCCTTCATAAAGGCAAGCAATTCATTCATCAGGCAAATTCATGAAATAGATTAGTAGAGATGGCTTTGTCAACTGATTTCTTGTGGGCGTCACAGCACAAGTGGCTGATTAAAAAAAAAAAAAAAAAAGAATAGTGTTTGCTTTTGGGGGAGATATAGTATGGAATTTTTCTCTTTGCTTTTCACATTTTTCACGTTCTGTTTAGTCTTTTTTTTGCCTAGTCTTCAAAGCTTTGACCCCTATCATTTCTGATCATCCTCACTTTTATCCTTTTCAGGAACAAGAGCAGTCTTCCCCATGGGGTGCAATGGCACAAAGCTTAACCTTTGCCCATTCTTTTAAATACTGAACAGAAATCATCCATTAACATTAGCTGAATGGAACCTTCACTCCCTAAAACTGCTTGGCATTATTATATTGACATTTCTGACCTCTGTTGATATTTGAAAGCTGACCATTTTTCTGGCATGCTGTTCTCTGAAGACTGCTCTGACGCACTCAGTGTGAAGTGCTCTGTGTTCCCAGGCTGCTAGGGAGCTGTGGGTGTCTGAGAGGAAGAAAGTAACTGCCTGGCTGTGAAAGCTGAGCACTTTGCTCATCAGTGGTGGTGGTTTGTGTGGATATCCTGCAGCCCGCTCACAGTGCCCTGGCTGGGCCGTCCTCCCGCAGCCCATGTGCTCGTCGCAGCTGCAGCCTCTCTGCTCTGTCTGCTGTTCTCCATGCTTCAAGCTATGTGGTGCCATTTTCCTTCTGCTTGTGGGTTTTGATGGTGCCAAGATGCGCTCAGCCAGCGCAGACCATCTTCAGCTGTAGTATGTGAAGCTGGTGCTGCAGATACGTGGAAAAGGGGTTTGTGGAGCAATGCAGCTGGAGGTGCTTCTGAGCCCAGGGGCACTCAGGGCCGGTCCTTCTGCTGCGGTTTCTGTTAAAGCCTCCCTGGGGCTGCAGAAGCAGGAATGCTGTGCACCTATCTGTACCTCCGAGCTCAGCAGCAGCAGCAGGAATACAGATGCTCCCGACATGCTAACAGCAAAGGCATACGTGCAGGTGTCAGACTTAAATATGGCTTGTGAAGTTAAACAATACACAATTTTAATCTACACGCAACTTGATTTAGGGTTTTCTTGTTTAATAAAAAAAGTGTTTGCCAAAGTGTAGTGCCCGTAACAATAAATGCAACAGCACCACCTGTGGGTCTCAGAACAAAATGAGCTTTAGCCACAACTTTCCCGTTTTTCTGTGTAGCAGACTTATCTGCTGCATTGATGAAGATTTAATATGAATAGTAAAACTGGGTAGGGGGGAGGAACTGCTGCAGTACTGAAGTAGCCTATCACAGGATAGAAGCAATGGCAGGTCCGTAGCTATCATATACATGATGTCTTGATGCTGGTAGTCAGATGGGAAGCACAGAATGCAGAGACAAATTCAGGCTGTAGGCAATGTAAGGATGCAGAGCTAGGCTAGGGTGGTTTTTTCCACCTCTAATTCTTATTTCTGTGTCTGGTAATAATTAATGCTAATGTTATGCATTTGACCAGAAGCATTGTAATTAGAGAGATTAGCTGCATGAATATGAGCCAGGTATTTTTTCCCATTGAAGGAAGGCTTTGAACCTTTCACTTGCAGAATGTGCTCTGAGACTGCGTCAGATGGCTGCACATGGCTGTGCAAATGCACAGGCGTGCATACGTGGTGGTTGTGTTGATAGGCATGGCTGAGCAGATGCACTGAGTTCCTGTATGTGCCTGTGTCAGGGCAGTCAGGCATCTGCATGGGCAAATGGCTGGATCAACGCGCCTTCGTGCAGCTTTCCTGCTGGTGACGTGTTTGTGTGCTCCCAGGACTGCACTGATGTTGGGTTGTGTTTGTATGGCTATATCTGGAGATGGTGCTCCTGTGCGCACAGATATTTGTTATTCTTCCTTAATAATGAGATCCCTATACAGTTGTGTACATGAGAGAGTGTTTGCACAAATACCAATGAAGTTTAAAAAAATATCCAGTAAAAGTAATCAGATACTTACTGAATGCACCGACAATAAGAAGGGTGAGATTCCTGACCAGAACAGCTTTTCCCTTTGGAAAACAAAACAAAATGAAAAGCTCCAAACAAGTAAATGAGGTAAAAATGCTTTTGCTTTCATTTGTGCAAGGTGAAATCTAAACCTTGTTAGCCCCTACTCTTTCCCATGGTCTAGGAGACTGGAGCTCGCTAATGACAGGAAGATAAACCTGAGAAGTCTGCTAACAAGCCTTCAAACTGACAGCAGATTTGGCAGGGTTGCTCTGCTGCTGTGTTGAAGATCTTTAAACTTCAGGGGTCGTTATCCTGTGACCTTGAAAAAAACCCTACCAGATATCCATATGTGCTAGCTGCACAGGTCTCACTTAATTGGACATGCAGGTGTGCAGAGGAGCACCTGGCACAGCGTGGTGGAGTGGCTGCACGGTTACACGTTGTCTTTGCTTTGATGTGTCATTACAGAACAAGGGACAGCTTGCTCTTCTGTCCGTCTCCAGGATGACTTCAGCCATCTCCCACTGAATGCCAGTCAAAAATCTCCCCTGAACTCCAGCAGGCTTTAAAGCAGACCTGGCAGAATCCCCTGCTCGTACATATTTGTGCAGGTGCAAATATTGACGCAGCCTTGGTCCTCTGCATGCTCTGTCCACAGGATCCGCACATGAGCAACCCAGAAAACAGCACTTTGCATTTCGTGTTCACAACCAGCCTTATGAACTGATCCCTTTACACTCGGGCTTGATGCTCCTGGGAGTGCAGTCCTGCAGAACTATTATCTTTCAGTCTACCTAGCTCTCAGCAAGGTCGTTTCCTCACCCTTTGGATGTCCTGTCATTCCCCTTTCCCATGCTTGCTTTGATGCAATTGATTTCTTTGCTGTTTCTCAAGTCTCCAAAGGGTTTTTCTCAGATCCTGCCAAACATGCTGTAGTCATGCACCTCTTAATGTTTTCCAGCTAGGCTCTTGTTACGACCCTTTAATTGAAAAGGCTGTATGCATGTGTAATTTGAATGTCTATTTTTTTTTTTTTCCTTATAGTTCACTTTCATATTCACTTAAATGAATGAAATCAATGAAGTGGGGTTTGGCCTGTTCATTCCTTCCCCCATCTCTCAGATCCGATGGCAAGAAGTGAGGATGTTTCCTATCTGCAGCCACAGGAGGAGATGGACTCCCTGGGGCAACAAGGACAAAGCCCACATTTGTATGGCTCCATCTTATGCTGCCACTGCTCTGCGCGCTTCCCATGGGTTCTGACACTGGAAGACTGAGCACAGCACTGATTCCACAAAAACTTGTCTGATCAGCACCGTGGTCTCATCCACACGTTGTCAGACCCTTCTGAGTATTTTTGAGGCACGCAGAGGGCTTTTCACTGCAAGCAGCTCTTCCTGGAACAGGCTGCAAGCATAGAGCAGCATTGGAGATCAGCCCCAAGATAGCTTGTGCGTGCACGTTGTTCTCCTTCAGAAGTTTTCTGAGTTTTCTCTGCTCTCAGGGGCAGGGGCAGTCTGCATTTTTCCATGTGTGAGTGGAAAGCACCACACAGATTTACAGGACTGCACTGATAATTTTAAGTCCCTGTGAAAAATAGATAGTGGCATTGAGCTGTGACGGTCCTGCCAGGTGCCATGACTTCCCTGGGAGCACGATGCTGCCAGCTCTCCGACCTTGATGCTTGTGCCCTCAGGGAGGCATGCAGGTAATTGCTCTGTACTGGGCCCTTCCTTAGTGGTGCTTCCGGATCGCATCCATTAGCTCTGCTTATTGGCTGAATTATCGATAAGGGGCAGCGTGGTGACAGCAGTGGGCGGCCATCTGAACTGCCAAGCAGACACCTCGAGGGAGTTCCCCCATAAGGGAGGGAGGAGGGAGCAGGCAAATGTTGCTGCTTCCATAAGATTTCTGTAGGGAAAAAAGAAAGCAAATGAAGTGGAATAAAAGCTGCGAGATGGAACACCCCTGACAGTTTGTTGCTGAATATTGTTTTTCATTTAGAACCCAGAGGGTGGTTCATAACGGGACTGGAATGAGGGGCACACAAGTGTAGGTGCCATCGCAGGGAGATTTCAAAGAATATCTTGAATTGAAGAATTTATCGGATTAGCTGGAATTACACAAAGATGCACAAACAACCTTGGCAAAATGGCATAGAACAAAAAGGAAAATAAAAAATCCAGTGCTTCAGTGTCTCATGCTATTTTGTCTTTTGATATTTGTTTTCTACACAGTGCCAGCAATTTCCATCATCTCTGGTGCATGTTGCCAAGTCTGTTATTTGGGATGATTCCTGCTTTAAATATTTTTAGCTGTAGCGGATCTTTAATCATGGAAAGATTGTTTTCAGGAGTGATTATGTGCATCCAAAAGCAGATCTGAAGGTCTGATCCAAAAGCATTTGTGATCATTTTGTAGCCAAGGGACAAAGTAGGAAGGATAGGGCAAACTCAAAGGCCATTGAGAAGGGTGTTTCATTTGAATGAGACAACTGATCTCTGCCCTCTGCTGAATTCTTAGAGGGCTTTTGACTGGTAATGTTAAATTCAATCTGTGACCAGAGAAAGAGGTCCGCCCTCTGAAATTTACACTAGTGGCAATTCAGTATTTATCTGCAGCATGTTTGTGGTGAGCTAAGTAAATCATAAATACAGAAAAGACTTTTTAATACTCCAGTATATCCATTGTTCTTTTAAAAGAAGCAGTGATTTTCTGATGTTTGAGAGTTAGATACCCAGCTAGTGTGTTTGTATAGTTCCATTGACTTCACTAAGGAAATGGCAAGCTGTAGAGCTCAAAGGTAAAATCAAGCTTGTTTTTTATTTCATTTCTAAGATTGTGGAGTAAAATTGTCCAACTTAGAAAAGTGCCATTAAGAATTTAAGAACTATGCCTCTGGAGCTAAGTGAGACGTTGACCTTGAATTTCTTCCCTGTATGAGGTAAATCTCACCAGCCAAATACGCTGGTATTTGAGTATAAAGCTTGCATGAATTTTACTGCTGTGTTAGTGTCTCCTAAATACCTTTAACAATGCTACCTCAGTAAGAGAGGCTTGAAGTTTCAGTTAAGCGCAAAACCTCAGATGATTATCTGAATCAATTTTGCAATGTAAAATTAATATGAAAACTTAACAAGAGCACAGCTTTTCTAACAGCCTCTCTCCGTGACTCCTATTGATTATTATTTGTATAAAGGAAGCACCTGTGGCTGCCTACTAAAATTAAAGCCAGGCATTTTTCATACTCAGGCTTAAAATCTGTAGCCAGGGTTTGCAATCTCAAACACACACAGAACATGCATTCATGAGGATTTCTGCTACTGATGAAGTAACAGGGATTAGGAGTGTGTACATCAATTCAAAGTGGATGAATTACATGGCATTAAACTGTGGTGTGGACAGCCTCAGCCAAATCTGAAGGAAGTGTAATTTGGTTCAGGTGTGGAAGGGTGACAGCTGAGCCTGAGTGGTGCTGCAGCAGCTGCTTGTGCTGGCTTTGACCAGCACCGAGGTGGAGCTGCCTTGTTCCTCTGCAGGCAGTGAGCACATGGGCAGTCTGATCCAAGGGAAGTTAAGGTAACCTGACTGCTCTCCTCTCTAGGTGGAAGTAAAATTTCATTCGTTATGAGTGTGCCCATGAGGTTAAAGGTGGTTTAACTCATTCTAAATTCACATCATTAGTTAATTAGGCTCAACTTTGCTAAGAATCCCAGTGTTTCTCAGGAGGAAACCTGGACAGAACAGGGAGACATGCTAACCAACACGTTTATTAGACAAAAATGTTTTCTCTGCTATTGAAACCAGATGTTCTTCCACTGTGTATTTTAGTGTTTTGCTGTCTGTCCTTCTCTGAGCCTGCTGTTATGAACAAGCAATACAATGAGAAAAGAAGGAAGAAAACAACTCCAAAGGATATTTCGGGCCTTCCACACAGCAAGTTGTGGCTCAAGGTCCTGTCTGGGTACTGGACAGATGCATCAGCTGGCTCTTGCTTTAGCCCAGGGTGTCTGGTCCTCCTCTAGGCTGTGATGCTCAGTCTGTGTGTGTCCTGGAGCACAGCTGTGCCCGTTATGTTCCAGCGCTGTCACCTCTGCGGCGTGCTATGGCCATGTGCCCTGGGATGCTGCCAGCCCTGCTGCACAGTACGTGTGCCCGTGCCCAGCTCTCAGCAGTGGCCATTCAAGCAACCCTGCCTGATCGTACTGCTGTGAGAACACAGGGAGCAGTCTCAGAGCTACCCCTACCTGACAGGAGCTAATCTTGCCCTGCTAGAATGCTGTCTGCTTGTTGCTGGCCATTTTACTGCAATAGAAAATTACAACAACCAACAGGAGTGCATTAGTTACAGCAAATTAGCTTTGGTAACGCTTGCTCCGAAGGAGGTTAGCTGCTGCTTGCTGGCTGAACTGAGTGGGGTGGCGTGTGGATTCCTGTACTCCGGTGCAGAACCAGAGTCTTGTTTCAGCTCAGAGCAGTAGTCTGCACTGCAGTGCTCAGGCTGATCTGGTATGAAGCATTGCTCAGAATGGAAATTCACAGTGCAATGAATTTGGTAACTTTTGAAGAGATGGAATTCAAAACCAGAAGACTAATTCCTTGTCTCTTTTGCAAAAATATATAAGGATCATTTAATTCTGAGTTATTACAACATATGTCAGTCAGAGGGAGTGAGTGAAACAGGCTGAAATGAGGCACATCATATTTCTGTTACTGCTGTTGCAATCTAGCGTTCATTAACCAATTCTTATTGGCTGAGGTATCTACCTGCCTCGAGAAATTAGTGTGACTGAGACAATCTTATGAGTAATGTGGGTTCCTATCCACTCTAAGTCAAAATTAAATATATTAGGGAGAGTTTAAACTTCATAAATGTTATGTACTGGATGGTTCCAAACATGCTTTTGCCTTGCTGAGAACTGTGATAACCTCCACAGAAGTGGATATGGTTGATATGGTAAGCATTCAGGGGCAAGGACTGTTGTTTTCCTTTGTCTTCCTAGCATAATTTCTTGTTATATCTGTAGGCACTGCCAAGATAAACACAATTGCATCTCAACATGCAGAGCTGGAGTACAGGGGCTGCCCTGGGTCAGCACTGAGCTGCAACAGAAGAGCTAGGAAGAAAAATGACTTTCCTTGCTTGAATAACCAGCTGATGCATATTTGTTATTTAGCCCTGCAGAGAAACAGTGTGTGAAATACCACTGGTATCACTGGGTCCGAGTGAGTATGCTTCAAGCTGAATGTTAAATCCCGAACAAAATCATGCACTTAAAATCTAAGGTGCTGTATACATGTGTTGAGAAGATGGCTGTAATGAAATTGGCCCCAAGAGCATAATTCATATTTCAGTGTTCATTAGCCTCCTTGCTTTCATGATTATACTAATCCCAAGAAGGAGGCAGAGGGAGATGGCTGAAGTAATCCTGCAAGTGATCTTTACTTAGGAAAAAAAAAAAAAAATGGGTTGCCATGAAACAAGTGTTAAATACAACCAACAACCCCAAAGCAAATCTGAAATGAAGCAAAGCATTTTGTTTTCAGTTCCTGCTTGCTTTTTCTGATGTAGCAGTTTTTCTGTGGTGTTGCAAATGCAAGCGAGAAGGGCTCCAAGAAGGAACTGCATTGTTTGCAAATGAGCTGGTGCCCTGTGGTCCGTGACTTGGCTGGTCACGGAGCTGGCTCAGTGCGCTGGTAGCACAGTGTGAGCGAAAGGAGCCCTGTTCTGGGAGGAACCTTGGGCTGGACAAAAGGGAGCAGGTCTGTTGCAGAACCCAGTTTCCTCCCTTGCACTACTGCTGCTTTCACGGGAACCTGAGGCAGTCTGCTTCTTTGGGAACAACGCACACCATTTGTTTTTCATTCTTCCCTTGTTTAAATCACTTGCAGTTTCTAGTTAGGAAACAGACCTGTAAGACAGCAACCAATCTCCCACCACCAACAGCAGATAGCTGTGTAAAATTTACTGAGCGAATGCGTCTTGGATTGCAAGCTTTTAAGGATAGGCAGGAGATATTCAAAATCTCCAAAGGGATTTATAATGTTGCCAGTTTTTGTGATTCCATCAGTATAAGTCTCTCAATATTTACTGTTTGTTCTTAAGGCTGCATTTGTTGCAGAGATGTGATTACGTGTGAATCTCAGCATTATGCACTTGCTTCTTTACAAAAAGAAACGTTTCTAACCCTTGCAGATTTAGAGAAAAAAGTGGAAAATATGCCTTGCCTGCACCCTGGGGCAAATAGAAAGAAATCTAAACTCCAAGTCTAAAGATATTCCATAAATTTAATCAGACTTTGCATTTTGAATTATGCCTTTGATGCTTTATAGCCATAGTTGAGCTGTATGCTGCCTCTGTATCTCAGTTTCCCCATTTTTATTGTGCCTGAGGCAGCTTGCTGTCTTGGTAGTGCTATGACTACTCCAGAGGAGAAGTTCTGTTGGTTGTTAAAAGTCACTCCCATGTAAATTCCTAATGGTTTGTGTATGTTTATAAGCCTACACCAGAAGAACATGATTCAGAACCTCCCAGACTTGAGCTGCAATAGATGGGGATGCAGCAGAGCAGTTTCAGCCACCTTCTCTCCTGCCAGAGCCAGCTCTGCTGGTGCGTGGAAGCTTTTCCAGAGATGTTCCCCTAGCCCGTGTTTCTTAGTGCCCCATGGCCACAGCAGGTCCACAGTCTGGCTGCTAGTACCCAGCCTGGCAGTGTGCTAAGCCACAGGTCTTTTTACCCTCTGGCATTGCAACTATCTTTTCTAATGTAATTAAAATGATAATTATTCCCCACCCAGAACATTTTTGCTTACTTATAGTCTGTGGAGTTGTTAAGGTTGATTAAACACATATGCTGCTGGTAGATATCTCCTCTGATCACATATGGAGTGATGAAAGGTTAGCTGAGGGAGGACAAAATAGAAGGCAATACTCTGCTAATGCAAAAGAAAAAGCAGCTGAGAAATCCTGAGTTTGTAACAGTAGGAAGACCACCTACATTGAGCAAAAAGGCCTCTTTGCATAAGGTGGGGCTAAGACAGTGGAGAGAACAAGCCTACAGAAGCTCCTTGAGGCAACTGGGAGCGTGCTTCTTGCCTCTTCTCTGGTAGAGACCAAATACTTGTGCTACCTAAACATGTACCATCAGCAGGCAATGCCAGTACTTTGCCCTCACCAGGTACCAGTGCAGCTGCTTTGCTTGGCTTCAGATGGTCCATGAGGTACACATTCTCAGCTTTGAATGAAGTGCAAATGCAGAGAGATGTCATCCACAGGCAGATACCAGATAGATCTGATGTGTCCATCTGTCTGTTTGCCTATGTATCCATATGCCTAGCCATCCAATTATTCCTATATTTATTTGCTTATCTTACATATGTCTTATCTCAATCCCGATAGAACAAACAGAACCAGACAGGCAGTGGAACTAACAAGATAGCTCCTCTGCACACTGAAATTGGTATGCAAGGTCTGGGGTGTACACAAGGCCACCACCCTGCCTGACAGCTGCTTTGGGGCTGGGGGCAGTTCAGTCTCAGCACCGAGGGCTCCCAAGCACCCAGGTACTACAAAGAACCAGGAGGGGAAATGTATTGCAGCTCTGGGCCTGAAGAGCACCACGGGGAAAAGTTTGCAGGTTTTTGTGGGGAAAAAAAAAAAAATAGTCTTCAGTCTCCAAGGCTTTCAAAGAATTTTATTTAACTAGTATGAAAACGAATACAAAGCAAACCTATTTCCCCTATTTCCTCATTCCCTGATCTCATAGACTGGATGCAGTCTGCTGAAGGTGGCCGTCTTCCTCACCGCAAACAAATATATCTTTATGCATCTTAAAAGCATTAGTAAGTCTGCAAGGTAAAAGGGACAGGAATAGCACTTGCTTTCACAGTGTAATTGCCTGTATTCTGTCTGGGGAAGAAGTGTGCATTTTCTAATTTGCAGCAGTCACAATCTAAAGTGCTTTAAAATGTACTTCTTTTCTCCTCTTTTCCTCCCATGGAAAAAGTGCTGAGACAGATTTTTCTTCACCCATAAACAGGATGCGTTTTATCATTGTGCTAGGCATACTGCAAACCATGGCAAAGCAAGGAGTGGAAGCTGGAGAATGACAAAGGCTTCACAGATTGAATTTGCTCCCCTGTATACTGGAGGGGGAGAATAGGAGCGTGCTGGTGTGGAATGAGGTCTTTGATTGTATGAAAAAGTGCAGGAAGTTGCAGAGGTATGGACAAATTTTGAATAACTACATACTAACAAAAAATGTTATTTGGTATGTGCGCTTTGCTTAGAGTTTATTGCCTTCTAATCACCACCTCTGCCTACTTGCTTTGCTGACAGCAGCAGCAAAAGTTTCACAGAAGACCCAGGTTCTTCTTCCTGCTTCTTCCTTGACGTGTTACTGGGACTGCATTTTGTCAGTCTGGCAGTCACTGAGGCACGGGTTTACATTTGCCCACCTTGCCCCATGTTTTCAGCCCATGTAAACTTCAGATGGCTTGGCTGTCCCTCAGGGCTCTTTATTTTTTTAATATACGCCTTCATGGTGCCTAGTACAAGGGTTAGGTCCAGGGTCTGTAACTGCAGCTGTAAATAACAGAAATATCTAGATCTTATGGCCATGAAATAGCCTGCCATGGGGATTCCCTTCTGCAAGATTTACTTTCCCTTTCTAGGAAAAGCCATGGAGGCCTTTTCCCCCTGCAGAAGGCCACAGCTTCTGTGAGAAGCTCAGATGGAGCTGTAACGTGGTTGTACATCCACAGTCTCTAAGCCTGGGTCTGTTCAGATGAGATCTCACCTCTGAGCCAGTTCTGCCTGCTCCTGCCCTCTCCTGTGCTTTGCCCATCAGTGGCTGCAAATTGGTTTCCCCCTTTTTGAGATGGGGCCTTGCAGGACATGTGATAGGGCTTTCCGACTCCAGGCTCTGGATAAATTGAAAACTCCTCGTGACCATCTATCTTGCTGTGGTACATGAATGGATGATGAGTAGATCCTATTCCAGTTCATCCTCTGCCCATCCATCATCTGCTCTGCCACCTGCTGTCCCCATAACAAAGGGAACAGAGACAGATGAGAGAGCTAGACAAATGGACAAAGACTGACGGAGGGATATACCCCGGCTTTCACTGCCTTTCTGCACCATTTGAGTAAGGGCTACATGGATGTAATGGAACTAGTTCCCCTTGAGGGAAACTGCTTCCATTTGTTGTTTTTTTCTCTTAGGGATTTGCAGATAACACTTGGAAACAGCATCTACACAAACATGGTCTGCAATGTAGATAAAGCAGGAATCATCAACCAAAAGGTCTTGGTGGGAATTACTGATTCCACTGAATATTACTGTGCTTTTATGGTACAACCTGCTACCACTTGATGCGCAGAGAGAAAGGATGATGGCTTGGTACAAACAGGAGAGCCTTGTAGCTCCACGTCACACTAGTGAATTTGTAAAGAATCTAACACAAATATGACTGAAATCTGGGCAATACTGCTATGGCCTTTGGATCAAACTTGTATTTGCAGAAGAAGACATCTGCAGCATTAGTTGTACTCAGGACTTTCATGGCAAGCAGATCTTGAAGCAGTTTCTAAAGCAGGCACTCTAGTACATGCTGTCCCTCGTGCCACCTTGCTATGTCACCCTGTGCATGCAGTCATGAAGCAGAGACAATCAAAAATATCTCTGGCAACCTTCTCATTTATGATCTAGGATCAACACTGCCTACAACAGGGAGAACTGTACCCTTGCTTGTCTGTTGTCAGAGAAACTGCAACAGAGCTCTGCTTTTGTGACAGCCACATCTCTCCCAGACAACCACTGCTGAGTTTCTTATATACCAGGGAAAATTTGCTCCTGTGCCAAGGGCGCGTGTAAGAGGAAGTGTAAAGCCACCACCTGGAGCCCCCTGCCACAGTGGCATTAGCAGAGGCATCGAGCTGCGCTCACTTGCAATGAAAGTGCTGTTTGATTTTGGAAGGGGGAGTGGGAATTCATTATCCCATTGGAGGAGGGAGGTGATATCACGGGTTCTTGTCCCAGATGCCACTTCCAGCACGCAGTGGCATAAGCTGAGAGTAGAAGTTCTCAAACATTTACATTGATTCGGAAAGCTGCAGTAGGAAATTTTCCCCATCCTGTAGCGTCTGTCTCTTTTCTGCAGTTTGTCAGGTCAGCTCATGCCGTGAGCTCCTTGCTAAACGCTGCTGCTCTCATCACTGCTAATGCCTATCGACATAGTGGAGAATTTCCACCCTCATTTAACTTGACAGAAAATATTACACTGTTGTAAGCACTGTTGAGGCAGTAAGTTACGTCTATAAGCTCATCTGTCACCTTCTAAGGGGTGGGGACGCAGAGCCTCTGAAGTCTGTGTGCTCAGTGGATTTTTGAATGAGGCAAAAGTATTTTTGTCTGTTTGTTTTAAAGCTAACTGTTTGTAGGAACACAAGAACGTGTGCTTAGCTTCTCGGTGCATGCCAATTTCTTGGAAATTCTTTGGAAAAGCCATTGTCTCACCCTTGCCCAGGATGTTGTCTCTCCACACAACCTAAGGAGATGCTGTGTCAGCTGTATGCAAGACTGTCAGGTATTTATCCCATGGTTATTACCGAGAGGGTTCAGTAGCGAGGACGGGTGTGCAGGTGTTTGAGAAAGCAACCTGGTAAGAAGGCAGATGGCATTCCCGTGGTGCGCACAGTGTGGCTGCAGATTGCCTGTGCTCCTCTTCCAAGGAAACTCTGCCTAGCGCCGCTGGCAACTTGCTCCATGGAATGGATGTGTGGTCAAGGCATAACATAAAAGCAGTAAAAAAACCATTGCAGCCTGCTGAGCCACCTGCAGGTCGCAGAGTGGGCCTGGTTATATATAAAAACAGGCCTGATGAGAAGCTGCTGCATTCAGGTTGTGCTGGGTCCATTAGAGACGTGTAGCTGACTCCCCAGGTGGGAGCAAATACCTGAACAGCTCTGGCATGCTGCTTGGGAGATCTGCAGAGCCCTGGGAAACAAGAGAAAGACAAGGAAAGGGATCCGTGATCAATAATTAATTGCCATCCTCAGTGTCTTCCAGAGACATGAATACATTGTTCCAAAGCTGCCTCCTTTTCTCTTCTTATTCCAGCTTTTTCAAACTTTTCCATCAAATCCTTTTCCAAGCGAGTGTCTCAGCAATGGCTGTATTTTCAGTCCTGACTGAGAACCAAGTGCTGTAATAAACACAAATATCTGATCACGTCCAGATGAAAGCCACATGAACACTAATTGTCTCCCTGTATACTACTTCTGGATGCTTTACACAGGCTCTGATGGACTTACCAGCTTGTTTGGCACCATCCAGATGAAGCAAGTGCGCTTCCATACATCTTTTGCCAGCAGATAATTAAACCTGTGCAAGATGGTCCTGGCAAATAATGATCCTCACCTGATTTTGCAGGAGATGCAGGCTGTGTTCACTGCAAGATTCATGAACTTTTCAACCTGTACAGATTCTCCCCTAATCATATCTGAACATCTCACCAGCATGAGTGCTTTATTCTACCTATGCTGCCACTGGCCAAATTAGGATTATTCCAATTTTTTAGGAAGAAGTGAATCATAAACAGACGAACTGACTTAGCACAGGGAGTAGGTGGTGGGACCACGAAATGAATCTAGTTCTTGTGGTGCCTATGAACTATTTTTATTAACCTCTCTGAACCTGGATGTGCATGTCTGTTGATAACCTGTTAGGGGCTTTGCCTCAGAATTGTGAGAAACAGGCAATTTGTCAGTGTTCCAGGGTAAAATCAGGTGCTGTCTGCCATTGGGCACCATTGTTTAGTTACACAATAAGCCTTCATCATCATTTAAGGGCAGTAAATTCCTTACAAATAATGTCCCATAAGCACAGACGATGAAAAGAGGCGAATTTTCATTGCCATGACATGAATTTCTGCCCACCCATCTTGCAGCACTAAGGTATTTGGAGAGCTGAAAGCTTATTTAGATCAGTGGGAACCAAGGACAGGGAAGGCTACAGTGATTTTAACATTCTGTTACGAAGAAGGAAAGAGAAAGGTGTCTTTCCACCTCAGATGAAGGGAGAATGGGAAAAGACAGCTCTCTCCTTCCCTAAACGAACCCATCTGCAACACTTCCAATTTGAATCCAAATATTATCTGAGGTTTGGGATTCAGCTGCAAACTAGCTTTGAGTCCTTAATCCCAGCACCTGATGTCTGGGGGTATTGGGATTTGGAGCTAATTAATTCAGCCACCTGTAATTTTCACTCAGATGTTCTGTCTGCCTCTTCCTTAGATATATCATATGGTTTGGAATGCTGCAGACAATGCTGGCCTGAATCCTAATCCCTCATATGTCTTTTTTTTTTTTTTTCAATTTTTCCCACTTTTTAATGCTTTTTGTTTGTTTGTTTCATTTCTTCCATCTTTTTCATAGAGTCATCTCCCTCTTCTGTTTCATAGAGTCATCTCCCTCAAAAAAGAAAAAAAAAATGTATCTGACGTTCAGTAAGTGAGTTGGCTCTGCCCAAGCAGACCCGCGGTGTTCCCTGCAGGGCTGTCTGCAGATCGGTGCTCCCGGTGCCTGTCCTGGTCTCCCTGGCTGGTTTCATCTAAGCACAAAAGGTTCAGTGCTGACTGTTCTTGTTGGGAGCAAGGCTTCAGGTGATAAATATTGCAAGATCTAGAAAGCCCAGGAGTGCTGTCCTGATTTCATTCCCTTGGCAGTGAAAGGATGGAAGAATAGTGAAAAGATAATTAGTTTGGAGTTTTCAGAAATGAAATGGAAAAGGTTAGTTCATTGCCCTCTAATGCCAAGTGAGAGCTTGAACTTAAGCTATCCAGGCTGCAAGATTCTGCAGCCAGGGAACGTGTCTTCCTGCTTGTTCACAAAATAGCCTCTGCTCTTTTATTCCTGTAAAAATAATGGCTTGCAATAACTAAAGCTGGAGAGTCAGTTTTCCCACATCTGTAGAGCCTGGAGCTGTTATTTTTTTATGGCTGGTTTTCATATTACATCAGTGCCAAGCGAGCCTGGGAGCCTGGCTCTGCTGGGTGCTGCAGACGAGGCAGCAGGAGGCAGCTTGCAGCCCCCGCAGCTCACCTCGCTCTGTGCTGCAGCTCAGGGCATCCGCACAGAGCCATGACGGCTTCAGTGGGAGCACCATGCTGAAGGAGGGTGTTCCTCCAGATCCTGTCAGGACCGGAGGCTAACGGGTACATGAAAAAATGAAGAGGGATGGAAGATGTTAGGGCATCAAGGAGGAGATAGCATTATTGGATTGGTTACCTTTCCATCCAGCTTTTAGGTCCCTCATGGAGATGCACTAAACCAATCAGCCACACAAGGCTCTTTCTCTGCCCAGCTGGTACCAGCAGGCTTGTGAGTTTCTGTGCCAGGCTGTCTGAATTTCCAGATCCCTGTCACTTTTACCTGGATTTTATAAGGAAGAAGGATTAGGCTTTGTGGGGTTTACTAGTTCAATCCCCATTTTCCCATGCTGTTAAAAATGGCTGGTAATAAAACCTCCCCCAATTCACATTTGTCATTTCACATTACATAAATTTGTATCAATATTGTGCAGCTGCAGGCTCTTCACGTGGTTTTGAAGTCTTTCTTGCAAAGATGCTGTATTGCTTCTGCCTGTTTTTAAGTGTGCCTGGTGGATTCGGGTGTGTAAAAACCCCTCCATGTCCTGCAGTCTTAGCAAACAGAAGCATATACTCGTGTCAGCTCAATGTTGAAATGGAGACCGGTGACAAGTGGTGTCCTTCGGGGATCCATACTGGGATCAGCGCTGTTTAACATCTCTGTTGGCAGCATGGACAGTGGGATCAAGTGCACCCTCAGCAAGTCTGCAGGCAACACCAAGCTGTGTGGTGCCATTGACATTCTAGAGGGAAGGGATGCCATCCAGAGGGACCTGGACAGGCTGGAGAGGGGGGCCCATGCCAACCTCATGAAGTTCAATAAGGCCAAGTGTAAGGTCCTGCACCTGGGTCGGGGCAAACCCAAGGACAAATACAGGTTGGGCGGAGAATGGCTGGAGAGCAGCTCTGAAGAGAAGGATTTGGGGGCGTCAGTTGATGAAAAACTCAGCGTGAGCCGACAATGTGCATCTGCAGCCAGGAAGGCCAACCGCATCCTGGGCTGCATCAAGAGAAGCATGACCAGCAGGGCGAGGGAGGAGATCCTGCCCCTCTACTCTGCTCTCGTGAGACCCCACCTGGAGTACTGCGTCCAGTTCTGGGGCCCCCAACACAAGAAGGACATTGAGCTGTTGGAGGGGGTCCAGAGGAGGGCCATGAGATGATCAGAGGACTGGAGCACCTCCCCTGCGAAGGCAGGCTGAGAGAGCAGGGGTTGTTCAGCCTGGGGAAGAGAAGGCTCTGGGGGGACCTGATAGCTGCCTTCCAGGACCTGAAGGGGGCCTGCAGGAGAGCTGGGAGGGACTCTTTAGAATGGCATGTAGGAACAGGACAAGGGGTAATGGCCACAAAATGGAAGAGGGGAGATTTAGGCTGGATATTAGGAAGAAATTCTTCACTGTGAGGGTAGTGAGACACTGGCACAGGCTGTCCAGAGAGGCTGTGGATGTCCCCTCCCTGGCAGTGTTCAAGGCCAGGCTGGATGGGGCTCAGAGCAACCTGGTCTGGTGGGAGGTGTCCCTGCCCATGGCAGGGGGTTGGAACTAGATGGTCTTTAAGGTCCCTTCCAACCCAAACCATTCTATGATTCTATGTCTCACACAATCAGGCAGCAGAGCTATAGTTTCTGGTGCTGGCAGCTGTTCATTAATATTGTCATCCATGCTTGAATCTGTCTTAAAGACTCAGGTGGAACACCTTGATACTGGTCTAGTCAGACTGCTAATGAATGTTGTCCCTGTTTCTCTTGCAGAAATCTTTCTTTTGAAGATACAGATGTGACCCAGGTTGTTTCGATTGAAGGTCAAGGGACATCTGCATTGATTGCAACAAATAGGCCAAAAGGACCCTGGAGCTCATGGGCCATTGCTGTTTGAATGAGATAAAGTTATAACTATTTAACATTCTTGGGTGTGAAATTAGAATGATCACATAATCTCCTTAGTCTCTGACTACAGGTCCAGCATGGGAATATGGATCTTAATTGGTATTTTCTTATCAATACACTCAAGTTGAGGGATTAAGGATAAGACTCTTAATGCAACCTGAATTTTTGGAAGATGTTTCTGATTTTAGCGTGATCAAAGGAGCATTGCTGGTGCAGAGGGCACTTGGGGGGAAGGCGTGTAGGAACATGAGTGTTGGTTCTCAAGGCGTGAGTTCTCTGCGTGCACGGTCACACCTGTGCCGTTCTTTAACTGCACACCTAATGCATAAGCTGTGCAAAATGTCTCAGAGAATCAGTAACACAGACAGGTAGGGAATGCAAATGCAGTTTGGCTTCGTCTCTAGGTAGTTTTTCAGGCATTTATTGGTATGACAGTTCTCTAAACGATGTTCCATAAAAAGATCTGTGACCATGTGCATAAATACACAAAGGACTCCTGCTGATGGCTCTGTTTTTATTTGCTATTTAAAGTTAAGGGTATGGTTAAAAACTTTGCTCAACAGTGATGATCAGATGGATCCACTTAATGCATACCAGCAGATGCAGTATAACCGCGTGTTGTATCTCCTCTGTCTTCTCCTAAATACAGCATCATGAATTCCTGTGCTCATGCAAAGCTCTTGCCATGCCAGCAAACGAAGAGTGGCAGGTCTAATGCACCATCCGCCCAGTCCCAGAGCCCCAGCTGCTGGCTTTGTCAGGGTGACCTGAAGCAACAACAGGATGTGTGGATTGCTGTATTTTTCCTCCAATTAAGTGCGAGCTCAGGGTTCCTTGGAGTACATTAGTGTGCAGCAATGTCCTCTGTGCAAGACTGCCTGCCAGCACGCATCCGTGTCCATCTTCATTTGCAGTGAAAGGCAGAGGTTTGTACCTTCTGTGGTAGTAAATGGGCAAAGATGAGTGCAGTAACCAAATCTGCAATTTTCTGCTGTTGTGGGAACTCTACCTATTTGTTCCCTCCCTGTCACCTCCAAGTTGCATTTCTTTCTTCATTATGTCAGCTATAACTATGTATTTCAGCCCTCCTTCCCTGCCACCCTTATTCCCTAGAGCTTTTCCTGTGAGATTCTTGTATTTCATTCTTTCTTAACTGCAGTTATGTCCTCTACCTGACCATCAGCCTTAGAAGGGATGCACAGAAATACAGCCATATAGCGAGGTGTTTCCACTGCCTTGTTCTCTCCCCTCACTAAAATGTCAGGGTTCTGGGCACATCTCCCTAGACTCCTCTCGTAGTCACAAGACAAATTCCTCGCGAGCAATGCTGGGGCAGACCTGGCTGAGGAGCAGGGGCAGCTGTGGAGCGAGAAGGAGCTGACCCTATCTGCTCTGTAATCGTCCCTTTGCAAATGGGGACTGCGCTGTGGCCAAATCCAGTCTGTGACTTGCGGTGTGCCCTGCACCACTGTGCACCAGCCCTGAGATCTACAAATAGATATATTGAGCTTGGAGAAGACCTATTTTTAAAAAGTGGCATTTTTTCCATACCCTTGTGATTGCTGCAGAGTTAGCTATAGGTGCTATTTCATTGTCTCCCAAATTACTCTTTCAAATTTTGGATTCGACAAGAATTTTGAGGAAAACAGCAGAAACGCTCTTGTAGCTAGCCAAAGCAAAACACATGTTGCTGCTTATCTAATTGCCAGCAAAATGAAAAAGGAGTTATGTGCACTGATGTACCATCAGTATTCACAAGATAATCTGTCCTTGTGCCTCCACCAGAGGCCATGCTTTGCAGAAAGCTGCAAAGAGTTCCTTTCTGGTGAGTCAGAATCCTGTATAACTCAGGCACCAGCACTGTTCTTGGCACCGCCGTGTCGAGCCTTCTGAAATTGCCCTGCTGCTTAATCCTCCATGCCTAGCATAACATGATGCTTAATTAAATATACCGTTTCCTCTTCCAAGTAACGTTTCAGGAATAAATGGAACTCTTGGCCTCACTGAGCAGCCATTCTGTGTGCGGTTATTAGAGTCGGTCTGCAAAATGAGCTCGCTGTGCTGCAGAGGCGGCCGCTGTAATGCAGCTGGCAGAGCCAGAGTGCAGGATGAGGCTGGAGCGTGGCAAAGGGGGACTCGGTACCAACACGAGCAGTAATGGGACGTGGTATGCCGTGTGCCTGCTGCTCGACCCCCAGGCTGTGGGCAGCCTGCTTTAAATTAGCTTTTCTTCTCCTTGTGGCATAGTGTCCAGCTCCTGACCTTGCAAGCCTGGTGGAGCTATCTGTGCTTTCAGAGCACCACTAGCACGGGAGGAACGTGCACTTGGTGAAACCTAAACCTGCATGGGGAAACAGTGCATCTCTGCATGGTGCAGGGCATCAGGTCTTTAATCCATCGCTTGGGTGCCGGCTGTGTGCAGGGTGCACCTCTCCCAGCACAGTTACTGTCCAGCTCCGGTCCCTGAGGTTACGAGCAGGTTCCAGGGAGTTAAAAGCACATCCAGGACGCTCAGGGTGCTCGTAATCTGCAGTGGTGCAGTTCAGGAGGCTGCACTTAATTAAAACTGCAAAATGGAACAGTTAGCTGGGGCTGAAAATTTCCTACAGCCTCAGCTGAGTGTAACGGGTGTTTTCTAATCTCCCTATTTATCTTATTGTCAACCTTGCCATCAATTAAAACAATTTTCCAAACTTTGGTGGGTCCATTTGGAAACTACTCAGATAACAACAGAATCTTTTAATTTTTCTTTTGTGAAGCTTAATTTGCCTGCGCCTTGTTATCAAGGCTTGCCATTATTAAAAGCAGTTTGTGCTCTGTTCGCAGACCTGGCGTGTGACGGAGGATGCCATTGGGTACCAGCGTGGGCAGGAGGGGCAGAAGCCCCCCTTATGGTAGTCTGTACTGACGGCCGGTCGTGCTGATAGTTTTAGTCATTTGAGGAAAAACATGCAGTGCAGTCTAAAGCTAGGAAAAAAGCAGCTGAGGTATGGAGCCTTTGAAGTCTGAAAAATGGTTTTCTTCAAAAGGAAAAAAGCTTCCTGTCAGCTTACAGCTGCGGTCACGGGCAGTGGTGGCTTTCTTCTGTAGTCACAGTTCAAATCCAGAGTAAGAGTTAAAGAATAACTGGTGTGGAATGCTCAGTCAGTCACAAGGCATCACTTTGGTCCATTTTCTGCTACTCAGGCAAGGGGCATCTAATTGAATTGGCACCACGGAGAAGCTGTATTGCCAGTTCAGGGTGTCACAAACTTCTGCTGATGCAAGGAGGCAGCCCGCAGTAATTCAGCATGAGCCACACAGCTTCTGCCAGCCTGTCCCGGTGTCACTGTGTCCCTGTATCCCCGTGTCCCTGTGTCCAGCCGGCCTGCGGGGAGCGGCTCTCGCTCTGTGTGCATTGCAACAAGGTTGGCAGTGCTAGTGCATGTGCATTTATTTTTTTAAATCCAGTGCAGACCCCCTTCTTTCAGGCTGTTTCACACAAGGAGCTGGGCAGGCAGAACAAACCTGTGTTGCCTGCTGCCCTCAGGCAGTGCCCTGGGCTGCCGTGTGGGACAGCAGCTCTACTGCCCTGCCCCTCTCAGCGGGGCCATCAGCTTCCACCTTAGCATTTGATTCAATCACCATGAATAAACTGAGGGAAGAGCTGACCTTCGCAGTGACCCTTCCTACACAAAGCTCGTGTTCTAGCTGAGAGCTGCATTTTTGTTTTTAGCATGAGTTTTAAGCACTCTAATTAAATCAGGGAGCTGGTTTAATAATCCTGGTTGGCTCAGGCAGCTGAGACGGTTCGTTCACAGTTGCTTTATTAATGCAGCAGTAATCTCCAGGTTGGGAGTTCACCTCTTTGTTCATTCGTCCAAGACTGGGAATGGGGGATAAATTTTAAAGCAGCAGCACAGCTCCAGCCCGTAGCACCATGCACAGAGCTAAAGCGCGCCCAGCGAGGGCAGGGGGGGGATGGAGCAGGGGAACTGCACTGACAGTTCTCCATCAGGCTTTTATATGGACTCATTTTGTATTTCCAGAGCACCCAGCATAGTCCAGGTCCGTTAAGTCATGAATCTGAGCTCCTGGGCACCCACTGTAGTTAATAAATCTGTTGTCGCCTCCTGATGGCTTAGAGCAAGCCTACCAAAACCCTGACCAGGTTTTGAGTTGGAAATCATGTTATTCTGTAAGTCGTAAGTACGTGGCTCTGGCTATTGAACTTCCTGTACGTGGCCTGGATTAGAATTCATCCTGGTGCCCTCCCTGTAAAACTGACAAAAACTGACATCTTCACCCTGTGACTGATGCTGTTTACACTCACTGGGGTGTAAACCAGGAGCCACGCGTTTCCGATTGACAGCTACACCACATTAACGTCGGCATGAGTGAGAGGAGAATCAGTCCCCTGTGTATTTTCAAGGTGTAGAATGAAATGTGTTTCAAAATGCTGCATAATGTACAAGCTATCAAGTATCCGCGATGGTTTGATTTCTTTAAGTTTCCTAAAATATATAAAAGGTTAGAGATATAAAAAGAAAAAATATGCGTTGCTCAATACATGGAAACTGTATAATAAATGACTCAGAGGCAGATATATTTTCTTAGATGACACTGCTTTCGTAGTGAAATATCTGACATCTCAACTGCTGCAAATCACCATTGCTGTGTTGACACAAGTGAAGCTGCCCTGATTTACAGCAGCCAATGATCTGGCCTTTGTTATGGCCTCAAATTAATCCCTCCGGAGAAAAACAGAGAAGTTTAGAAAGTCGGGCTAGTTTGTTGTGCATGTGTATCCAGTGAAGATAACTTCCAGAAACTCAGATACAGAAAAACACTGAAATGAGGCAAAGATGAGTAATTGACGATCATAACTGTGATTATAAGGTGTAATTACAATTAGCTGCACAAGAGTGTTAATCATGAAAATAATTACACGTCAGCTTTTTCCAAAAGAAAAGGGAATATAATTAAGTGGCCCAAATGGGTGACAAAAACATATCAGAGGAGCTCAGAGGTGATGCTGGCAGAAGGGGAACAGGAGTAGAGAAAAAGTCCAACCGATATTTGCCATTGCCTCTCAAGCCTTTCTGGAGTCAGAAAAGCAGGGAGTCCAGCTCTTTGCTCTAATAATGGGCTGTTTAGGTTGATTGAGCCCATTTTAACAGCACTGGAAAACAGGGAGAAAAGGAAACTCGGGGATATGGCAACTGAATCTGTGTTATTTCCCCTGCGAATGGAATTGAGATGAGAGCAGTCCTCAAGCTGTCTCTCCTCTGCTGGACTCCATTACAAAGTGAAGTTTCTTGTTTTGCATCACAAAATAAGGCTTGAGGAGGCCAACCAATTTTAGCAGACATTTGTGCATTAAGTCTCTCATTTCTTACGGGTTTGTTTTAGCTGGCTGTACTGGGAGCTTTCTTTGATCCTTTCCCCCTTTTTCCTGAAGCAGTTCCTTGTTGCTCCAGCTGGTGTTGGGTGAATCAAGTATTGCAGCCTCCAGAGCAGGTCATTGTGCCACAGGATGTCTGTCAGAAAAACAGCCGCCCATTCTCTTACACACACATCGTGAATTATAAAAAGCTCTCTTCAGGGAGCGAGGGTGGCAGGGTCCTGTAATTTATCTTGCATGAAATGAGCTTGTTTGAATGGACTGGAAAAGCCAGGCCATTAATTTAGAATAGCTTCTGGACTCTGCAGGGCTGCAATTCCATTCTGCATTTCCACTGCAGTAAAAATTATGGAGTTTTAATACCATTTCCTTTATTTTCTTTCATTTTGTCCGGCTGCAGGTTCGGCGCTGGCTGCTCAGGCTGCACGCTTCTGAGTGCTGCTTCGCCTCTCCACCGCGTGTGAACAATTGAGTAAGTTTGTTCAGTGTAAATCCTCTTCTTTAAACTCATTAAATTGTGCCAAGCCTCAGTAAGAGCCATTTGACAAACTCCCGAGTGGCAAAGTAGTGTTTATTACTATTATTATTACTATTATTATTTTTCTCTCAGCTCCATCTGTAATGTAAACACCATTACGTTTTAATTATCTGTTTGAAAAGGAGATTTAAAAGTGAATCCCGCAGGAACTTGGCCAGCATACACAATACACATCCCCTTGGGAGTCACTCCAGTCGGTGAAATCTGACAGGGGAGGCATCAGAGATGCTCTGGAGGGTGCGTAGCTCAGCGGGCACAGCCATCCCAGTCCTACAGCCCTTCATCCCATAGAGGTAGGTCCATGCACTGGTGGCTCGCCCCCTCCAGTGGGGTGTTTCTCTAGGTCTGTTCTCACCAACGTGCTAGGGGAAGGAAGGTGCTGGAAAAAGGATTCAAAGGTGTTTCTCCACCTTTGGTGAAGAGATTCAGCAGAGAAGGGACTCGGGAGCTACAGGAGCATCATCCTGGCCCTGGTTGCCATGGTGCCTGGTCTCAGGCACAGTGACAGCAGCGCAAGCTCACGCAGGCAGCGTGCCTTGGTGGCTGCCATGCAGACCACCAGCTGCTCTCGGCTTGCTCCTCATTCCTTTTTTCCTCCCTCACTCCTAAGCCAGCTCTGCCCTGTCATGCCCTACAAAGGCAACTGGGAGTCTCTGCTCTCTGCTGGTTTTTCTTCCCTCTCTTTCACGTGGGGCTGTGTTTTAATGGGCAGGATTTGGAGGGGAACACTTGGACTCACCCAATAGAGGAGATAGGAAGGATAATTCATTAAGACAGGAGACCAAAGGGCGTGCAAATGCATTCATGAATTAAAGATACTGCCGAAAGGAAAGGCACACATGGGGAATGAAGTTAAATCAAAAACAAGACAGGAACAAATAGTTGCAAAACCTGAAAAACATTCCTCTCGCTTCTTAAGCCTGAAGTAAACTCATCTTTGTGACCCCTTTTTCACAGCCTTGCATTGGGACAGATCTATTTGCCAATCCTCCTCCGCAGTGTAATCACACCACTGTTTAATGTTCTGCATTTTCCATTACTGCTAATCTCCTCAAATGAGAGGCAGGAGCCCAGGCTGCTCCTCTGCCTGTTGTGAGCCAGTGCTGCAGCACCCTGCCTGCAGGGCCGTGGGAGCAGCTCCTCCCGCACAGCCCTCACCTCCCCTCTGCTGTATGCAGCGAAGACACCTGCAGGGGGGTTGCACAGCAATACACAACAGTCTTCTGGACTGCAAAACTCTTTTTCCCCTTCCTGCACTCAGAGACATCAGCAGTCCCCCAGAAGTCCTGTAACATCGTTGACTGATGTGGGACCACAGCACCTCAAAACTAAAGGGTTCCTGAAAATCTGGCCCAGAGGTCCTCCTGTGCCTTGCAAGTCCACAAAGCTTAGGGTTGCTCTGGGAGGAATGACACTGTGAAGGTGTGAGATGAGAATATTAACACCCCAGGGTTACCAAATTAAAAACATTGATTTTTAATAACTCTAACCATCTCTTCAGCTTTCATTAGTCTCCTCTTCAGCTTTATAGTGCTGGGCATGAAGAATATGAGGATTTGAAGAATTAACTGAGTTAATGAGGGCTGATTATTAATGTTCAGAGCTCAATTAAAAAAAAAAAAAAAAAAGGAGAGAAATAAAATACAAAAACTGAACTGAAACTAAGGGTAATCTTTCATTCCCCCCAAACGAGATACATTGAATTATTACTATACTTAAAGTTGAAGCACAAAAGGAATGGAAATAAATACCACCCATTAGCTATTGAAAGGCCTGTGAAATTTGCTGCGAACAAATGTCCAAGTTAGGGGAAGAGGATGATAACTAGGAAACCGCACAGAAGGCTGTTGCTGAGGCTTTGGGCAGCTCCTTTTGGGACAGCATGTAGAACACCGAGCATTGCAGCTGGAGCACCAAAGAACCCAGTGCCACCTCTGCCCTGCCCAGGGACTGTGGGGGATCCTGGACTCTGGAGGACCTGGTCTGTATTTGGAAGCTGCACAGGGGCTCAGCTCCTCCAGAGGTTTTAGCATTTGGTCCTGCAAAAGGCCCGTTCCCGTGCACCTGTGAGTATTTGACCATTAATTCCCCATCTGTAATGAGCGTTGTGCAGACAAACCATCAGTTCTCTCACGTGTTTAGTTTGCAGAATCTTCAGGGGAGGGGAAGTCTGTTGGAAGTCTGAACTTGGTCCAGGCCTACAGTCACAGCTGCAGCACAGACACTACTAACAGCAATCCCTACCTTCCTTCCTTCCCAGTGTCCTAACTGGCTTCACCCTTACCAGAAAAGCAAAGCACTTAATTATCTGCATAGAAAGAAATACAGAATTGACTGTCATTGCTCCTTCACCATGGGTGGGATCGTCCAGGATTGTCAGGGCTAATGGTAATTGATGTTTCCTTTCACACCTGCTCTCTTTCCTGCTTTATTAAGCCTCTGCAAACACTCCTGTCTCTGGGGAAACAGTGGGAGTGGAGGAGGAAGCCTGTGGAAGAGAACAATTCCGGTTGTTCAGCACAACGCTTTGCTAAATTGCATTCAGCCTCTTTTGCAGAGTAATAAAGTGTTGTCTGAAAGGCAGCATGGAGTTTTAATTTTCTCATTGTCAATGGATGCTGTAATCACGTAATTAACAAAGTGCGGGAGATAGGCATTTAAAGCAAGCCGAGAAGGCCAGCACATGGAGCAGATGCTTGGGGGAGTGGAAAAACTTTTATTTATGCTGTTCTAGAACTGGAGACCTTTTTAATGCTTAAAAGATGGAGGAATCATGTTTGGATAACAGGAGTAGTTACAAGTAGGAGTGTGCCTTGTTCTGCTGTTTATCTCCATACTTAAACTTCCCAGGTTCCATTTTCCCCTATGTTGCTCCAGTCTGAGCGTGCTCAGTGGGCTAGATCCTCTCCCCAGAGGTCGTTTGCCACTGACCAGGGGACACTGATCTGTGTGGTCTCATGGCCTCAAATCTCAGGCTGCTTTTTCTCCTGCAAGTTCAAGGTTTCTCCCTACCCCTGCAGTCTTCACTGTATCTGTTTTTCACAGCCACTGCACTTCTGCCAAAGTTTATTTCTGCTTGGACAGAGCCCTGACTGCTTTATGTTGCAGTGTTTCCTCTGTTCTGGTGTTGTGCTTCTCTCAAAAGTGAGCAAAGAAGTTTTTGGACCAAAAGGCAGCGGTACCCGCCCCTCCTGCCAGAGCCGAGGATGCTGGGGTTGTCAAGGCACCCGCACAGCCATAGCCTTGGAGCGATCAGCAGTCGTCGGGGAGACAGCAGGCGCTGGTGCGTAACCAACACCTCCCGTGCTCAGTGATCAGCAGTAGGCAGCTGGTGACTTTTTCAAAGTAACTGACAACCCAGTGCACAGACCCTGGGCACAAACGTCATCCCAACAGCTCCACGCGTGGCCCTGGAGCCTATTCTGCAGTGAGGGCAATGGCTCCTGGGCCTTAGCCCTGGCCTGAAATCAGGTTTTCTTGAGCTGAGACCACTGTGCGCAGTGGTTTCTCCTCCCTTCTGCACCAGCTCACCACGGGGATCTGGAGAGGATCAGAGCACAGTGTGCCCAGCAGCCTGCAGAAAGCATCCTCCTCTTACCCTCTCATTGTCTATTCATTTGTAAGTATTTTAGCATGAAGACATGTAATCTATCTGCAGGGAAAACTTTCTTCCTCTATGGCTGTTGACCAAAAAAAGAGATGATCTGGAGGAAAAAGAGAGGTGCTGTTTTTTATGCGGGAAATGCCTCATGAAGTCTGGGAACCCAGTAAACAATTACAGCAATGAAAGGATTGTGGAGATTTAGAGATGCAAGAGTGCTGACAAAGGCTAAGCTTGACCCATTTATCTCTCAGCCCCTCTCAGCATATTTAGCAGGAGCTAAGAAGAACCTCACAAAATTGAAGCTGGTGAACTTAAATGATGGCCTCTTCTGTTCTGGATTTTAATTCCCTTGGATACTGCCCTCCCTTCCCCCAAATGTGGAGTCCTCTTCATCTCCAGCGATATATTACCTGCCTGTCCCCACCTCCACGCTGCTGAACTGGAAGTTTCTTGCTTAATGGACATCGCAGCTTTGCTAACATTAATTAGGAAGAGATACCAGCCTACAGGCTGCAGGCAGGGAAGGCAGACATTGGGAGGAGTTGGGGCCTGGGGAGCTGGTTTGGGGACCAAAGTGAACTGAGGAAAACATTGCAGATCCCTCTGCTGTTCCTGCTTTGAAGCTCCTTTGATTATCAGACTCCTTTTAAAAGTACTTGTTTGCTTTATACCTCATTAACTGAGAAAGAAATTGCCCATCAGAGGCCATAATTTTATGCTCCTGACCTGTGAATGCTCTGTACTTATACGGCTTTGCAGAAACCATCACGATTTGTAGTAGTGTTTATGGTATGAGTGTTTACAGGCCCCAGCTGAGAACAAGACCTACAGCGCTAGGTCTTATGCATGCTTTGTGAAAGATGTGTGAGGTAGGAACTTCTGGGCTTAAAAGCTGAGGGAGCAAACGGGCTTCAGGACTGCACGGAAGGGCAGTGCTGGAGGATGGTTCAGGTCTGACACCCTGCTGGCAGGGCCGTGGATGCCACGGTGTCTGTCCATAAGCATCAAAGCAGAACTGAATGGAGCTGTGCTTGAATCCAGTGTCTTACCGAGGCTGCAATACGCACTGGGATTTAATAGGGAACAGCATTCAGATTATACAAAGGTTTGAGACCGAGACCCTAACGGCACTGCCCCTCCAGTCAGTGGAGGGAGGTAGGTGCAGTTCTTGCGGGGATCGTGGATTGTCTCTGGGAGACAATGCTGATACCTGACACCCTGAGCAGCGTGCAGTGTGCATCCCTCACTGCTGCCTTCAACTCAGGCAACGGTGTTGGTAGTTTGGCTGTGCCTCTCAGTGCCTCTTGTAGTGGTTTTGGCGTAGGGCCAGGAACCAGACAGAGACCTCCAGCGTCTCATTTTTACCCGTAAGATCACATCTGTGCAAAATTGATGCCAGGTTTGTACATAAGCACGAGTGCACAGGCTGACTGGAGTGAATCCCAGTTAGCATGGGTGTAAACAGAAGGAGTGGTATTTCTGTGTGCCACACACAGTCCTTCTTAAGATTTTTCCAAGACCATCACTGTCTGCAGTTGACATTCCAGACGGGAGAAGAGGAAACCTCCCTGGCAGCCCCATGCTAGCAGCAGTGCATAGCTTCTCTCATCTGCAAGCCACTGCTTGCGCAGCCCACAGCCACCCACAACAGTAATTATTCACAGCTCTTTAAATTCCTTTTGTACTTCTCCACTGCAATTTTAAATCACTCCATCGGTTGTGACAGTTTATGAGGGCTGATGTGGCTTATCCTCTGAAACAGACACACAGGGATAAGAGTGATTTTTCCATGAGTTCCGTTTCATTTTTCATCCTATATCTTTCCTGATCCTTAAGCATTTTTTTTATTTTTTTTTTTACCTTTAGCAACTCTTGTCAGCAGGCTGAATCCCGAGTTATATTTTCATGACACCCCAGCATGTTCACAGCTCCACTACTTCCCTGCAAATGACAGACTCCATATTGTGCCAGGGAAAGGTAAATTGTTAAGTGCATTTACTTCTGTTAACACAATAGGTGACAAAGTGCAGTCTCCTGTTTGAGCTGCCAGGCATCCGTATGATTTTTAAGCAGCTGTCACTTAGGTACCGTGGAAGGATCAACAGCTCTCTGAAAATGCAAAGATGCAGGGAAGGATGCTTGTGTAGCTCCTGGATAATGATGAGCCCTGTTAATTAATCACTCCCCTTCCAGAGTACGTGTCAGAATCAGACAAAAGCCAATCAGTTAAAGCGGGAGCATGAGTGCCGGCAGGAGCAGTGCTGGCAGCAGCGGCAGCAGGACATGGGATGAGGTGATGGAGCGGTGTCGGGGATGGCATCACCCCACTGTTATCCCAATATCCCGTGGGATGAGCTGGCCCACAGCTGGCCCAGGTCTTACAGTTAGACGGCTGCGAGTCTCCTGAGCTTAGCCACAGCAATTTGCAGCAGGAGCAGCCCTACTGAAAGTTAACAGGTATGCCAATGTAAAATCACTGAGGCTTAGAATTTTTAAATTTGTTTAGATGCTTAACAGCTGCTGAAATCAATGGCAGTTAGATACCTAAAATCCTTTAAAACAAGCAGCAGATCTTGCTGAAAGCCAGTGAAGTCAGTGGAAAGATTCCTGTGGATTGCAACAGGAATTTGTATCAGATGAAGGACAGCGTCGGGGAATGGTTTGCCGTGGCCCTGTTGGTTTCTTCTAACGTTGCCCCACAGGTGGCCCCAGCCTCACTGCATGCCTGCATAAGAAAATGCAGGACAGGCTCTTCTTCAGACAAAGGGTCATGCTCACGTGTAAAACTCAAGTAATAAATTGTTTCCAGATGCACAGCTAGGTCAAGGGAAGGAGTCAGCAATCCCTGGGCAGTTTTATGATCTAATTTAATTTCTCAACTGTGTCCGTCTGTGGTTCATATAGCCTCTGACATATGTACTTGGCCAAAACCTAGAAATAGGAGTATGTGGGTGGCAGAATAACTCTGAATGAGACAGGAATATAGACTCTATCAGCAGAATGAAATCATCAGCCCCTTATTGGTTTGAATTACTTACCTGTACTCTCCTACAGAGTCAGAGCCGAAGCTTATATATATCAGCCGAGGATCTTCCTCGTGGCAGCATTATCAGCAGAGAAGAAACTCCTTACAAATGTGCATTAATCATCTAGGAGGCAGCGTTTGCAGCTACACGCACAGTTGAATTTTGCCTTGAGGTGTGTCAGCTTGGTCTCCGTTTAAAATGGGAACTGTGTCAGCACAACTGAAGGCAGAATTTGTGCCAGCATGGTTTGGAGCAGCAGAACAGACCAAGGTGTAAACATGGCCAGGGTCTTTTCTTCTTGAATTTATTTACAAAAGCATCCAAGCCTGCATTTTGTTTGATACCCTCACTGCCTCCAGATGCATAAGGAATTGTTTCAGGCTTTGTGTTGAGGGCTTTACTCCCCTTCTACCTGAGAAAACAGTTTTGTGAGGCCACACAAGTACCTGAGGAGGAGAATTAAGCTGCATGATGGCTGGTGAGGTCACAGAACACCACAAAAGCTGTAATTTTCCTGCAATTGATTTCCAAAAGATAACTTGTGGTCTATGTGCAGTGAAAGCTAATTTAAACAAGAAAGATGCATCTTCCCAACACACCTTGATTGGCAATTGTGATGAATTCCTATAATTACTATTGACTCCGCAGAGGGTTTTCATTTGTTAAAGATGTTGCTGAAATGACAGCCCAGAAATGGAATAAAACAGGCGAAGGAGAAAGTTGCACAAAACGCCTGTCTGTGCAGAGTTGTCTGAGTAAATCTGTGATGAGCCACCAGTCTTCCTTCTCTTCCCACCAGCATCTCACTTCTCGTAGTCAGATAATGCTCACTGAGGTTGTTGTGTTCTGTTTTCTGGCCAAGTAGTTCCTAACATGGTCATTTATTATTCAAATTCTTGTAATAGAACATGGAGTAACGTACTGAAATCACACAGAGTTTAGTCACAGGAATAAAATATTTACAAATGTGAACTATTTCACAAGTTTCTATGGTCTCTACCACGCATTGAGAAATTATGAGTGTCATCCAGAAATATTTTAATCTTTTTTTTAAAAAGTCACAAGTTTAGCAATGCTATAATAAATGTGGCCTCTTCAGCTTCTGATTTCTGATTCTTCAAGTTGCTCTTGCTTCCTATTTTCAAGCTTTTGCCATTCTCTTTCTCCCTTTTTAAGAAAAATGGAAATTTTGATGTTCTTTCCATGATTCACCTGCTAAAATTGTAACAAAAAATCAGAGCTGAGACCAACAATAAAATAGCAAAACCAGCCAACATTACCACAGCCGCCCCAAATTAACCAGGAGGTTTGCAAAGCCCTGATGTCCAAGGAGTCTCTCTAGGTCTGTCTGTAAGTTGTTCTTGCCTCAGAGCTTCCAGGACCAGAAGAACAGGGAGAACGAGCACTGCAGTTGTGCTCTGTGTTGCATTGGCAGCGACCAGGATGAGTCTGATGGAAGGTGACTTCAGTGGAACATGGAAGGAATGCAGGAGGGAAGGGTCTCCAGAGCTCTTCTGCTCCCAGTAAGGAACCAGAATATGAGGCCAGGTCACTGAAGAGCTCATGCTGGATGCTATGTTCTTTTAACAAGCAGACCACACGTCTGTTGGCTTGGTTGTTGCCCTCCCTGCTCTTTGGAGGCCCTCTCAGAGCCCACACTGTTTTGTGATCCCTCACGTATAAAGCAACACACAGCCAAACCCAAAGGGGTCGGATGGTTCCTTTGTTGAAAGAAAGCTACATGTTTACATCCACTATTTGTTTCCGAAAGAAAAACAGTTCATAAGCGACAAAGAGACAGAGGCCGCATCTTCTACATGAATGCTCAAAGGCAAAGAGGAATTGTGTTGGCCACACATGAAACAGCAGCTCTGTGTTGTAAATTTTCATTCCCTAAATTTGGCCAATTGTGTGGGTGTGGAAAACTCAGCTAGAAGCCATGTTCCTTGGAGTCAAAAAGCGAGTGAACACAAAGCAACACAAAGGGAAAAGAACAGCAGGTAAAATGAGCGCCTTGCAGGAGTCCTCCTCATTACTGCCACGATGATTTGGCTCGTACACTTTTGCTTTGGGGCCATTTCCCTCCTTGGAGACAGAACACTTAATGATAAAATACCACCTTTATTAAAGCAGAACTAATATTTAACAGCTGTAAAGCAACCATTCAACTGGAGTCAGCTTCTTCAGCAGAGGAGGAAGGGGAAATGTCAAGGGCACAGCAGGTGCTGCAGTTTCCTCCCAGCCTGCTTGCGACTGTGTTTGAAGGCAGCTTTATGGATCACCTTGTAGGCAAACAACAGATCCAGCACTGCACGCATGTGCACGGCTCTGTGGTGTGTACAAGTCCCAGCTTAGCCCTGTGTACAAATTGCAGCCCTTGGGATATTGGCACTGGAGGAGGACAGAGCAAGCAGATGGGTGAGCCAACAGATGAAAAGAAAATTCGAGCACTTCCTACAGAAAAATATGACAAAACACTGGAAAAAATTTCAAGCAGAAAAGTCACTGTTGGTTTGTGGTTGGTAAGAACTTTGTGAGCAGAAAAAGGGTGAACTTCTGGCACTAATGGACATTCCTGAACCAGCTCTGCTGGGACTGGGCTGGAAAGCTCAGCACGGGAATTTCAGAGAGGCTTTTCAGTGCCTGGGTTGCTGTTCTCAGTAAGCAATCAACACCACGACCTCTGTGCTAAAAGGCAGAGGAAAACATCCTTTACTTCCTCAGGCCAGTGTTTGAAGGCCCCGATGTCTCCTTCAGATCCTCACTGATTTCGGTGGAAATCTGACACACACAAGGGAGCGAGGACAGAACCATGACCATGTTTTGCTCACTGTTGAGAAGAGGCAGGAGTGTGCCTTGCCCACCTTTCAGGAAGGTGCATTGGCTTCATGCTGCTGAACTGGGACCTTGGCTTCACTGGGGAAGCTGCTGTGAGCTTGGTCCTGCCAGATTGCCTCAGAAATGGCCCCACAAGAAAGCTCAGGTATGGATCTGTGCTACAGTGCAAAGGGGGAGAGCGGGAAAAGGGTCCTGCATCTGCACTGGGGAAAGGCAGACCTCAGATCAGCTTCCTCACCTATGGCTTGCCATTGTTTTCCAGTAATGGCATCATTCGAGATCAGCCCCTTTCTGCTTCTTTCTTAACCACCTCCAAGGCACACAGCCCTGTGAGTCCCAGCAGCGTGGCTCTGTAGTTCTGCTGGTTTAGAGAATGGCAGAATTGGACGTGTCTGGTTGCTGACAATACCCTCCTATCACTTCCACTGTTCCTAAGTAGTTACAATAGCTCTGCATTATAGTAAGACACATTATTGGCTCAATTCTTCTCCTTCTCTGGAATTCCAGGAGCGTATGCACATATTCCAGATCCATTCTGCATTCTAGCCAAAGCTTGGTGAGTGCAGTGTGTGTATCACACCAGTTACTGCTACAGCATGAGTAATTTGGGGGAGGAGGGAGGTGAGGGAGCAGAAAAAGAAAGAGCTTCTCCAAATCCTTCAGCTCTTCACTTGGACACCGTGAATGAGATATTTAAATACGTTGCCGTGGAAACAATCAAAGAGGGGGTCTTTGTGTGCGTGTGAGTGTGTGTGTTTTAGTAATCCCAAAGGGGGTATTTAATTGGAATCAACCGCAGCTTTTTAACTGTGTTTTAAATTGGAGAGAAAAAAAAACGAAGAAGCTGCCAGAAAAGGAACATTAAATAAAAGGGAAAAAAAAAAAGCCCACATGAAACAGGATGGGGGGAGAAAGAGAAATCAAAAGAATAAATTTACTGTAACCGGCAAAGGATTCATTAGGGTTACAACAAAGCTCAGTTCAATTTCCCTCCTGTTGACATTAACGAGTTTGATGTAGGTCTAGCCTGAAAGGCAGCAAGAACGTCTTTCTCTCCCCCTCCCTGCCCAGTCCCGGGGGACCACAAGCAGCTGTCTGTAAATCGCTCCACACAGGGGAACAGGGTTTGTTCCCTTTCCTCCCCGCGCTTCTCTTTGTCCAACCACACCCGCGCTGAGCGGTGCCCTAGGAGCTTGCCTCCCCGCTTCCACCCCTGGCAGCATCTTTCCTTCCTCCTGGCCTCCCTGGCATGGACGTGCCATTTTACTTCTGATGGATCCGAGATGTTATTTATTACTGTCCCCCAGCTTGAATGCGCTGGGCTGTTACCAGGGTTATTTTTGGTCCCAGCAACAGCCCCTCTGGGCTCGTAATTAGCTATCATTATGGTTAGTGTTAGTACTGGAGATGCTGTTTAAGCTAAAGGACATTGTTAGTCCAAGAGCAGCCTCACTGTGAGTAAACACTTGCTGTGAGAGATTTGTAAGCATTGAAAAGGCTGATCCTGAACTATGGGCAGTGGCAGAGGAAGCCTACCAGTTTTAAGGGAAAATATGATAGGGAACGAATGAGATTTTATCTCAAAGAGCTGAACTTGGTGGTCCAGAAGGTCTTTTCCAATGTCTTGCTCCTATGTTTTAAGCTTTTTGTATTAAAATGAGACGTCAAAGGATCTGAATTACAATGCACTGTGTATTCACTCAGCGCACACAGAGTAGGAGCCAGTTCCCGACCCCTGTGTAAAAAGACAAGATTACATTTGAGATTAATTCTGCATGGACAGCGGTGCCAGCGCATGCACATGAGGGAGAGGGCATTGATCCTGGTGCCAGGATCAGGCGCTGCTGCTGTGTTGCGGAGCCAGCCCAGAATTAGCACACGAGATGGGCAGCCAGGAGGAGTGCAGAGGCACTGCGTGAGGAAGGGACTTAGCCAAGGTCCAGTTTCGCTGTTATATTTAGATGCAGCATATTTTACCACTCTGTAGAGAGGGAATGGCAGAATGCTGCTTGGTCCTGCTGCCTTTTGAAAGGGCTTGGAGCTCAGGTGACAGGAGGAGTTGCGCATTTTGTCATTATTAATAATTGAGGGAGGGGAGGCAGTCAGAGGCTGAGCAGGACCGAAGTACTTCAGCCTTAGCCCTGCATGGCCTCGCGGCCTGGCTCTGTTCCACAGAAGGATCTGTGTGAGGTAGCCGGGTGGAAGCTCTCTGTGCTCCGTGCTGTCCCAGCACGCAGGGAGAGCCGACGCTGCAGGTAGCCCTCAGAGACCCTGGCACACTGTCAGCAGCAGCTCTGCCTCACAGACTAGAAATTAGGGCATGCTGAGCTCCCATCAGCTGAAGTCGTTACGCTTTGGCAGTGGTCTCCCTTCCAACCTGGCCTTTCCTTGGCTACATCTTCCAGTTTTCAACCACAGCAGCTCCAAGCTCAGGTGCAGAAGCCTCTGCTCACTTCTCCCTCCTTTCACCATAAAGCAAACTCCCTCTGCCAGCCTTTCCCCCTCGCTCCCCCTACTCTTTGCATCTCTCGGCACCTTCCTTGAAGAAGAATAGAAGAAAGAAAATGTATAGCTGTAATAGATTTTCCCCACTGGAGTGTACATTAAATTTAAGGCTTTGCTCTGGACACTGAATGGTTGGTCATTAACGCACCTCGAATCAGCAGCATAAAACAATCCTCATAAGTGCTACCATGAAAAATGGTGGCAGAGATCAGAAGTGATCAGAATGCAGACAGGAGCTGCAGCTCTCGGCATAAAAATGATTAATGAAAAATCCCCAGCATCCTTTCTTCTCTTTGCAAGGGAGGAAGCGAGCGAGCTTGACAAGAACAACGGCTCCTCGTGTGAGGAGGATAATGGCAGGAATGATATGTCTCCAGGAGATTCCCAAGGCCTTGTGCACACATAATAAATTGCCCTTGTCACTTTTGGGAAACTTATGAAGAAAGATCGCCAAAGCCAGCAGAAGCAGCGGGGGAAAAGAACAAAAGATGCAACCCAAAAGAGCCCAGCCGCGCCTGGGAGACGCACCGGCTCTGCTCACCCCTTGCCTCCGTTTGCTCAGCAAAGTGTTTTTGAAGTGAACAGTAGGAGTTGGGTCCCCAGGCTCATAAAATATCTGTCAGCGTGTGATGGCAGTAAAGCCAAGGAAGGGACTGCAATGTGCAGAGCTGTGGATGTTAAATCCAGTGCAGGAGAGAGCAGGGGAGCCGCTGGGATGCAGACCTGCGCGGCCACGGCAGATGCTTGCAGGCATGTGACTGACAAGGGTGTCGTGCAGGTGAGCACTTTGGCTTAGCGGAGCTTGCTGTCTTCCTGCATTGTGTCAGATTTCTTACTGAATGGTGTAAATCAGTTAATCTTCTCATGCCGCAGTTCCTGTCAAACAGGAATACTTCTTTTCTATTCTCTCTTGGCTACTTACATTGAAATTCTTCGGGGCAAGCACCATCTCCCACTGTACATTTGCATCACAGCTCAAGACTGTGATCCTGCAAGTCCAAGAGCCAATCGTCATACCCTATCCCTGCGAGTTTGCGTAAGGACAGCGGTGAGGTGTGGAGGGACTCGAAGACGGGGGTCACAGCGGGAAATCTGCTTTAATTTCCTGCTCTGCCTCGAGCTTCCGTGTGACATCATAGATCACTGAAAGCAAGGAACATGAAGATGGATGGACTTTGTGATGCTCGGCTGGTACTGCCCAAAGCACACAGGGACCATCTCGCAGAGTGCAGTTGCCACGGCTCTGGGCTGCTGTTTGTGCATGTGCAGGAGAGGAGTTTAACAGAGCAGGGGTCCTTCAGGCAATGGCTCAGAAGCGAGATAGCTTCCCTTTGAGGCTCATCTGGTAACACTTAGCACCCTGCAAATCATCTTTGTGTTTTTTTCCCTTGGTGGATCAGTGTCACAGTCTATTTCAAAAATGGCAATGGCAGCCCCCTTTCCTGCAGGCATTCATTTGAACACCTACTGCAGGTGGCTCAGCCTCCCTTGCTACAGCACCATCAGCCTCAGCTGTGAGAGCATTTCCATGAATGCCTTCCAGGTGCATGGGGAAGATAAAGGCAGGTGCTGCGATAATGGCTGCTCTTTGGATTTCTGCCACAGCTCCAGGAGGGCTGGATGGTGGTAGGGAAGATCCCCCCTTGGCAGAGCAGGGATGGCCGCTGTCAGACAGATTCTGCTTATTCTGCTTTGTTGTTCTGTGGAGAAAAATGGAGGGGCAGGGCTTTTGCTCAAGCACCAGCTCTCCCAGGTCTGCGTGGGGAGATAACAGCCTGCTGAGGCCAGGTTAGCACAGTAGTCAGTGAGAAGTCCATTGTGGAAGAAGAGCTTTGTTGCTCCTCCTGCCTCTGGGCAGCATAAATCAGCCAAGGCCGTGGCACAGCAGTGCGTCTCCTCGCCAGGATGGCTTCACCTGGATGCATTTGTTCACCTGCTGTCACTATCCTGTTCATCATGGTGCTTGACGGGGGGCAGGCTCTGGCCTCTGCTCCCAGGCTCAGCCCAGCGCTTTCAAGATATTGCCTTCCTGTGTGCAGCGCTGGAATAACAGCAGCCAGTAGCAGGGCCGTTTATTTGGCCTTTCATGCTTCGGTGTGATGGATGAGGATGCTGATAAACAGCTGCCTCTATCAGAGACTGGTTTTGGTTCTCAGCTCTTGCATGTGGCTGTATGAATTGTCTTCCTGCTCACCTGCTTCATAAACAACCGTTACAGACTTCTGGATCATTGGATGCTGTGCCCGGGATTACAGCTGTGCCACAGGGTAAGGGCTGGGGATTTCCTGCTCCCTTGCTGTAAATAACAGCGAGTTTCTTCCCTGCTTACAGTCAGACCCTTCCTGTGGGGCATGGTCTCCAGGGGACCCCCACTAATACCCTTAGGGGAGCGTCAGGGGTTTGCGTTCTGGCTGCATCAATCCTTTATGGATTTCACAGCCTGTTAAGTGCCTGATCCCCTGGCACTTCCCAGCTCCCAAGGCAGTCCTCCTGAGGGACTGATAGCTGCTGGAAGCGCCAGGGCAAGGAACTGCAACTGCATATCCCCCAGGACTTCCCCTTCAGAGGGGGAAGCAACAAAACATCCTCAGCAGAGAAAAACTTGGAAAAGGAAAGCTATGGCATGGCAGTGGTGCACAGGAGGCCTAGGTTCAGGGCTGCTTTTCCTTCGGCTCCCTGCATGACTTTGCAGCAGTTGGTGTACAGAAGTGTGCACTTCAATTTTTCTCTCCTGTTTCTGAGCATATTTTCCATTATTTTGTCTTGTCTATGCAAGACAGAACTCAGGATAGATTTAGATACCTGCATTCTGTGACTGTACATTTCCTAGTGCCATGGGACACTGATTTCATTTGGATTTCTAATTTATTTTACAATAATGTAGAATGATTAGAATTATTAAAGCCAAAATGTTCTTTGCTGCCTCTTTCCATTAGGCAAAGCAGCTCAGACTGTCACATCTTTGGGGAGGGAAGAGAAGGAGGTTTGCTTTTTACCACCTCCCAATCTTTTGTCCTTCATGACCTTTACTTCTTTTGCTAAAATTAACATTGCTGTAAAAAAAATAAAATAAATAAAATAAAAGAGGTGGAAAATTGGTCCCTTTGCCCATTGCACCAGACGTTCCTGCAGATGAAAGGTTTCTCCTCTCATAGCTGTGCTACTGGGCATATCAGGTGATATGATCTGCCCTTTCTCAGGCTAAATCATCAGCTCTAATGTTTTCCTTCTCTCATTATTACCATTCTCTCCTTGAAACATGAGTACTTTTCATGTTGACTGTAACATTACTGTCTCTGCTGGTAGCAGATGGAAAGCCAAGCTGGAAGTACAAGACATGTTGCCATTAAGAGCCGGCAGCAAAACGTAATGGCTTCTAATGTAACCTTTCAAGTCACTGACAAAGCAGTTTCTCTAAAAAAAAAAAAAAAAAAAAAAAAAAATACACAAAATCCCACAACCCTGAAGCACAAGTAAGTGTACTGGTAAAATCCTGTCTTTCTTTAGGAAGTTGGAAGCTTTATGCTTGGTTGTGATGGCACTGGGGACTTTTAGCCCTCTTATTGGAGTAAATCAGTCAATCAAACGTGAGCTTTCCTAGGGATGAGCAAAACTAGGAAATCAAGCAGCCACGTTTTTAAAAGGAGGACTATTTCTCACAGTCTAATTTGAAATGTCATATTGGGGCCTAATCAACTGAAGCAAATCAGGCCCAAATAATCTTGAGTGCATGTAATGAAAATCAGAATTTCCATCTGCAGGGGAGACCTAATGTGCCCACATTTGTTCTAAGAAAATGAACAATTTAGAAATGATGAGACTTTATTTTTTGCAGTTTGTTAATTTATTGTTCATTTTTGATTGATCCAGTGTAATTTTTTTCCCCTGCTGACATTTTTCATTTGGCAGTGAGCTAAAAGCAGATAGGAAGCTCTCGTTGACTTCAGTGGCATCCTGCACGTTAACTTGTGTAAGCGATGCGGAGGCTGCAGCTGGACATCCCATGCTGAAGTGAAGTGCTGAGGCCTCTGCAGGCTTCCTCGAGCATCACTGCTGGGATCCTTCTCACTCCGTTGGAGACCCTTTCCTCCCTCACTACCCAGTCCTGCACCTCCAGCTGCTGTTAGAGCAAATGCTGAACTCAGGAGGCAGGAGGGGAGCTGGTTTTGAGTCATTTCAATTGCAAATGTAGTGCCTTGTCATTGTGACATCTTTAGAAGCCCTACAGCCAGTGTGGGATTTTGAAGGCTCTCTGTATTAGCAGTCTCTCCCTTGTCCTGCTCCCCTGAGCTGCCTCATTCCCTATTGGAGGAGCTGCGGTGAGCCTTTGTGCCCCGAACACCCGGCAGCCGCTGTTGCATCTCCATTCATCAACAAAGAGAAGCCTTATCTTCTGATGGACACATACAGCACGTTCCGTGTGACATTTAAATCTCCCTTTGTCGCCAGCTCAGGTATTTGTGCTGTTAAAAGAAGACCGTACAGCTGAATGATTTCATTACTGCAAATGTTATTACAGTGAAAGCCCGTTTAAGATGTAATGTCATTGAAGGGAAAGTGTGATCTAGCAGCAAGTGTGGCCTGCTAAAGGGTGCTGGGATTCATCACAAGCTGAAAGAAACCTCTCAAACATCAGACCTGTTAATGGAACAGCTCTTTGCTTCATCAAATCAAGCCAGCCACTTCCTCAAAGGCCTAAGGCTAGGAATTAAAAAGAAGATTGAAAGGAGTTAGGCACCCAACTCACTGACTTTATATTTGAGCTCCTAAGCTCTTCTCCCTGCTTTAGAAATCATCGCTGGGCTGTTGGGGTGCTTAGTGCCACAGACACAGTGAATAGAAATTCATTGTGTTAACAGTAGCCACAGGCCTGAGAAAGACAGGGCCGCTACGTGTCTGTGTTCACAATGATGGGTTCGTGGTCCAAGAACACTGAAGAAGGGAAATAATCACAGGCAGGTCCCAGCCTCCCTGAGATTGGTGTGAATTTCCCAGGGACTGGCCCCAGTTTCCACCCCCGTGCAGATGTAATTCACTTTTTTCTCTAAAGCAGATTTCATGCAAGATTTTGGATTTGCAAGAGCAAAACGTGAGCTCCTGTAGGCCATGGTGACTCCCAGACAGCCCCCACTGGGACCGCACAGCTGGGCACATCTGGGTGTGAGCCGTGGGGGTTGTCGCGGAGCTCAGCCTGCAGGCAGCCCTGTGCTGCGCTGCCAGGCCCATGCCCTCGAGATGCCGGCTTCCAGCGCCGATGGGCTCCGTTCTGGAGATCGCTTCACTATGCAAGATAGATGTGACCTTCATCTTGAAAGATTAGCCTTTAAAAAGTGCGAGCAGCTCAGACTCTTTGCTAATGGGGATCATGAATGTCTCAGCCGCGCTCCCTTCCAGGGTGGTGTGGGTAGTTCTCTTCCATTTGACGTCTTCCTGAGCATTTAAACACAGTGAGCATCAGGTCAACAGCAAACCTCCCACCAGCTTCGGGAAGGTTTGGACTGTGCCCCAGCCTACTCTGCTAACAAGATGTGACAAGCTGAAGTGAACAGTTAGACAGAAAGCATCAGGATTTCACAGCATATTTTGCCAGCAACTTGTTGTTTTTTCAGCTGTTTTTTTCTTAGTGATTTTTTCCTCCGTGTGCCATAGCAACTCAGATCTATCCCAGGCTGCTTCTGACATTAACAAGACAGCGGATGACAGGCAGAATGCATCCACGAGCAATTCAGAGCCTCCCCACTAAGTAATCATAAACACAGCAAGTTTGCAACAAAGCAAGCAGCTGTCTCTCTCCCTCTGGACAAGGAGTGCTTCCTCACAAATTGAGGCTCTGCGGGTTTTACAGCTGTTGGACAATGAGTCCGGTGCTGTTATTTCCTCTTTATTTTTTTTTTCCCCTTTTTCTTTCTTTTAATGGAAAATATCTCAGCATTGCCAGAACTCAAGTGGCCCCCTCCAGCAGCGAATCGATACAGCCAAGTATGAGGCTTTAGCTTCTGTTCTGGCTGGCGCTGCTGGAGTGGGCGCAGAGGGGCTGTGTTACCTGCGCATCCCTTCCAAGGGTTTATTGCCTCCAATTGTGTTTCTTACAGGGAAGCAGAGGTTGGTTTGGGGCTTGGGAGGGGACTGAACAGCGCATGACTGCTATCCCAGAGGTGCTGAGAGTGGAGAGGCTTGGGAGGGCCCCTGGGAAGGTAACCTGGAGCTTTGCAGTTCCAGACTGCTAGGGAGCCCCAGAAGAAACCTTTATCCCTGTCCTAAATGTAGGCAAGAAGAGAGTGATGATTACTCTTTGCTACTGCATTGCTTTGATGGAGTTGCTGCTACCTTGGGCTGACTGACTGGCCCCGTGGCCTTAGCAGCCTTTTGCAGGTAGATTTTCTCTCTTTTTGAGGCAGGCTGCAGCAGACCCCGCCTTTACAGTGCAGCCAGAGAAGAGCAGTGCCCCTGTGAGAGCGGTAGGTTTGCCTCCCCCAGCAGGTGCTTACTGGCCCCGAGCTGAGCAAACAGCTCCTCCTGGGCTGCTCAATGCCACACAAATCACATTTGTTTAAATCCCTTTCCGTACGTTGCTGTAATGCTGCTCTGTCATCCTGCACTACCCTTCCAATAATGCCACCTTCTTGCCGTGAGTGTTAACTTATAGAAGGCTTAATTTTCTGTTGTTATTCTGCAGCTCTCCCTGCCCTCTGCGCTCCCCGTCTGCCACCCTCCTCTGCAGTGGGTCTATCAAACAGCCCGTGTTGGATGAAATACATATATTCTCTCTGTTTATGATTGAGTATAATAAACTCTGGCTCCGGTGCCTTCCAGGTGGCTTTTGGACATGCAGCTTTTAGTGCGTGAAGTGATTGATCTCTGATCTTTAAAATAGAGCTGTGAAGTCTGCGGTGAATTTGCATGCATGTGGAGTATAAAGCCAGGAAATAGCAGCTCTGAAACTCTCTAACCCCTGCCCTTTATTTCCTTGGGTTGAGTTTTCCATGTTTGACAATGCGCATGGTGGTGATTTATGTATAACCAGAGCAGCCTCCAGTGGTTGCATCTGTGAACTTTTCCAAGCTGCCCTTTATCGGAGCTCGCTTGTGGGTTTTGCAGAACCCCAGCCCCGATTCCTCCCTGCTCTGAGCTCTGTCTAGAAGAGGGACAGCTGGGAGCAGCGGGTGCCCTGCTTATTCTGCTGGGAGACGATTTTGCTCCTAATTGAGCTGAAAACAGCTGTTCTGTCCTCGCTGCCGCAGGCCTGCTGTGCACAGCAGTTTTTGACAATAGCTGAGATACAGGGATGTGGTAGCTGCCAGTGCCAACATCCCAGCCCTGTTGTAACAGCAGCACCCCCCACAGCAGGCAGGTCTGCCAGCCATGGGATCTGTGCTATCCTTAAACTGTCCAGCCCTCCACCAGCTCCCTGCAGTGATGACCTCTCCTCTCCTGTGTCTCTGTGGCTGTGCTCCCACGTGGCATTTATCTGCCCAGCACCAGATGGGCGCTCAGGCACTGCGCAGTGATAAAGCTTGTGGGAAAGTGGGGTTGCAGGACACCTTTGGGGCTGGTCCTGCAGCTGGATGCTTCCCAGAGGAAACAGCTTGGAGTCACTGCTGGTAGGAGAGGTTTTCAGGTTTATCTTCTAAATTCTCTCCCTGTGCATTGCTACTTAGTCCTCAGAGTGATTTTCGCTTCTCAGAGCATTCCTGGGCAAAAACTGTGAGGGCCAGGACTGTGGCATTGGAGTGGTCAGAAGGAGGTGGGGAAACAGAGCAAGATGTGTGGAAGTCACGGCAAACCCCAAATGGTGCTTGTGCCCCCACAGAGTCTGCAGCCCAGCTCCGGGGCTTTGGCTTCTTGTCTCCAAGGAAAGGTGCTTCAGAAGGGACGCACCGACCTAATAAATTCTATCAGGGAGCAAGGAGTCAATCAGTCTCTGCTACAACACTGATGTTTGTGGAAAACAAGGGGAGGAGGTGAGGTGAGGAGGTCTGGCTTGTGTCTGAGAAGCTCCCCTTATGGAGAGATAGATTGCTGACACTTTTCCCTGATGCAGCTGCCCAGGCACTCCAAACCATCTGAGATTTCATTATCTAAGAAGCAGTCAATGGCTTTGTTGGGGACTTCTGGCTGCTTTACAAAGCAATTCCAGCATTAGAATAAAAACATACCAACCACTAATCCTCTGTTTAAATGGCCAGTAAGTTCCCTACAGGCAACGCTCTGCCAGAACATTTATCCATCTAATTTTATTTCATGTAGGTTTTCTTTAAATTCAGATTTAACCTTTTGTGATGGGGGTTGTTGGCACTTCTGTTTAGAAGCACAATTTACAGACTGTTGGGACCATAATTCCTCGGTGCAGAGTGGGGAAAGGGTCTCTGCTCGTCCGTGTCTCACAGAGCTGTGAAAATGGAAATTTCCTTGTAGGTCGCTTGGCCCCTGTGCTTTGGAGGAGAGCTGCCAGGTGGAAGGGAGGTCAGCCTTTCTGTGGGTAAGTGGAACCAACCCTTGTATTCAGGACAAGACACAGGCTGGGCTTTCCCAAGCTGGCAGCATCCCACAGCAGTGAAATACTGCTGGCTCCGTGAGGGCAGGGCCTCCTGAGGCTGTCCCTCGCTGTCACCTGTGCACCCCTGGGAGTCTGGGCATGGAGCAGCTGCAGCAAAGCATGGAGCAGGGATAAATTAGGTCTCTGGGTGCTGCTTCCCATGTGCTGAATGGGAGCCAGCAACTGCTGCGTGGGAGCAGAGGCAGCTGGCAGCGGGGCAGCATTTCTTGAGGGCAGGAGTAAGTAAGTACCACAGAGCAGCTGTCTGGTGATGCTGGGTTCATCCCTGAAGCTTCTGAGGTTGCATCCTGAGATAACCAGCACAAGTTCAGTTTACAACAAAACCAGAAAATGTTCCAGTTTGATTGAAGAGGAGTGAGGGAGGGAATGCCATCAACCTTCGGATGCATTGTTTGGCCTGGAACAGCATGTTTTGATTCTTCCTCAGATTGTTTTCCCCACCACACTCCTACTTTCTGATTTGAGTCAAACTTTTAAATTGAAAACTAGCACTTCAGAGGGAAAGGAGAATATTCTGCCTGGAAAATGTGTAACTGAAATATTGCAGCACTTCTGAAATGAATGGTGTCGTTTAGAAAATGTCAAAACAAAAAGCTTCAATCTTTTGAGTTTCCTCCTTTTTTAGAAAAGAAGTATTCCCTGACTTTGACATGAGTTTGTAAATATATACCATGCATCTCCCCCCCAAGGCTTATTTCCTTAGCAAATGAAGAAATTGTCACCAACACCTGGCTCTGCTAAAGAGACCCCAGCAAGGGGGTTGGTCAGGGTCAGTTATAAAAAAAGAGCATCCTCTAGAGACAGCTGCAGGCTTACGATATCGGTAGTCATGCAATCAGCACCATTTTATTGACTTTTTCTTCTCTCCTTCTCTGTATGCTTGTGGCTTTTCGTTTGCTGGAGGAGGAGTGAAAGCAAAGCTGGCAGGAGTACTTCGATATGTTATTGTTGCTCTTGTTTTTGTCTGCGTCGTAATGGGCATTTATGTGTATGTCTGTGCATGCTGCGTGCGACTCCGAGTTTGTGCCTGTCTCCCTCATTCCTCCCTTATCCATCCATGCACAGCATGATATAAACAAACCTGCCTCTGGACATGTCATGGCTTAAAATAGATGTTCATACATCAGCCTTTCTACAGCAGCGGCGGCAGCAGCAGGCAGACATGGCCGACTGGATCTGACTACAGCACTCGCTTCGAGCAGAGAAATCTCAGCCCTCACCAAGGTAGAGTAAGGGGGTGGGCGTCTCCTCCCTCCTGCGTGTCTGTCTGTCTGTCTTGGCGAGTCTGTGGGGCTGAGCAGCCTGTGCTCATTCAGCAATGCCTCTCAGAGCTCGCTCTGCTCCAGGCGGCTCTGGCTGCTTCTCCCCTCCCTCCGAGCATGGCACAACGGGCAGAGGGGCTCTGGAGGCAGCCATGGCAGAGCGGGGTGTGAGCCTTGGGGCTTGGCTGCCCAGAGGGGTTGCAGGGGATGCCTGCGGTGGGGCGGGACGGGGGTTGGGTGCCAGGAAAGCTGTGGGGTCTGTTCTAAGGGCTTGGATGTGGGACAGGTTCTCTTCCCCTGCAGCAGTTTGGACATGGTAGTGTGCTGGGGGTGGAATGCTGGAGGCCAGCTCTGGGCCTGAGGTTTCTAGAGCTGCATTCCACCTTAGGTATGGATTGCTCTTTTACCAGCAATAAGAGGGTCTGCTGTTTGGCTCATTACAGCCTTGTACGGATGTGGTGTTTTTTCAGACCCCTCTGCTGTTTGTTTTCTAACACTGCCTGGGGCTGGTGGCATGTGGCTGTGCTGTAGCCAAGGTCACCCAAGGTTTAAGGGCCTGGCACATGGCCATGCCGAATTCTTGTTCCAGGTGGGGTTTGCCAAGTCTGAATTCCCAGCGTGAAGGAGTCCAAAATTCATCAGTGCAGGGGAGATGTGTCAGAGTGAGATCCAGTCTGTGTTTAGAGCTGGGGGAGCAATGCTGGGGACAAGCACTGCAGGCAGCGCTGACCTCTCTGTGCAGCACCTCAAGAAAAGGGGGTGGAGAAGGAGATGTACAGGGGTTCCTGGACCCCCTCTGAGCTCCCCCATGCCCTTGCAATGTTTTTCTCCTCCGCATATTGCCAAGAAATGGCTGGAGGCTTCTTCCTTCTGTGCTGCTGGCTGCTGGCCGGCGCCTTAGGCGAAATGTCAAAGCAGGCAGACGTGCCCTGATCCAGCCCAAGGTCGCTGTACTTCCTTCCCTGGGTCCCTGGGACAACTGGCCAGTGCTGAGCTGCTGCTGGGGGCTGTGGTGGGTGCCCTCGGGACACCTTCCAGCCTCCAGACAACTGAGGGCAGCAGCATGATGGTGGGAAGGGGAATTACATGGTGATGTGGGGGGATTATGTGCTCATTTCAGGGGGGGGGTCTATCAGTGGGGCAGCAGTAAGTGAGCAGAACAAGGCAGCTCTGACTAACGCCTGACTGCAGGGACTGTCACTGCTCTGCGTGGGTGAAGCTGTCCAGGGAGGTTTCCTGCAGATGGGTGACAAGTTATCAGCATGATGTAAAGGTTTGAAAGCAGAGCTGTGTCCCAGAGGATCTGCTTTGTAAAATGAGCTTTCTCATCTGCTGAAATTAACTCCTTCTCACCCCAAACCAGTCCCTGATGTTCAAACTCAGCAGCAAGACTGCTGTACTTGGAAGGGTTAATCCTGCCTCTCCCTCCCCACAGGCTTTTGTGCCTGGTCCGCAGGAGTCTGGGCCCTGGCCAGACTCTGCATGGTGCCATATGGAATCCTCCACCTGTTTGGGGTTTTTCCTCCTCAATGCTGGTGGCTTGCCCAGAGCTGGCCGCCTTTCATTGCTTCTGATCGCAGGTTGGCAGCATCAGTTCTCGAGCTGGCATTGTCCCGCTGGCAAGTAAAGCCCCTGAGCCAGCTCAGAAGGAAGGTGGTCCTGTATAGAGCATCTCCTGCCAATATGGCCCCAGCCCAAAGTTATGGAGCTGGAGCAAAACCTCAGCCCGTGGAGACTCAGCAATCTGGCTGCCTCTCTGGCTTCTCTCACCAGCCCTGGCATCGTACACTGCTCCCCAGCAGTGTTGCTTCTCGGAAGGGAGTGTAGATGATGCTGTCTCACAGCGGGAACCGCTGGGTAGCTGGCTTTACACAGCCCTCTCATCAGGAAGGTCAGGCTTGGCTGCTTCAGGCCAACATTTCTACAAAAGCGATGAAGTGGGAGGACCCTGTTCTTCTAATGGCATCTCCACTGCTTCCATCACAGGACCGTGGGTGGCAGCAGCAGCAGAAGAGACCTCCAGGCCACTCTGCGGCCTTCACGAACCCACAGGTATGCCTTGTGGGTCTCGGCAGCTCCAATGGCTTTCCTGTCCAGGTTCTCCAGGAATGGCACCAGGTCACCGAGCCGGGGCGCGCGGGAGGAGCGCAACAACCACCCCATCCTCAGCGTCTTCGAGCTTGAAAGGTTGCTGTACACCGGAAAGACAGCCTGTAATCATGCTGATGAGGTCTGGCCAGGACTCTATCTGGGAGATCAGTATGTATCAGAAGGGGACAAGAACTTAGGGGGCTGAGGGTTGGGTTTTTTTTGTTTGGTTGGTTTTAAATGGAGAAGTCTAGGAGAGGAAAGTTGGTGATGGGAGGGAAAGGAAGATGTGAGTTGAAGGGGGAGGAAGGACATTAGCAGGTGGGTGGAGGTGGCGTGCCCATGGGCTCTGTGAGATTAACTTAAAATTCAAAGAGTCCAAATCTGGCAACTTTCCTTTGCCTCTGGCTTTCTCAGATGCAAGTGTTTGACCAGGACAGCCCTTACACTGTCCTTGGAAACTGTTCTTTAGCATCTAACTTTTCTAAACCTGCACATCTCTGCATTGTTCCTCCCTCCCTGCAGAGATATAGCAGCCAACCGGCGCGAGCTGGCTCACCTGCGCATCACCCACATCCTCAATGCCTCGCACAGCAAGTGGCGAGGGGGTGCGGAGTACTACGAGGGCACAGGCATCCGCTACCTGGGCATCGAGGCCCATGACTCGCCCTCCTTTGACATGAGCCCCTACTTCTATCCCGCAGCTGACTTCATCCACCAGGCGCTGAATGAAGGTGAAGATTGTTGGGACAGAAGTGGGGAATGGGGAGGGTGGCTGGAAAGCTGGATTAACATTCTATTGCTAATAATAATAGCAAAGCTATTCCTAGCCTAGTATGGTGTCTTCTGCTCTGGATCACCTCCTCCGAAGAGGAGATGGGCTACATTAGAGCACTGGCCCTGTGGGTCACAGCTTCAGCCTGTGTCCAGTGCTGTGGCTGCTCCTGTTCAGACTGTTTTGTGAGATTCTGATGCACTGATGCCTTTTGCCAAGAGCGGGACCTCAGTGCATCACAGCTGTGCTATACTCAAGGCTTTACATCTAGCCCTGGAGGCTGCACCCGTGACTGCAGCACCAGGACGCACATGGCAAAATTGAGTCCTCGATACTTTTTTGATCGGGTTATTTGGTCTGCTGTGACACAGCCCCTGTGTTTTGCCCCCAGGAAGGATCCTTGTGCACTGTGCTGTCGGGGTGAGCAGGTCGGCCACCTTGGTCCTCGCCTACCTCATGATCCGCCACCACATGCCCCTTGTAGAAGCCATAAAGACGGTCAAGGACCACCGTGGTATCATCCCCAACCGGGGGTTCTTGCGCCAGCTGGTCGCCCTGGACAATGCCCTGAGGCTGAAGAGGAGTGCATGAAGGAGGACGAGAGGGGTTGTGCGTGCAGTGCTCGCCCGCTGCGTGGCAGAGATAGGGCTTTCCTCCCGGTGGAGATGCTTGGCAGCTAACGGGTTCCATGCAACAGGCCCTGGCCCCCCCCTCAGCCGAGGGGGTCCCCAGACATGCGAGCTATTCCTAGTGGTAAAGCATAGGCCCTCAACCTGCAATATTGCCACTTAGGTAGGCCCAGCGTATAGCCTCCTTCCCAGCCTGCTCGCTCAGAGATGCCTCTGGAGGGACTCAGCCCCACGTTTCAGGTTACTCTCGATCCCTGTTGGCTCTGGGAAGCCTTCAAGGGTTAGATCTCCCACATGGCAGATACATTTGCCAATCCCTCCCTCCCAGGACACTGAAGCTGTGTGTGTTCCTTGTCTTGTTTCCCATTTGTTTTTGGGTCTGTGTAGCAATGTGAATTAGGTCTGGCGTGTGGTCTCTGGCAAACAGGCCTTTTGTCATAGTGTTTGGATGTTCTCCATGCCTAGTGTTAACCTGTAAAAATAAAGGCAGTGCTAAGGCAGAAGTTTGGCCATCCCTCGTGTGCTTTGGGACAGACTTTCTGTTCAGGCTTGGATCTGCCACAGGAACTGAGCATCGCCCTGGTGCTCTGGTTTGAGATGGGACCAAATCCTCCCAGATCCTTGGTCCAGGGCAGAAAGGGCTGTAAATTGCCACCTATCTGATTCTGCAGTTCCGCTTTGTGCTTCTTGCTGCCATGCAGCTTCCTCTGTGCAGCCTGCTGCTTGCCAGGCAGAGCATGGCAGAGCATGCAGATGCAGAGAATGCAGAGCACGGCTGTTGTTTGACAGAGCTGGGATCAGGCTCTGAGTGCGAGGGGAGTTTGCCTGGAGGATCAGCACTAATCCAGAGAGCAGAACCACCGTCAGCTTGGGCTGTATGTACCCTGCTGTGTGCTGGTAATGCTTGGGCAGCTCTGTTAAGAGATCGATGAGAAGCATCCACATTTCAAGAGCGGCTGATCATGTCAAAAACCTCCTCCACATCCTCTGCACAAGGCTGAGACCCACTGGGAGCTCAGTGCCTGCAGCAAGGCTCCCCAGAGAGCTTGTGCGTTAGCATCGCTGAGTGGTTTGGGTTGGAAAGGGACCTTAAAACCAGTTCCAACCCCTGCCATGGGCAGGAACACCTCCCACCGTACCAGGCTGCCCAAAGCCTCGTCCACCGTAGGGACAACCCACAGGGCAGCTCGGAGCTCTCACCCCCGGCGCAGCGCGGGGCCCGGGGCAAGGGCTG
>VXAV01001128.1:326944-339874 GCA_013399715.1 Alectura lathami
GGGGGGCGGCCGGGCCCTGCGCCTTCGGCAGCCCGGTCGTGCTGGGAGCGGGGGTTGCGGGCCCGTCCGGCCGCTTTCAGGGGGAAGCGGTGCTTTCTGGCGTCAGGGGAGCGCTTCGCCGCCGGCAGCGCGAGGCCTTCGCTGCGGATTGAGGAAGAGGCGCTCGCGGGGCAGTCACGGGGTGCAGCGCGTTGCTCAAGGTGATGTTTTCCGCTTCTGCAGCACTTGCAGCCCTCTGCCGGGCCGGGGGTCCGTGCGGTTCCCCGTGCTCAGGTGGAGGCAGCAGCCGGCCCGCGCCTTTGCTCTGCAGGGACCTGAGTGATGTCTCCGCTGTTCAGCAGCACTTAGACATCTCACCGGGGCGGTGGGAGCTCCAGCCTTAGGCCACGGCGTGCACCCAGCCACCCTCGAGCCTTATCTAACGCCGCCTTGATTGTTGCAGTTGGGAGATTATATTGCAGCAGCTCCAGCTGTTGGCTTTGGTGTAAATATCGCTCTGCTGATGGTCTGTACAGCGCGAGCCGTGCGTGCCGCGCCCGGGCACGCTGAACAGCGCCGAAGGCAGACAGTTCCCTGCTGCTGGTGGGATTTGTGCCCATTCCCTCTGCCTTGCAGCGTGGCCAGCAGCGGGTGCTGCTCTTTCCGGCTCTGTCAATGGCTCCACTTGCTCATTTTTCCCATCCAGGGATAAGTGATTAACAACCAGTCATGGTCACTGCTGCCTTGTGACCCTGATAAAGCTTTGACTCAGTGGTACCTCTGTCTGCGGATCAAGTGATGCTGGGGTGCTCAGTGCCCTTAGGGCAGGGCTGTTCTCTGTTTCCACAGCGTTTTTGCTGTGCTGATGGCAGAGGAGTGAGTTCTGACTTTCTGGTACTCCAGAAAACTGTGCCTAGTGCTGACACTGGAGCTGCTGGTGTCCTTACGGTGAGCTGTGGCCCTGTGTCAGGTGTCCACCCTTGAGGTAAGCCAAGAGCAGGACTCTGCCTGAAGTGGAGCTCGACCTTTTGTAGGCCATTGGCTTTTTGTGGGAGACAGGGAAGGTGTTGAAAGGATTTGTCTCAGGAATGTTTTCAGCATGCCAGGAAAACACAACTTACCATGGGAGTTCTGCTGATAGCTTTTGAGTGCGAGTCTTGCTTGTGGTATTCATACGAAAACCAGAGAAGCAGTGCAGAGCTGAGGCCAAAATCTGCAGACCTGAGGCTGGTGACAGGAGTGGAACTTTGAGAACTTGATGTGGGGTGTTTGTGGTGTTCTGGGGAAGTACCTGACTTGTGGCTCTGTCTTTCAGCCTACAAAACTGTGTCTGGTGTGAACGGTCCCCTGGTTATCTTGGACCAAGTTAAGGTAAAGACCAGGAGTCTTCCTGAGTGGAGCTGTCACGGGATATTTTCTGCGAAAAGCTGTAGCAGGTTAAATGATGGCTGTGGTGAAATCCGTGGTCCCCTGAGCAGTTTAAGTACAAGATAAGCTTCTGACTGCTGAAATAAATGAAAGTAAACAAACTGCAGTGAAATTTGAGAGTTGTCCTTATGTCGGGAGAAAGGGAGTAGCTGAGACTGTTGGGGGAAGGCAAGGAAATGTTGGTCTAGTTCTGCCAAACACCCCAAAATGTTGTCTGAACTTAAATACAGAAACATACATGACTTTCTTCTATTTTGTTGTTGTTGCCACACTGTGAGTGCTCTCTAAAAGGGAGTTACAAGCAGTTTGGGCTTCTGGCCAAATCACTGGCAAGCTGCTGCTGAAGGCAAGCACCTCGTGCCTTTTCTGTTACTGTTGGGCACTCCGCATTGTGGCTTTCAGGAAGCATATTGGGACTGCTGGGATGTTTAACGTAGGCTCAGTCCCCATAAAAATGGCTTGATAAATGTTAATTGCTGTGGAAGGGGTTTCATTCCAATGATAAAAATTACTAAAAACAAACAAAAAGCCTAGTAGCTGCTGAGTTGTTTGCCTGCGACTAGTACCTTTTGTTTCACAACTGTTCTTCTGGATTTAAACGTTTTCCACCACCTTTCTTGCTCTCTTTCAGTTCCCCAGGTACGCAGAGATTGTCCACCTGACTCTCCCTGATGGCACAAGGAGAAGCGGGCAGGTTCTGGAGGTCAGCGGCTCCAAAGCTGTGGTGCAGGTACGGCTGGGGACCGGGTCATCGTGTGATGCAGCAGAAAAGTGAGTTGTTAATCAGCACGTCTGAGCGGTGTCAGGTGCTTTGTGAGGCATTCTTTGGGTATTGTATGTAAAAAATAGAATACATATTTCTTCTGGGTTGCTGTTTGCTGTTAATATTAATTTTTATCTGAAGAACTTTGCCCTCTTAGCAATGGAAAACACTGGAGATGAAAAGTATGGCACTGGGTTTGTTGGGTGCTGCTGATATGCCTCACGACATCGTTGAAGCAGTTTTTAATGCCGTGTTTTGTACCAGTGAGCTGCTTTTGAAGTCCTTTGCTAGCAGGGGGCTGCCTTACTTACTTCCCTGGGGCTGACCAAGTTCTCAAGCTGTGAAGCAGCATTCGAGTGCATGGTTTTGTAAAGTGTAATATTCCTTTTCCGTATTTTTCTTCCTCCCCCTGCTATTTTTACAGGTGTTTGAGGGAACTTCAGGTATTGATGCTAAGAAAACATCCTGTGAGTTTACTGGGGATATTCTTCGAACTCCTGTCTCTGAAGATATGCTTGGTAAGCACTTCATCTTGCTTTGGAGAATGAGCAGACTTGCCACCCACTAACTGATTTTCTCAGTAACTTCTATTTTTTTGCTGTTTCTTGTAGGCAGAGTATTTAATGGATCAGGAAAACCTATAGACAGAGGCCCCATTGTTTTGGCTGAAGATTTCCTCGACATAATGGGTATGTTCAGTCTGTTTCTGGTGTGGAGTCAAAGACAGATGTTTTTTGTGATTGTTAGAATAGATTTGCTTTTGAACACGGGGGAGTTTAATCTTGGTTCTTAATTTTGTGTGGTATCAGACTCAAATTTATATAAGTGTAGGAGGCTGAGGTAGAACACAAATAACTGTCTGAAGTGATGCTTGGAACCTGATCATGGAAATACATGTAAACTTTTATAATTTAGCCTCCAAAGATTTAAAAAAAAAAAAAAAAGGTAACAACCTGGCAGGCCTTTCCTGAAAGCACTCTTACTGCTTGCATGAGTGTAGGATGCCACAGTGTTGGGATCAACAGAAGGCTCAGACAGGCCCACAGATGTTTGGGTGTGTCTGGTCACAGAAGTGGGGTTTGCAGCTGTTGACTTCAGCCTTAGACCGCTGCTCGGTCAGTGGCAGCTTGATCAGGCTTCAAACATGCACAGGGAATAATGTGTGTTCTCCAAAACCCGAACAGGTCAGCCAATCAACCCCCAGTGTCGAATCTATCCAGAGGAAATGATTCAGACTGGCATTTCTGCTATAGATGGCATGAACAGCATTGCCAGGGGGCAGAAAATCCCCATATTCTCAGCTGCTGGTTTGCCCCACAATGAGGTGGGTACTCAGAGCTGTTCTGAGAGCTGCTACTGCAGTTTGCGTGTCACTGGAGTTGAAAAGTAAGCAAGCTAAGAAGTGTTTTGTTCCTTTTTTTTTTTTTTTAATCTAGATTGCAGCTCAGATCTGTCGCCAGGCTGGCTTGGTGAAGAAATCCAAAGATGTGATGGACTACAGTGAGGAAAACTTTGCCATCGTGTTTGCTGCTATGGGTGTAAGTAATATCAGAGGAAAATGGTGCTCAAGTAATAAATGAGACTGTGTGCTGTGAGCAGCTGAATATGACTGTGCTTGGAAGTGTTCTAGGCGGGTCGTATGTGTAACTAAACAGTGCTGAACTGGCAGGCTGAAAAACCCCAAATGGGCAATAGTGCTGAAACAGAGTGAGCGTCCCTGGTCAGGATGAAGCGTCTTAAACTCCGTCCCTGGGCTGGAATTGTACAGCGATAACTCGCTCAGTCTGGATTGCGGGGGGGTCCTCGTGGTATGAAAAGCTTTGCTCGTGGATCAGCAGCGAGATGTTGGAGTGCAGCGTGCTAAAACCTGGTGTGGAACTGATGCTTTCACGTTGTGGTGTAGGTGAACATGGAAACTGCTCGGTTCTTCAAATCAGACTTTGAGGAGAATGGGTCCATGGACAATGTCTGCCTGTTCCTGAATCTGGCCAATGATCCCACGTAAGTACTGGAAAGAACAACTAAGCTGCGAGCCAGAGCCTCGCTGCTGCCCTGCCAGATGTCACTGATGTTGACATTTTGCAGTGAAGTGGAATATGAAATGCTGGTACCCCGCTTGGTGTGCGTAGCAGATTTTTTCAGAGGGTTTTAATGTATTTGTAACTTCAGGCTGTTACTTTGCAGCCTTAAAGTTCCTGTCGTAAACATGCCATGCTGCTCTGTTTCAGCATCGAGCGCATCATCACCCCCCGCCTGGCTCTGACGACGGCGGAGTTCCTGGCCTACCAGTGTGAGAAGCACGTGCTGGTCATTCTGACAGACATGAGCTCCTACGCTGAGGCTCTGCGAGAGGTAGGCTTCCGTCGGCTTACGTGCTCGATGTTGCCATGAGGGGTTCATGGCGCGAAGGGAGAACGCAGATTTCGAGCTGTTACCGTTAGTATTCCTCACAGTGTTCTTAAGTTAGCAATTGAGGCTTTTGGCTCCTTGCTGATTGCCTAGAATTATGTTCAGCGGTCAAAAAGCTCCTGTTTTTTTCATAGTTAGGCTTGCTTGGCTAGTGGAAGTCAGCAGTTTGGTTCTGGTTTGCCTTGGTGATGGTTGGGGTGACACATTTCCCTTCACAGGGGTTTGTGTGCCTGTGTTTCAGTATCACCTGCAGGACGGGGTACTAAAGTGTCAAGTGTAGATTAATTAGGGGAGCTGGCAGGTCTGAGTGATCTGGCTTCTTGGAAACTCTTCTCTCAATTTTCTCAGGTTTCAGCAGCTCGGGAGGAGGTCCCTGGCCGCCGCGGTTTCCCAGGTTACATGTACACCGACCTGGCAACTATCTACGAGCGTGCTGGGCGTGTGGAAGGCAGAAACGGCTCCATTACTCAGATTCCCATTCTTACCATGCCCAATGATGGTGAGTTATTTTCAAATGTTTTTCATAACTGGCACTGTAAAGGGCTCCTTCAGAGCAAGCTGCCTCGTTTGAAATGCACAGCGAGGTAGGGGGCCCTGTGGCTTTCATTTGAGTAGTGCAGTTCCTGGCTGTCTTCTCAGGATGATGAAGAGAAATGCTTTGCCCATTTGAGGCTTCAGGACTGTTCAGGAGTACTTACAGCTCTTATGTAAGAGCACTTAGTGGTTCTTTGGAGCGCTGACTGATGGCGTTTTGCTGTAAAGTCATTTAACTGTTTGTAAAAGCTGGCACATCACTGCTAGAATGGATGTAAAAGGTCTGAAAACTGTCAATCCATTTTTTTTCCCCAAAGATATTACTCATCCTATCCCTGACTTGACTGGATACATCACTGAGGGACAGATCTATGTGGACAGGCAGCTGCACAACAGACAGGTGTGTACCGTGGTGGCTGGAACACATTTGAGGTCACTTCTGTGCTTTCTGAAGTGGTAGTGCTGAATTTTTGGGATGTCTCTTTCCTCAGATCTACCCACCTATTAACGTATTGCCCTCCTTGTCTCGACTGATGAAGTCAGCCATTGGAGAGGGTATGACCAGGAAGGATCATGCAGATGTGTCCAACCAACTGGTAGGTAAAAACCTCTTCAGAGAAGCAGGGGTGTATTTCAGACACCACTCCCTCATCAACCACACAGCTGCAGTCCAGAACACCCCTGAGACTACTCCCAAGCGTTGGCTGGGTGATCAGCGAGACCCTTCGTTTGGGTTTTGAACAGAAATCTTCACGTGGGTGCTCTGTAGCCATCTGAGCCACCTGCACCTGATTCCGTGCAGCAGCAGGTGTTGGTCCAGTCCTGCTGTGCTGGTCACGGTGTAACATGGCAGTGATGGTGGCATACACAGGAGCTTGAGCTGCCTAAATGGCCTCCAGTGTCATCCTTCCAAGTGACCACCTCACCTGCTGTTAAACTGAGGCTGTCTTCTAGTTACCAAGGTAAAGTTCTTCTGTTTCCGTCCCCTGCAGTATGCCTGCTATGCTATTGGGAAGGATGTGCAGGCCATGAAGGCTGTCGTTGGTGAGGAAGCTCTTACATCAGATGATCTCCTTTATCTGGAGTTTCTGCAGAAGTTTGAGAAGAACTTCATTGCTCAGGGTGAGTGTCTGTTTCAAGAGCATCGCAGTGTGCACCAACACTTCGCAGGTCATGTTTTCAGGTCTCCCTGTTGGCGAGATGCTTCCCTGCCCCACGTTTCAGCCTGTGGTTAATTTCTGTAGGTCCTTATGAGAACCGCACTGTTTACGAGACCTTGGACATCGGGTGGCAGCTTCTGCGAATCTTCCCCAAGGAGATGCTGAAGAGAATTCCTCAGACAACACTGGCCGAGTTCTACCCTCGAGATTCAACTGCAAAACACTAGCCACAACTTCATCTCTAACTCCTTGCTCTGTGAAATGCTGTTTTCTTTTTTCATGTGTTGGTGTTTACTTGTTGCCCATGTAATTAAAACCAAGGATAGGTGACATTTGTGCCAGTGTTCCAATGTCCACTGATACCAGTTCTTAAAATATCCCTTCTTCCAAAGCCTGGATCTTCAGGAAGACCTTTAGGCCAGCTCTTACAAGTGTGCAATAGCTATCATGAAGCTTTTTTTTTTTTTTGTTGATCTGGACTTCCTGTAGACATTTCAAAGGAATGTCTGAGGATTACCAGAAACTTCAGATCTTTAATTTCAAACCAGAAGCATGTGGCTTAGAAAACATGAAAGAGCAAATGTGGCTTGCTTTGTCCAAAGCATCTGCTCTGTCTGACCACATGCAGTTGCCTTGCTGCTGGTAGCACAGATGGCACTCTGCTGCCCTGCTGTTGTGCCTGGAGGCCAGGCTAATCTGTGGGAAGTGCGGTGCATGACAACATACCTCTAAAAATGCAAGTCACTTTTTAAACTATGGTTTAAGAGTCTTAAAAGTCTGCATGAACTAAGGACACTAGAGAGCACGCTAGGTGCTTCCCTGCTAGTGAGGAGTCACTTCAGAGGTCACAGGCTGGTGGGTTGCTACCTGAGGGCAGCATGTTAAGGCTCTGTTGCTGAATGAAAGGCTTTTAATTGCACCTTGAAGTTTGCAAAGTAAGATCCCTACTTAACTTTTTCTTTTTTTGAATTCCTGAAATGCCAGAGATGTATAGCAGCAGCTCAAGCATTCTGAGATCAGTAGTGTCCTAGTGGGCAGGGCTGAAGTAATTCAAGGCTTCATGCTGCTGCTAAAGGGGATTACGAGATGTAAAAATTCTTCATACGTGACACGGTTGTACTGGTGGAGGTCAGCTTTTAAAATGTCTTGGACTAAACAATGCAACAGGAGAAAGCAACCTGGCATATGAATGGGTATTTTGAATTCTGTTATAGACCATGCTCTAGGTGGCACTGGGTCCTGAGTCGTGTTTGGAGCTGTTGTGGTTTGCACTCCAGGCACAGATCTGGCTAGCCAGGAGAGCTCAGCATTCCCAAACACTGCAAACTTGGCTAGCCACTTCAGTGTCTTTTTTTTTTTTATTTTAAATTGGTTCAGACAAGGCTCAGAGCCCAGTGCTGGCAGGCTTTCTCGCTTTTTTTTCCAGGCTTAATGTAGTCTAAGCTCTGGTCTGGCTAACCAAAGCATGTTGCACCTCTCTGAACGCCTTCAGTGCTCGTCTGGGAAGGTGCTAACATGACTCGAGCGACAGCGTGCTAACTCCAGCTCTCCCTGGTGTTCCCTGTGTGCAGTTCTTCCTATAGTTTGTTCAGTGTTCTCTGTAACTCGGGCGCAGTAGTGACTTTATTCCAGTGCATTCCACTCTCTAAAGCCGTGTGAAGTCTTTTTCTTGAGGTAAGGATGGGAGATTGGAAGTGTTGGCATGAGAATACTTTAATGTAGAGAATATCTAAATAAATTAAATATGGAAGGTGTTGAACAAAACAGGCTTTTGTGATTCTGTGGTTAGACTCGAAAGACTGTTGGCAAAGGAAGGGGAGTGTAATATATTAAAAGCCCAGCTCCAAACCCTGGGACACAGTCCCAATGCTCTGTGGCCATTCACCAGCTCAGCTCACAATCGCTCTGTGCTTGGGGAGGGCCCGTGCTTAAGGCACGCAGCAACTCCATGCGGAGGGCAGCAGGCTGAGGGCTCTGAAAGTGAGGAAGAGGAGGAAGTCCAAAGTCCAGTGAATGCCTGAAATCCTTCTGTGGGTGGTGAGATCTGGGGACAAAGGGTGAGCAGGCATTCCTGAGGGGAGAGTGTGCTGCGGAGGGAGCAGCTGCCTCTCACAAGGCACCTGCAAGTATGTGGGTGGGTACTGCGGCCCCTGGGCCTTGTGAGCATTGCAGGGCAGAGTAAAAGGAATTTTGCCATTATACCGAGGGTGGCTTTGTGCTGGGACGGAACAGCAGCTGGCTGCTCGGCCTGCGAGGCTGCGCTGCAGCGCGGCAGCCACGCCGCGGCACTGCTCCCCTGCTGCAGATGGAGCGAGCTGCTGCGCTCCTGCTCCAAACCAGCCCTGCTGCTGCTGCACTCCTCAGGGCAGGGCTGCTCTGGCTTCTGCATCACCTGGGAATGTTTTTTTTTTTTTTCTCTGTTAAATGTTTAGCAGTACAAAAACTGCTTCAGCAATTTCCAGAGCCGCTGCGAGCAGCACCATGCTCGGTGATCACGCAGCAATGCTTCTTAGTTTGTTGGGTTGCCGGTGACTGTAAATGCAGTGAGTTTCTGAGCAGTGCCTGTGGGGAACAGCGGGCTGCAACTGGCTCTCTTGGCTTTGTGAAGTCAAGGGCTGTGCTCAGAGACAAAACCAGCCTGCTGGGGCTCTTCAGCTCTGGCCTGGGTGAGTTAACTCGGGGCTCCAGGAGCTCTGCTTTAACGAGGTCTGTTTGCCCAGCAGAGCTGGGCTGTGCTGCTCTGTGCTGGGATGGCCGGAGCCTGCTCTCTGCCAGCTTCAGCGGCACAAAGCTGGGCAGAGATCTCCGTGTTCCCCCTGCTTGGAGCTTCCCTGCTGCTGCTGCAGGGAACCAGCAGGTCCTGCAGACCAGCTCCCAGGTAGCAAACAGTGCGGCAGGACAAAAATAGCTGCAGCTAGCGCCAGCCGGAGGCCCCAGGAGCAGGCTGGGGCTTGCAGCACAGCTATTTTAGCATTGTGCTCAGAACCGAGCCCTTCCTGTAGAGGAAAAAAGTATGGGGAAGGCAAGGAGAGCTCAGGACCAGGAGGTCGAGGCGTCCCCTGCCCGTGGGCTGCCTTTGTCCTCGTGCTTTAGGAGCCCCGTGCAGGGGGACAGGTTGGATCCCTCCGTGCAGGTGAGGGACGCTCTCTGCGTTGGGAACACGGTTCCCGACACGGTGTGAAGCTGGGTGCTGAGCAAACAGCCCAATATTTCATTGCGTGGAGACAGCAGGTACCGTGCTGATCTCACAGCTGCTGCCTGAGTGCATTTACACACAGTTTTCCCTTTTTTTTTTTTTTTTTTAAATAATGACTAATGAGGACTGCCTGGGGGCCTTGCCCCCCTCCACCAAACGATTTCAGCGAGTCCGCTCCCTCCCCGCGCACACGACAGCTGTCGGCTCGTTTAGGGGGGAGCGGAGCACACGCTGGCCGCCTTTCCCCTCCCTGCCCCTCGGGTGCTCGGCTCGGACCGGCAGATGCGAGGCAGCCCCGGGGGGAGGGAGGGAGGGAGGGCAGCCGCAGGGCATTTGCACATCAAAAGCAGCTTTGCCTCCGACCCTCCGTCGCCCCGCGCGGGGCGGCTCGGCCTAATTGCTCTTTCAAAGGCAGCTCTGGTCTCGTCTCGGCTGAGATTTTGGGTCTGACTCAGCCCCCCCCCCCCCCCCCCCCCCCCCCCCCCCCCCCCCNAGCCACAAACTGGGGTAGTGGCACTGGGGTGTTAAGAGAAGATACAAATCAGCTTTGCTCTCTCTGGAAGCTTATTTGCATCCACTGATTAGCTCAGCAAACTCCTCCTGCCGAGGATGGTTAGGCTCCGGCAGCTGGAGCAGAGCTGATGGGAAGCACGGAGGAGCAGGGGCCACGAGCGACTGCGGGGCAATGCCTGAGCTGCTGCTGCTGCCCTGATTTTGCCCCCAGCACACGCCGAAGAGCTCGGCCTCCTGCAGGGAGCGGTGTCACGAGGGCTGACTGCTCCTACTGGAGCGGGCAGTGCTCACAGCCCTCCCCCAGAGCACGCAGCTGCTTCTCATCAGCAAGCTCGTCAGGGCTGCCCTGGCCAGCCCTGCTCCCTGCTCCCTCCAGCTGCCCCCCACTCCCCTCTCCCAGACCCTGATGCTGGGCTGTGCCCTCACTGGGGACACGGAATCGGGATGAAGGTGCCCCCTGGTAAGTCCCAGTCGTGGCCTCTGTGGGCTGGGGTCATTCCCTGGGATAACTTGGGATGAGCTGGGGTAGAGGCCAGCCCCGGGGCTCCCCTCGCTGCTGCACTGCCCCATCCATGTGGATTAACTTGGGAAGGGCTCGGCAGCACCCACAGTTTTGTCGCAGAAGGTGCTGCTCAGGATTGTGCACGTGGTTTTCCACCTCCTTTCTCCTCAGCACTTTTCAGAGGCTCTAAAAATAACCTTGCCTCACGCCCTGGGCAGTGGGAGCACTGCCAGGGTTTCCCTGGAAAGCGGCGCTGAGGCTGGGACCAGGCAAGATGCCGGGGCCCAGAGCAGCCCGCTGAGCTGGGATGAGGGGCGTTTTCTGCCACTTCAGTGCTTTCTGCCCCCAGTTCGGGGGAAAAAACAGTGTTAGCTAGTCAAAATACGTCCTCAGCTTTCAGCGGGGCATTTTCCCTGTATCTCCCTGTAACTGTTTTCCCCGAACATCCTGCCTGGGGATGCAAACCATCCCATCTGCAGAGCTGGGAGCGCAAAGACTGCGGTGCGCAGGGGAATTATCTCCTCCTTGCCATGCGGCCACGTTTGCTTACAGCAGGTTGCTGCTTTCCCATGCATGGTTTATCCCAGCTGCAAAGCGGAGATAACACCGCCTGCACACATGGCGAAGCGCTGGCAGGGCTGGGAATGAGCAGGGCCAGGTGGAAGGATGTCCCCAAAGGGACCTTGGTGACGTCGTGATGAATGGGAATGCCGGGAGGTGATGTGCCGACATGAAACGCTCCGACCGCTGCACTCAGGGAGCACAGAGGTAAGTTTTAAAAAATTTATTTATAAATAGAAACATAAAATTACCAGTAGTTTACATCAGTCACCAGAAATAACATCAAAAAAAAAAAAAAAACCTGCAGAAAAATAATTATCTGTACAGGCTGCTGCCGGCCGGCCGCCGGCTCACACATCTCACACGTGGGCGATGCGCACGGTCACACACAGCGTTGTGCAAAGGCAGCAGGTGGGTGCCTCCGGGCAGTCACATTGTACAGCGCTGGCTCTGGGGGCATGGGGACGGGACCACGGGGACCGGATGGGGACAGGAGCAGGGCTGGGCATGAGCATGGGCAGAGCTCAGCTCTCACCTGTGCGTGTTTGGCACTGGGATGCCCGTGGGAGCTGGGCTGTGGCTCGGATGTGGGCGCGGAGGGGAGAGACCCGCTCGGTGCAGGGCTGTGGCTTGGATGATGCAGAAAATCCTGTCCAGCCTCGCTGGGACGGAGCTGGTGCCTTGTCCCCTGCCCCTTTGGCTCCTGCAGCAGCTCTGAGCTGCAGCCTTGGAGCTGGATCCAGGGGCTCAGCCGTGGCTGGGGCTCCCTGGGCACACGGTGGGTGCCAGGCGGTGCAGAAGGCACAGGCTGGTTTCTGTGGGTCATGTTTGTGGGCGAGGGATGCTGCGTTGTGCTGTGGGTGTCCCTGTGCCTCGCGGCAGGGATGGAGGAGCTCGTCCTGCTGGCAGTGCGGGGGCGAGGGAGGGGTGGGTGCAGTCACTGGTGAGAGGTGATGTGGGTGCTGGAAATGGGGGAGGGGCTTGGTGCTGGGTGCTGGCTCAGCCTGGGGCAGGAGTGTCTGCTGTGAAGGGAGAAGGGGGGAAAAAATCTGCGTTTTTGGTTGCTGCAACTCTAAGAAGATATGGAGAATGCAGCAAGCGTTCAACTCTGGGTTTTCTTTAAAAACAGAAATCCCTGCTGATTGCTGACTGATTCCACCCTGTTCTCCCTGAAGCTGGGAGGCACCGGCCCTGCGCACCGTGGGCCGCTCGCGTGGCTGTGAATTAGTGCGTGTGTCTGTGCGTGTGCAGGGTCCTTCCCGAGGCACTGCCAGAGCTGAAGGACGGCAGCAGATCAGCCCCAGGAGGGGGCCCACAGGGGCCATGGACTGGAGGGGGACAAAAAACAGGGGAGCAGCTCCGTGCCCCCTCCAGGCTGTGGCAGGGAGCTGGAGGCCATGGACTGGGGTGTCCCCATCCCCAGAGCCATGCCACTGGACCTGGGGGTTTTGCATCATCCCACTACTGAGCATTTGCCCGAGTCCCGTTCCCCCTCATCGCCGGTCCTACAAGGGACAGGGGAGTGGCGGGGGCTGCTGGCACGTCACCATTGGCACGAGTGGCTTCTTCACCTCTGCAACACGACAGGCAGCGGGCGGGGAGCCGGCCAGGCACCGGCTCCGCTAATAAATACACGGCTCATCGGAACTGTACAGGCACGGGCAGAAGGGAGGAGGAGGAGGAGGAGGCCGAGTGGGCTCAGATCTCGGTGGCGATGATGTCCTCGTAGGGCACGTCGGCGCCGGGGATGTCCAGCTCGATGGGCTCCTTGCCATCGTCCCCGGCCGCCAGCTGCTGCAGCATCTTCTCCAGGTTCTGGTTCCTCTTGTACATGTGCAGGTAGCTCTGCTGCAGCTGCTTCTGGTAGTGGATCACCTTCTCCTTC
>VXAV01001128.1:339880-352050 GCA_013399715.1 Alectura lathami
TCTGCCTGCAGCTCTGCCCGCAGCCTCTCCACCTCGCCCTGCAGCACCTGCGCGTCGCCCGCAGCACTGCAGGGCCGTGCCGCGTCCCGCGCCTCGCTCAGCTGCGCCCTGAGCACGGCCAGCTCCGCCCGCAGCTCCGCCGTCTCCTGCTCCAGCAGCGTCACCTTCTCCCGCAGCAGCTCGGACTCGTTCTTCTTGCGCTGCAGCTCGTTCTCGCACACCTCCAGCTCCATGGCTTTGGTGCGCAGGGAGCCCTCCAGGTCCTGGGTCTTCATCTCCAGCCCTTCCATCTTGGCCCTCACCTCCTTCAGCTGCGCCTTCAGGCTGAGGATCTCGGTGGTCTTGGTGGTGAGCTCGGTCTGGGACTCCTTCAGCTGCTGCTTCAGCAGGGAAATCTCCCCTGACTTCTGGCACACCTGCAGGAGGCAGCACCCGCGTTAGGGCTGTACAGCCACAGTGAGGTCATATTGGTGTGTTTTATTCAAGGAGGTGACCTGAATTTTCAGCTTTTGATGCTCTTTGCTCAGTGACACCCAATGTGTACAAAAATTCAGCTTTGGTGTGGAGTGGAAGGTTTGCTGCTCTTGAATTAACGACCCGAGCAAGTGCAAGGAGTTCTGTTTGCACGTAGGAAGGCAGCGTTACTAACATCCCTGTGCTAAAAATGCTAAGCTACTTTAATGACTGATTTTTCTTCTATGTAGTTGTTGTTTCCTGATATAATTCCTTGTATGTTTCACGTCTGCCTTACACGATCGCAGCTTAGAGCCACGCAGAGGCAGGCTGGGGCTCTCCTCAGCTTGAATATTGCCCTCCTACATGGGCTGAGTGTGAGCCCCACCTGCACCTCTCAGCCCCTCCATGCTGCTGATGGCACAGGCACGAAGCAGAGAAGAGCGGCAGGGTTTGCTGCCGTCTCCTCCCGTGCACACCCTTTGCGTTCTGCGCTGCACCCCAGCGTGCTGCTAGGCTCCCCGGTGCTTACCTCCCATTGCGTCTCCTCCAGCGCCGGGGCGAAGCTGGTCTTCTCCTTCTCGTAGGACCTCAGCTTGGTCTCCAGCAGGTTTTGCTCCTTCAGGAGGTTCTCCAGCTCCTCGCGCAGCTGCTTCTTCTCCTGCTGCAGCTGGAACACCTGGAGGTGGAGGACCTGCTGCGTGCGCTGAGTTTTCTGCGTGCTCTGCTTGAGCTTGCTGTTGCACTTCTGTTTGAGCCCCTCCAGCTCTTCCTTGCAGCGCCGCTGCTTCTCCTCGTAAGCCTGGCAGGAGCTGGCTTCCTTCTCCTCGAAGCTCAGCTGCAGCTCCTGCAGCTCTCCCTCCCTCTCTAGCAGCTTCTGCTCCAGCTCCTGGATGGTGGACTCGTCCGTGGAGATGGGCGAACGGATGCACGTGGTCTTCTCGGCGGCGTGGTGCTGGGAGGCTTTGCCGGGGTTGAGGATCTTGTTGCCCCCGTCGGAGAAGGACATGGCCTTGAGGCTCATCATGTTGCTGTCCTGGATGATGGCACACTGCATGATGTTGTGCGCCGAGCCCCCGAAGCGGCTGATGGGCCCCACGGGGGTGATGAGGGGGTCGAGCTGGTAGCTGCTGCTGGTGCTGTGGGTGGGCAGGCTGGACATGGAGTTCCTGCCCGAGTCGGACAGCCCCCCTGAGCACAGCACTGGCTTCAGCTCCTGCTCCTTGGCCTTGTCCGGGGGGTGCAGCTGCAGGGGGAGGTGAGCCCCATTCTCCGGGGACGAGTGGAGGATGGCACTGGAGCGAGGCAGCACCGGCTTGAAGGCGGTGGGACGTGCTGCGGGCTTCTCCGCGCCCTGGGGAAAGAAGAGCAGAGCATGTCAGCACAAACCCACACCATCCCTTGAGCCCCCCCCAAAGCACAGAGACCCCCAAAAGCAGCCCTGTGACAAACCCCAAAGGTGACCAGCCCCGTGCACCCCACCACCCCAGGCTCACACGCATCTGGGGCACCGTCTCCCCTACTGACCACTTCCAGCTGGCTGGGGAAAGGCATCAGCTTCTGCGGGGTGGGCGTCCCGAAGTCCACGCTGCCACCGGTGCTGGCCTGGCCGCCCAGCTCCCCGCCGGCCAGCGCGGTGTAGTCAGCGCGGTGGGAGCCGTGTGACTTCTGGCTGACCTTGATGTAAAAGAAGTCCTCATTCTTGCTGCTTTTGGAGCCGGATTTGTGGCCGGAGTCCTGGGAGAAGCCGAAGCGGAGCAGCCCGTCCGAGTACCTGTTGAGCTTCTTCAGGTGCGACGACTTGCGGAGCTTGTACTGCGAGGCGCGGCAGTGCTTGCTGTGGAAGCTGTGGCCGGAGATGAGGCTACTGACGCTGCCCATGCTGCTCCCGGGCGGGGGGCACGCGGCGGGCGGAGGCGGCGGCGGCTGCGATCATAGCAGAGACCTCACTGCGCCCCGGAGCCGCGATCCTGAGGGAGGCAAAAAGAGCGGGGTGAGCAGCGCGGGGCGGGAGGAGGGATGCGGTCCCGCGCCCAGCCCACGGGGGCTGCTCCTGACCATGCGATGCTGCATCGGCACGGAAAGGGCTCAAAGGGTGCTTGCAGAGGGAGAGGGATGCTCGCCGTGGGGCTGAGGGAGGAGCAGGGCTTTCCCCTGTGCGTGGGGATGTGGTCACAGCCTCTCCTGCATCCGCATGATTTCTCTCCAGTTTTCAGTGCTCCTCTCAACCTAACTGAAAAGGGATGCTGTGAGGCTTAATTACGCTTAATGTCAGTGCAGCACTTCAGAAGATGAGAGGCATTGTGTGTGTGCTAAGCATTGTGATTATGGTTCAGAGGTATGTAGGGCTGTGCATGAATTCTCTTTGCTAAGGGAGGGGAAAAAAAAAAAAAAGAAAAGGAAAAAAATGCCAGCTCCTGGTGGCCTTTGCAATGCTTGGCTCCCAGTGTCAGGGGGATAAAGGAGATGCATCTTCCATCGGGGTAATTAAAGGGTGAGGTGGGGAGCTGCTGGTAGGCGGCTATTCGAGCATAATCAAAGTGAGCTAAATCCAGGTTGCACAGGAAGATGGCAGAGAAAGGGGAATTGTTTGGCAGCTGAGTCACCTGGGGAGCGTGAGCAAGCGGAAGCAGCCCTGTTCTCTGCTGCATGCAAACTGCTGCATGCTTCTGTGCTTGGTGCTGCAGGCGCTGCACGGTTTGGCTCTGCTTTGGGGTGCCCAGGGCTGCAGGCACCTTGTGCTGGGGCATCCTCGCTGCCTCCCGGACAGGCCTAGGGATCTGCTCTGACGGTTTCCCCGCATTTCATCATTCCTGACTTTCTGTTGGGCTCCTGCACCAGCTCCTCTGCATCCTGAGCTGGGTAACTGTGACCTGTGCTCGTCCCTCAGCTTCATTTGTTTGCGTTTTCTCTGTGCCCCGAGGACTCGGATTGATTGGGCGTCAAACAAAAGTCCCAGAAAGACAGAATATCCACGTGAATCCGTAAATCCATTTTTGTGAGATTAAGAGAAGTAAGCAAGAAGTAAATCTGAGCTACTGCCTGGATGCTGATACGCTGAAAGTGATCGATGGCTTCGGATTCATTCATTTTTACAGGGTGAGAGGCACAGTGTGCACGGAGGGGGAGGAAGCGCTGAAGGGAACAGGGTAATTGGCACAGCAGGCTGCTCCGCCAGCGCGCTTACGACACCACGGCTGCGTGTGTCTGCCTGCAGAGCTAAAAGGCAGTGTCACTGCGCTGAAGCTGCCTTCACAAAGACAGTGCTCAACATGTGCGAGCAGGGGGCAGGCAGCAGGTGGGCTCGCACACACCTGTGGCAGAGGGGCGGCTCCGGTGCCTTGCAGTGGGAGCTGCTCCCCCCTAGCCCCGGAGCACGGCACGGCCGCCGGGCTGGGGCTGCCTTGGGTTTCTGGGTGCCTGCAGCAGGGGCGCTGGGGAGGCCTGGGACTTTCCAGCCTGTTGGCAGGAGGCTTTGCCATCAGTCTCAATCGCAGCCCTCCCACGCATGCCCGGGAGGGTTGGGCATGTCTTTTTCTTCCCCTTCCCTCTTTCGATTTAAAAATGAGCACTGTGAAAAACGTGGAGGTGTTGGCGTTCACCATCCGGCGTTAGCATTGAGCAAAGGCTCCGGAACCAGCGGGCTGGGAGCGCTCCAGTGCTGCAGGGCGAGCAGTGGGCGCAGGCTGGTGGCACCAGGGCGCTGCCTGGAGGGGACCGGGCTCGTCCTTGCCTCGCTCAGCAGCTGCGGTGCAGGCTTGTGTCTTCCCCTGCTGTCACAGCTAGTGACAGTGTGGCACTACGGGGAGCCGGGCTGGCGTGCTGAGCCAACCAGAAAGTCGTCGTTGTAGATGCGTATGCATATCTGCATGTGACTATATGTGTGCTTAAATATACATGCAGATACGTACATACATACATATATTTAGGATTTTTGCATGCTTGGCAACAGCCACACCATTCAGTTGGGGTGGGCATACTGCGAAGAGTAAAAGGAGGCTGGAAAAACAAAAATAGGAGTGATGCTGAGAGCGTGGGGTCTGCAGGTGGTGGGTGCCCTGGTTTGTGCAACCTTCTGTGCAGCCTGGGTGCAGGCGTGCAGCCGTGGGGATGGGGAGTGTGCACCACAGTGCTGCATGCGTGTGCTGTCAGCACAGGCGGGGGCTCATGGTGCTGTGAGTGGTGCACGCTGCCCAGGTTGGATCAGTAGGGGCTGGACCCACTTGTTTTTTTTTTCAGAAAGAGGAGGAAAAATGAACGGCATCCCGCATTCCTTCCAAAATCCAATCATGCCTGCCCTGCAATCACGCGCAGGAGGGCAGCTCTCCCCATCGCTGCCTTTCTGAACGGTTTGCAGGAATTTAATCTTATCTGCTGGCAGCACAGCTTCTTTGAAGCCTTACCTCTTCCCTGCAAAGTTTTCACGGGCAGTTGCTTTCTCTGCTCTCCCAGCCCTCAGTGGGAACCTTCATTTCTTTCGAGGCTCTGCAGCGTTACTCCCTCCCTGCTGATCTTGTTCTTCTCCCCTCGGTGTGCAAGAGCTTCCTTCTCCCCTGCACCCTCTCGCCTACTCTTTTTCCCTCTTGCATTATTATTCATCATTTCTGTGCAGATGCACCCACACATTTGGGTGTTTGTTGGGAGAGATAACACAGAAGCAGCAGCAGCTGCCAGGAGCCTGGATCCAGGAGCAGCCTCCTTCCTCTTTCCCCATCACTGCTAGGTAAAGTGCCTTTGTTTGCTCAATGGTTTGGGTCTTTGAGACGCTAAGAATGTGGCCCCAGGGGGAAATGTGGGCATTTCCATGGTGAAAAGCAATGCAGGTGCTACCTGGAGCACCTGACTTAATGACTTAATGAAGAGGCGGCTTAATCCAAAGCTCGGAGAGCAGCAATCCCACCGGGCTGGGTTTGGGATCTGGAACCAAACCTGGGATTAGCTCGTTTGGGATTTTTGAGAAGCACATCCATGAGCTGAGCATCCATCCGCCTGCCTCCGCTCAGCCCATGCTCTCCTCCAAGCCTGCTCACTTCGGGCTCCAAGGAGATGGCAGCTCTAGGGCTTGGAGAGCCCCATCGGCGGTGCCGACCTTGCCCCCACCCTGTAATCTTCACCCTAATCGCGCTAATGGGAATGAATTCAAACACCGCCCAGGCAGCCGCTGTCCTCGTGGTGCTCAATTGTGGCGGTGCCGACGCGGGCCCCATTACAGGGCTTTCATTCACTGCAGTTCATTGTGCCCCGCTCATTCATTGACATTCATTGGGATCGTTTTGATCGGAGGCTGCGAGTGAATTGAGTCGGGATTCACAAATCGAGCGCCATGTGTTCTGCCCTGATTTGCCATTAGTGAAGGGGGACACTCCAGATGAAGAATAACCGGCCTCAATTACGTGTTACATCCACTCTAATAGCCCAGGAGTCCATCACACTTAATGTTATTTCAATGAACACTAGGAGAATTCACACCCATTGCCTGGTGCTCGTTACTGGAGCCAGCAGTGCCTTTGGCAGAGAGTTTGGTGGGCTCCACGCCAGCAGCAGCAGCCTGTGCTGTGCCTCTGCCAGTGTCCCCCGGCAGCTGGGCTCTGATTGTTATCTTGCACAGGACCTGGAGGTGAAGGTGTAATTGCTCGATGGGGAGAAAAGCAACAAAAGGGAATCCAGAGCCATTTTGGAGCTTGTTGGCAGCACCGTCTGTTGCCTCCTTGCACCCAGCTCCTGCAGGAGAACAGCTCAGGTGCTCCTTATTTCTGCACTCCTTATTCCCACCAGCCTTGCTTGGAAAGCCAAAATATCAGCACAGAATCCAGCATCAGCTTTGGAAGGAGCTGAAGGAGCTGCGTGCAGCCGTGTCCCGTGCAGCCTGGTCCTGACCTGGACTTGATGGGTGAGCAGGGTGAAAGTGCCAGCGTGACGATGAAGGTGACATGGAGGTGCCTGTGCTAAGCCATGTTTGGGGAACCCAGTACAGGAATCAGAGGAATTTCTCAAATGAACAATGAATCACACTGGCAGAGCGAGCTGTGGAGGATATCGACTCAACGCCCACTGTGCACTGTCTCCTTTCACTCTGTCTAATCCCGCCATGGGGAAACTGCTGCGTTCCCCTGTGCGGGAGGCTCCTGCCCTGCTGGGGATTGCACAGCCTGGAGGAGCTCGGTGCAAGCCAGCAAAGCCCTGGCTTCAACTTCTGCGCTCCCGCAGAGCCTTGTGCTTTTCCTGGAGCAAGTGCTTACTGGACAGTGCACCTGCGCACCAGCTAATAACACAAGCAGACATGTGGGCTGCAAAAACCAGTGGATTATTCTTTCCATCCCCCTAGCCCGAGAGGAATTTAGGAGCCAGACAAACCAGGAGCACTTGGCAGTGGTGGCTGGACGGCTGCAGCCTCAGCCAGCAGACTTTATTCCCAGGAAAAGCTGTGATTGCTGGTGGTTACTGTCACCAAAATGCACCTCTGCCAGGGAGCTGATGCTGCTGGCTTTGTTGCTGTGATTTCCAAAAGCTTGTGGTGGAGGACCAGCTCCCAGCCTTCACCTGGCCGTGCACAAAGAAGAACCCCACCTGTGCCACCCAGGAGCACCCTGAGCTGCGCGGACCTCGGTGCTCGCTGGTGATTCAGCAGCCGAGAGCACCCACAGGAGTCCCATCAGCCATGCTCTCTGTACAAAGGAAGTGCTTGTATGAGACATGCTTAAATATTCCTTGGGTGGGGAGAAAGATCCTTTCAGCTTGCTTAATTCCTATGAGCATCTGGCTTTTCCCACTAACAAGGAACTAACGCTGCAATTAAAGCCCTGCTAATTGGAAACGCAGAAATGCCCTGGTCCGGTGGCACCCAGGACTCCGCAGTTGACAGGGCGAGTTTTGGGGAGGGGTTTTTGCATCCCCAGGATGGGAGCTGGCAGTCCCACGGAGGACCCTGCAGGGCTGGCAGGTGGGAAGCGGCCGCGCCGTGCCTCGGAGGGGCCCTCGCTGCAGGCTGGTTATTTTGGGAACCGTCTGGGGCTGGCAGCTGGTGCTGGGGTGGGTGACAGCTGAGCACGGCTTTCACTTGGGATCTGCGAGGCCCCTTCTCGCGCATCTATTTCCGACCCTGTAAAACACAATCTGCCAGGGTGTGAGGATGGAGCTGGGGGGGGGCACCCAAAAAGGGTGCTTGCAGGGGGCTGGCTTGCCCAAGGCGAGCAGGTGCCTCTGAGCGTGGTTGGGACGTGCAGAGATGCTGTCCCTCCGTGCCCACAGCTCATCAGAGAGCTGCAGCCCCTGCCAGCAGCCTGGCCAGGGAGGGCAGCCGTCCTGCACGTCTCCCACGCGCTTCCTCTGGGGTCTCGTTGATGCAAAGGGTGCAGCCAAAAATAGCAAAAGCTTCACGTAACTTGAGACGCGTCCTAAATCCTGCTCCTCCCGGCTTTCCGCTTCCATGGGCATTCATGCATCTTCCTCTGCCCCCCTAATTATGGAGAGAGCATTAACGAGGGATGCGGTGCTGTTTCCCCCTGGATTATGGCAAAGTGATAGCACCAAGGCTCTCTCCCAGAAGCCAGCTGCCAGAACACCCCTGAACCAAGGCTCTTTCTGCTGCAACCCCCCCGGAGCGCGCATAGGAGAAGTACAGGGAAAAATTTAGAAGTGGAGCTGCGGGCTGCCATGGAGACAGGGCTCCGTCTGCATCCTCTCGCCTCTTATTGCCTCTGCTCCTCTCCCGGGAGGCTGAGGAGCAGCCAGGAGCCCTCGTTGCCTCCGTGCTCCTGCTGCTGCAGGTCCTTCCCCTCCTCTGGGCTCTTGGCACCTCCTGGGCGCATCTGGGGCTAGGAAAGCACATCTGTGCTCTTTGGGTGCTTCACTAAGAGCTGGGAGGCGAAATAACTGTCCTGGGGAGCAGTTCAGTAAAAAACTTCAACCCCTGACCGCAGCAATAAGGCTGAGTATCAGGGGAAGAATTTCTTTGAGATAGGACCTCAAGATCTTCCGCCAAACCAAAGCTCTCTCTGTCAAGCCTGTGCTTGGCTTCCCAGCACCCGAGCTCCAGAGCGAAGCTGTGCAATCCTTCTGCACTGTCCCTCCCTGTCTGCAAAGCCAGTTGTGCTGTGGTTTACCTAAATGCTGGGTATTTTTGCACCCTGTGTGATGCTCAGCCAAGAGGGAGCTGAGAAAAGGCAACTTCTGTGCGTTGATAAAAAGCCAAATTGCAGTCCCTGCTGTGAAAGGCATCTGCTGTGCTGCTGCTGTCTTCTCATCTTCTCTTGCTCCTTCTCTTGCTTTCCAGAGTGTTACATATCCTCGTCCCTGCTCTGCTCAACCAGGCTTCACTGCAGCAGCAGCAGAAGGGAAGAAAAGGCAAATTCAGTTCTCGCTTCCTATTTTCCTCCCCCTCTTTTTTTCTGAATTGGCCCGTGGTGGATACCACCCCTTTAATGCCTGGCTGCCAAATGGAGCAGTCCTCTCAAAAGGGAAATGTACATCAAAGTTGCGAGGAATATTCAATTAACCTTTAAACGAGATCATCCATAACTGGCTGATGGAGATGTCATTTAATTGTTTAAAAAAATAAACACAGGCACTTGCATGTCAGAGGAGCGTGTCTGTTGATACGGTTCTGGCTTTGCTGCCGTTCCCACTGATGTCTCGCTAAGAGGCAATTAGATATTGAAATATTCCTTCCAACTTTCCTTCTGAGCTAGATCCTCTGACATCGCTTTCTTTGCTTATGCAAGATGGCAAGTGGCCACATTTATCCCTCCTGCATGCAGGAAACCTCGACAAACTCCTCTTAGAATCCACCAGTGCCCTGTGGAGGAGAGATGCGCGGTTGTCCAAAAGCGTGAGGCTCGGAAGATGAGGATCTCTAACAAGTAATTAAGAATCCCCTCATCCTGAGGAGCAGAGCGTGCTCATGCATTGCTACCCTCTGCTGGAAGGAGCTGGCTCGCAGAGGCCTTGTGCTGCTGAGGGGAATGGAGATCCCCTTTCAGCTCGGGAGAACTTTGTGTGAGGAAGAGGAAGGTCTGAGCGCAGTGTGCTGCTGCCCCGAGGTCCCAGCTGCAAAGCACTGCAGGGACGGTGTTGGGGCTGCTTGTGCAACACCGTGCCCCCTGTTCCTGTTTTTTTCTTCCCTGAACCAATCTGCCCAGCCTTCCTGCTCCAGGGGGGCTTTCCTCCATACCAGCACGCCTAAAAACCCAACGCTAGCAAACAGTCCCTGTAGGAAAGCCTGTGACCCACGTGCCAAATCTTCGTACATTCCCTGCTATTTTTAACTAATCCCCAATGGCAACCATCCACGTAGGTCCTGCCCACTGCCGCACGCCTGCACCGCTGCGTGCCGTGCCCTGCCTGCTCCCTGCACCCTGCTGCAGCCCCCAAACCACGCCAGATTTGCCGCAGCAGCGCTGGCTTTTCACACTTGTCCACGCAGCACCCTGGGGTGTCTGTAGGTGACTGAGCGAGCCTGGAGCTCAGCTCTTCAGCTGCTGAAGGTGGGGACAGGTTTTTGCACGGTCCTAAGGGAGGCAGGAACCTGATCCAGCCCCCGGTTTTGCTCCTGGTAGCACTGAGCCTGCTCCGTGGCTGCCCACCCCTCGCATGCCGCAGATGCCTCACCTGAGCGTGTGCTGAGCATGACTGTACCTGCCCGCAGCCAAAGAAAGGCTTTCAGCCAGGGGAAAACAGTGATTTAGGGCGAGCGATATCATCGGAGCGAGGAGGAGCGGGACGGGAGAGCAGAGCTGGGGCTGCCCCTATCTGCACCCCAGCACCTGCAAGCGGCTCTGCCTTTCTCCTGTCCCCTCTGCCCAGGGCAGGGTCTGCCCCACGCACCCCCCCTGTGGGATGCCCTGGAAGTCCCTGTGCCCACAGGGGAGCTGCCTTTCCTTGAAATCTCCTTTTCCCGAGTCTCACATTCGTTTGCCTCCCACCGCTCCGCAGCGCTGCCTGCCACGGAAGAGTGACTAAGGGGTGGGTGGGAAGGAACGGCTCAGGACCAATTTAGCAGCCTGCGGTGCCAGGAGGAGGGGTCACCACGGGCACAGCTGGGGGCACACGAGAGCTGGGGGCCCAGCAGGAGCCACGAGCGTCCCCCACTGCGCGGGATTGTGCTCCTGAGCGCACTTTTGCAGCTGCCATTAATTGCCCCCGCTGCTGACTGCGTTGATGGTTTTGCACTTCCAACTCTTTGTCCCGCTGATTAATGGCCCTGGTGATTAATGGCACGGGCGGAGGGCTCTGCAGACCCTCGGCTGGCCGGAGGTGTGAGCCCGGTGCCGTGGATCTGTGCAGCTCTGTGGCTGTGAGCGCAGCTGGCGGGGGAGGCTGGGCGCAGAGGCAGCCGGGCAGGCTCTCCGTGGTGATTATTTCCAAGGGAGGTTCATCGGCGTCGGGAGCGATGCTATCAGTTGGACTGATAGCGCAGAGGCACGAGGAGTTTTTTCCTGCCTGTAATGCGCTTGCTGTAGCGTTCCTGGAGGAAAACAAGCTCTCTGGAGGAATTTGGAATGCCATAGGGACTGCTGCGTGAACGTGAGCCTGCTTGGGAAAATGGGGCAGGTGCTGCTCCCCGCGCTGTGAGCACTGAGCCATATGTGTGAGGAGTTTGCAGGCCTCAGCTCACTTGTTAACACCAGGAAACCCCTGGACTGGTGTGCAGTGGCAGCCTCAGGTGAGGAGAAGCCCAGGGCACGGCACTGCTGGAAGAGGGTGATGCCCACTGGGGTGGGCAGCAGAAGGGGACAACGGGAAACCAAACACAGGCTGCCCAGGGAGGAAGGGCTCACGGCAGTGGTGCTGCGGTGCTGCTGCTGCAGCTGGGGCTGGGGTGTGCAGGGGAGGTCGGCAGTGGGGGTCTGGATGGGAGCTGTTGGGGCTCCTCCACAGCCGTGGGCCAACAGGCACAGGCTGGAGCCGCTGGAAAGCTGAACCCATGGCCAAATGCTCTCGAACCAGAAGAAGCAAAGCCGCAGTGGGTATCTGTCCCCTTTGAAGACGGCCAGGAGCAAACTCCCCAGTGAAGATGGGAGCAGCACTGTGCAGTGCCGGGGCTGGATACGGCCACTGCTGGGCTCCATGGATCTGATGGGAAGTGACAGCCCAAGCTGGCTCCAGCCACAGCCACAGAAACACTTGAGCACTGCTTTTAGAGGCAGAGGTGAATCCCTGGCTTTCCAGGACCTGAGAGCCGTGCATCCTCTGGTCAGCCGTGCCCACCCCCATGCATTTATGTGTGTGCACAAACAGGCACTTCCTGCAGCCTGCACGCACACACTGAGGACAGCACTGACACGAACCTGCCTGGCCACGCATCCGTGCACGCAAGGAAAGGCTGAAACACACGTCCAGCAGTGCCCGGCTGCACGCACACAGCGATCCCTGCGTTCTGTCACCAGCAGCACTTGCACACAGAGGTACCCGACACCTGCACAAGCCTCAGCCCCCTGCTCCGAGCTCTCTGCCACCCACGCTGCCAACCCACCCACTCCCTGCCGTTCTGCCCCGTGCTCTACCTGCAAATGACTTCCAACACGGGCAAGCAGCCCCTTTCCCGAGCGCGGCTCAATGCTAACACCAAACCAAAGGCATTTGCACGTTTCTTTCTCTTCTCAGAGAGTTGGAGGACTGTGCAACTAAAAGCAGCCCGAACCGAGGTGCTGAACTTGCACATTTTCGCCCTCGCCTCGAAGTTTTCCAGACTTTGGAGGGAAGTGAACACCCAGAGCCGA
>VXAV01001129.1:17696-29613 GCA_013399715.1 Alectura lathami
GAAGTATGCAAGACTGGTTTTATTTACTTATTTTATTTTGGTATATGAGATACTATGGAACAACCATAAAAATTTTCCACTGGGCTTTACACAAACGGAGTGAAAATGTTAAATGACTTCTCATATGAAAAAAAGAATCTGCTACGTACAATTTCCTTTATATTTGTCAGTATTATGGTGGTCAAAAGATTAGAAAGAAAATTGTTAAATTTTAAACATTGTAAAGTATGTTGGGGTAAATCTCAGTCAAAAATGTACTGAAATATTTCAAATATATGCTTTCAAAATTTGAAGTCTGTCTCTGTATTTATTTTGACTGTAAAGTGAAGCCTGCCATTTATCTACACTTTTCAATTGATCTTCTTTCTATTGGTTGTCTTTTAGCCTAGTACCTTTGTGATTCTTTTTAAATTCATTGTTGATAAACGTGAACAATTGACTAGATTTGGCTTATGATCTGTTTATTAAGTTTCAGACTTCACTGGGGTTTAAAGCAGTTCTAACCTTCTTTCCTTATGCACTATATAAAGATAAAGCAGCAAATAAAAGACTTTGTGGTGACAGTCTTTTTCCTTTCGATTTTGTGCATGAGTCACTTTACATGTGTGGATGACAAATGCCATCTTTAATTTGACTTGCACATCATTTACACATTAGTTAAAGCAACTTATTGTTTATTAGGAATTGTATGAGGTCATCTAAATGTTCCACAGTAAACCATACATTTGGTCTTGGGTGAAATGTTGTCAAATCTTGCCAAAGTAGCCAAAAATTTGAATTGTTATTGTTTGTTATTGTTATTGAATTGTTATTTTAGTGGCTATTAGATACTTCAAGCAAATGCAAGTAAAATCAATTATTCTTTTCATTATTATATTGCAACAGGAGAAAGAATCATAGCACTTTCTGATGAAAATCTATTTTGCCTTGATTGATAGTGAAAAATGTTTTTCTTTCCTGTTCTCATCTCTTCCCTCTCTACCAATACAATGCCTATAATTGAAAATTTTGTTGTTGCACAAATGATGTTTTGCAGTTTCTTCTTAGTTAATTTCATTTTCATGGATACACATAGAGAGATTAATGGTAAAGGTATCACATTAATTTCTTGTTCAACATTCTGTATATCATAAACAATGAAGTTTCTCCCAATGTCTTTATTCAAAGAATTTGTAGGTGGCTAAAATCATATATGCCAAATGTTTGTGTAGTCTCAGTATGATGACAGTGCAAAAAGATTTTCTCATTCCTTTAACAGCTTAATAGAATGCATTTTTTGTTGAATAAAAATCCTGATATCTGTCTTCAGTCTCCTGTGTTTCTTTCAAAACTTTGTTCTAGACATGTTAACATGGAAACAAAATCAAACACAAATATATATGAATAATAATAGACAAAGGAGTCTCTTAATAGCTGTTTGTTTTTTTTTTCTTTCCATGAAGATATGTAAGCACTGAAATCAAAACACACATCCATTTTCCTTTTTGATAAATTAAGCAGATTGGACACTTCACAGTAAACTTTTTTCTGTTCTTCAGAATTTTTTTACAGCCTCACAAGGCTTGAATTGTTCTTTCAGGAAGAACTTTAGCAAAACATTACTCATTATCTTTAAGATTACACCTGCCAAGCAATGCTGGAAAAGATACATTATTGTTTTAGTCCTACTCACACTCGTATTGCTCCTACAGTTTATACACCCAAGCTCCATATTGCTTTTCTTCCTTTGAAAGCTCATTTGAATTAATTTTTTGTTGACAGTCCTTAGCCATTTTCAAAGTAACATCTTTCCCTTTCCAGCGGGAATACATTCCTGTTTCGTAACTATTGAGACCATTATTGAAAACAAAGTATTATCAAACATACACATTTAATAGAATCATAGAATCGCCTGAGTTGGAAGAGACCTTTAGATGTCATCTAGTCCAACTCCCCTGCAGTGAACAGGGACATCTACAGTTGGATCAGGGTGCTCAGAGCTCAGTCCAGCCTGACCTTGAGGGTCTCCAGGGACAAGGCATCTAACACCTCTCTGGGCAACTTGTTCCAGTGCTTCACCACNGGAAGAGATAATTTGCACCACTCATTTTGCCTGCTTATCATAATTTATAACTGCTTATTTGTGTCATTCACATATTTTAGAATTAATTATATATTTATTTCATTAAAAAAAAGCAAAATCATGAACACCAGCATCTGTTGAAAGCCAATTGCAACCTCTCCCTTTAATGATGATTTCTACTAACAACCACTTTAGCTCAGCTCTTGTTCTGTTGAGCTTGAACTTTGCACAGTCCGTTGACTTCCTGAATATTGTGGTTCACTCCTTTTTCTTTAAGGTCTTTGGAGAACTCAAAGCACTGTACTCAACATATTCCTGACATATGCCATTATGAATAATGAAAAATTGTAGTCAAATCACACACACCACTATCTCAGTCATACATATGCCAGGCTCTGAAAGAATTCTTCATGCTTCTGTACAGAAGTGGTCAGATCTGTTCCTGGTTTATTTCACATTATTTCACATTTATCTAAAATGTACACCTATATCTCTCGTCGTGAGTTGTCAAAAGGGATGCCTGATCTTAACCAAGGTCACGGAGCTTAATTTAAGTGTACTGGATCAGATATAAGGGGCTAATGGGAGGATGAATTAAATGATGGGATCATCTTTTCTGATTTCAAACTCTATGATATTTTTCATGCACCTGTTTTTGACTAACATGTGAGAAAAAGAAGGCAATTCGTCATTCTGGTTAAAAAAAAAGGATGTACAACCACACCTTTGTTTTTCTATTTGTAGTTTTCTAAATTTTCATTTTGTTACCTCATCTTGTTGTATTCTCATGTCTGCACCTGTTCCTGCTTGGTTTTTGGCAATCAGTTTGGGGCTGCATTTCTTGACTAACTAACACTGTTATGTGGTTATTCTGACAGATGAAGGGCTCATGCAAAGCAAGATGAATGGGATGTCAGTTTTTCCTATCATGGGGTCTCCATATAGTGACCCAGATGAGAACTGAGGCCAGATATGGCTTTAAATGGGACTCTAGATCTCATATAGTTTTGAAGCTGCTGCTAGAACACTGAATTTGTCATAAAAGACCTGTCAGTTCAGAGTTCATTAATGTAAAAGATGAGAGTGTTTTATCTGGACACTCTTGAGCCTTCCTATAGTGGGAGCATGTACTAGTTACAGACCATGAAAGAAAAAGAAAAAATTGCTTTTGCAGTGTTTTCTTCCAGCTTTCCTTTGGATTGAATCTCTGTGGAATATCTTTTCCTGGCATATAAGTATTTCTTTTCCTTGTTTGTCTTTTTCAGCTTCTTTGTTAAACTTAGAGGTGTGTTTGCAATGTCAATTCAAAGTCCCTTGAGACTTGACTGAGACTTGAGGTGAGGTGTTGAACTTCACAAGGCTGAATTGGAACACTTAAGGTGAGAGACAGGGTTTTAATCACTTGCACTGTGGCAGCCACACTAGAAACTTTGTGACCTCAGCTGAGTTTTCTTTCACTCAGAGTCCAAAATCAATAGAAGAATTCATGACTGGAGAAATGACTTGTGTTTAACTTTGGCCCTAAAATTGGGAGGCATCAAAAAGCATATTTCTCTAATGTGCAGTTTACAAACTGTGATTCTGAAACCCTGAATTTTACTGGTTTTAATTCCCTGTTTTGTAAATAATTTAGAACTGCCGCAACATCCTTGACAGAACACTTAATCCTCCTTCTTCACCTTCATGTTCTCCATCACAAAATATTTGAACTTTTACTAAATTTACTGATGCACCTTGACATTTTCTGTAGGAAAGAAGCTATTTTGTAAGAAATATGATTATATACATTAAATATACACTCTAAGATTTGAGTGGATCACCTACCTAGATTTTATTTCAGCATTTTTATTGCAATGATAAAACTATGTAAATAGATATAAAATATAAATATAAAATATATAAAGTATAAAATTTTATAGTTGTGGAAAATGATATAGCTCAGATTTAATACACAACAATTCCTTTTTTTTTTTTAAAAATAACATAGTCCTGGTTAGCAACAGTAACTGAATTCTTCGCAGGTCAACGTAGAACTCACTGATGTCAAAGCTATGTTGAAAATGAGATGGCTATACTAAAAACATTAATTGGTCATACATGCACTGCAATAATTTATTTATATTATACCATATGTATACATGGATGCAGACCAGTAAAATATTCAATATGGTGTATGAATAAACCTCTTGGATTGTACTACACACAATTCTCTTGAAATGATCTCGTGGATATGGAACACTGACATTTTGATTACTTCACCCAGCATCTGTGTACTTGTATTTTAATAATTTTGAAGCAGTAAGAAATGAAACTATGACTAGAAACATCACATACTTTTGGACAATGGTCCTAGTCCTGCAATTGTATCTCATCTTGTGACTTTAAAGGAGCTTGTGAATGACAGCATGATTGTCAGGCCTGTTTACCTCCTTCTGTTAACTATCTAAGTATCCTGTCAATATATGGCAGAAGGCAAATAAACTGTCTTATGCACTTTAGTATATCAGCAGAATATAGAAATATACATTCTACTCATTCTAAAGCAAATATTTGGAACTCACTGTTTTAAAAGCCAAATATCACTTAGCTTTGATACAGATAGAATGCCATCCATTTCTAATGTCAGAAAATTGACAGACTGATAGAGTTGGGGCTGTTCAGCCTGGGGAAGGGAAGGCTCCGGGGAGACCTGATAGCGGCCTTTCAGTATCTAAAGAGGGGGCTACAAGAAAGAGGAGGACAGACTCTTTAGCAGGGCCTGTTTTATGAGGACATGGGGAAATGGTTTCAAATTGAGAGAAGGGAGATTTAGACTGGGTATAAGGGAAAAGGTCTTTTTTACAATAAGGGTGGTGAAGCAGTGGAACAGGTTGCCCAGAGAGGTGGTGGATGCCCCATCCATACAGACCTTCAAGGTCAGGCTGGACGGGGCTCTGAGCAACCTGCTTTCACTGTCGATGTCCCTTTTCTTTGCAAGGGAGTTGGACTAGATGATCTTTAAAGGTCCCTTCCAACTCAGATGATTCTATGATTCTATGAAAATTACGTCCCACAGAAAATTAATCCACATCCAGCAATATTTCCAAGTAGCTATCACTAAAGAACATTGAATGTAACATCTGATTATCTGAGTTTTATGCAATATAACAAGATTAAAGGACAAGTGAAAAGTACTCCACTTATGTACAAGCCATCAGCTGCACAAATATAAGATAGGAAACAACTGGCCAAATGGAGATGATCTGGGAATTATAGAGGATTGCTAACAGAGCATGAGTCAACTATGTCATGTTGTTACAAAGAAAGCAAATATCAAGCTACTATGCACAGGCAGAGCATCCTCTACAAAACACATCCGATAATCCTTCTGGTTACTCAGTACTGCTCAGACTTTAGCTGAAATGCTGTGGCCAGCAATATGCCCAGTAAATCAAAGGAAGAGGCAACTGTGGGAACTGAACTGTAGCTCATACATGTGGGAAATGGTTTACAACTGTAAGGACAGAAAAGTATTAGAACAGGTTTCCCAGGGATCTTGTAGCTACCCTGCATTTGGAAGTGTTTAAAATCAGAGTAAGGAAGCATCAGTCAGGAATGATGTACTATTAGCTGATGCTGCTCTGGACTGAGGAATGGCCTGGGTTATCTCTAAAAGTTTATTCTAGCAACATCTAGCAACATTTTCTATTGTCTAATTTTCTTTGATAGGTGAAGAAAATGAGCACATAAAATCTCATTAGGTTTGTGTTTAGAGACAAAAAATGACCCATCCAGCCTGGCCTTGAACACAGCCAGGGATGGGGCATCCACAACTTCTCTGGGCAGCCTCTTCCAGCGCCTCACCAGTCTCTCAGTGAAGAATTTCTTCCTGATGTCTAACCTAAACCTCCTTCATTTTTAGCCCATTCCCCCTTGTAATGTGTAATTGTGTAATTCCCCCTTGTAATTGTAATGTAAAATGTTTTTGTTTTTGTTTTCAGCAAGTTCAATGGGAATTTATTATTTAAAATATCATATATATTCTCTTTTGTGTAGAATTGTCACTGACTTCTTAAAGATTGTTTTGCTACTGTGAAGTAGCTAAAGAAGTAATTTTATTTTCCAAATTAAGTCCTTCATTGAAGAGACACTTATCGCTAAATGATATATGACTAATTTTTATTCATTTATTTATTTGAGTAGTGGGAAAAATACTACAGAAGACAATTTTAAAAGTTCAGTTCTAACATGAAGGAAGAATGTCAGGATACCATTTCCCTACAGTTCCTACAAGACTGCTAGATAGCTGAGAAAGGTGTTAATATTAGTCAGGGAGAATCAAGGCTTTAAATCAAAACCGAGTGTCTATCTCACAGATATATTGTCTCTCATGGAGAAGATATGAACTTGATGCATGAATTATTGGTTCAGATTTTATAGCTTTTTACACAGGTTGTTGGAATAGATAATCATAATGGTCTTTCCCTCCTTACAGTATATGAATCTGAATTCAGTATGAGCACATTGGAAGGCAAAGTAAAACTCATTGAAAGTAAACAATCTTAAAACCAATAACAGCTATAATAATAGAAAACAAACAAACAAACAAAAAAGGACATGACGAAATGCTGCTTTCTTTTTGACTCGCTTTAACAGAGAAAAAAAAAAAAAACAAAAGGTGTTATTTTCTATTCTCCCATTTCTCAACTTAATTTCTAATCAAGCAAAACAATAATAACAAAAAGTAAAAGTCTATCACTTTGTGTGGTGGCCTGACAATTCCTGCATTCTCTCCCACTGCTGTGGTAATTGACATGTTGGTGAACTCAATAGGATTTCTGAGATAATGTAGCAAGCTGGAAACTGAAAATTATGCTTTCTGGCTGAGTGATATGGACTCAGAAATAAGAAAAAATCTAACAAATTTTGTGGTGATATATCAGTCAATAAATAATTTTGCAGTGTTTCTCTCACTGTATTTGTTCTGACATGCTAATGGTCATGGTAAAAATTTGCTGTAGTCGTTAAAGCAGCAGATATAAGAGGAGAGCACACAGGGAGCAGAAACAGATTAAGAATTGCCCATTAAAGTCATAATGAGAAATATAACATTACCTTTTAACAATAGAGGTGTTAACAACACAGCAGACTGCCCTCTCAACTCACAACATTGCTGCTTGAAGAGTGTATTTAAAATAGCGCTCAGCTGCCATGCTTGGAAATGTCATCCTTCAGTAATGTGTAAGCATAGTATGTAGAACCAGAAAACCTTAAATGACTGTCTCCGTATAACTGGACCTGGGAGACCTGTCAAGATAATGGCTGCAGGTACACTGCAGCTCTTTCTCTCCATTTCAGAAATTGCCCTTCTGCCCTAATTTTCATGTAAGAAAAGCCTGAAGTCCAGGCAAGAGGTATAACCTGCTTTCAAAGGACCGCAAGAGGTCCTTTAAAGGACCTTATCGAAGAACCTCCCAGCAGCTCATGGATCATTTAGTTCCAATACCTACTATTGCAAGCAACTGTATTGCATAACTCCATCCCAAATTTATGAAGCTACAATTTAAAAAACTATTTTCACTCACCTAGTTCTCATAACTTATATTTGAAATAGTGAAATGTGGATATTATGAACAAAATTTATTAATTAAAAATGTTTCTTTTTAGTTATTTGAAACATCCATTAGCTTAAATAATCTTCTTTCTACTGCCATTTCACTAGTCTGAAGTTTTCCAGACCTTTGATCATATTAGTAATCAGTCTGAAATCATATTTCTTGAATATGATCAGAAATGTCTGTAGTATTCCAGACAGACATCAGGAGTGCCATGTAAAATAGCATTAAAGCATTACATTGTCTGCTATAAAACTCCTTCCTGACAGATTCAAGGTGTTTTTTTTTTTTTTTTTCTTTTTTGAGATAAAACAGGTGCTGTTGGTTAGTTTTTCTCCTGGTTTTATTTTCCACTTGCTCAAATACCTGTTCCGCATACTAGAAACATTTCTCCATTGTATTATGAGAATGAGTACAGTTGGCTGTTTTTAGTAATTAATAGGAAAAGGAATAGAAAATAAAGTGATCAAATTGATTAAAAACTTTAAATGACCATTGAATTAAAAAGCAATAAACATGAAGTAATAAACAAAAAATGTTTGACAGGAATGTTTCAGTCTCTTTGAAATTTCTGAGGGAAGAACTTATACATAGTTGAAAGCCAAAATAAGAGATTTTAATTTCAATAGTTATATCTAAAATGTTATATACATTCATTACACTTAATATTTAACTGCATATTGCAGTGATCAAACATTATCTTTAGAAAGGTTACATCAGTATTTCCAAAACTAAACATTTAAGCACTTTGATTCTATAAAAGGCCTTAAGATGTTGATTTATGTTTTGATGTAAAATGACTTATTCAAAATGTAGGGTTTTTTTAATGGATGGCAATATCTATTTTCTTGTCAACTCTGCTAATAACTAAGTAACTACTCTGTGGTTTGCTGAATTGCTTATCACCTCAGTGTCTAGACACTTTCTGTGAAAAGTAGATATAAACTGTATCTATAGGATAATCTTCATATAATCATTTAATATGTGTGGAAAAAAGAGAGACGTTTGTCTTAATGTCAAGATTTAAAGTCAATATGTTTTAAACTGTGGAACTCCATACTCAGGTAGCTCAAGTCATGGCTTAAATCAAGTGCTCCAGTTTCTGTAATGTTAAATCTCAGTGACTCAGAGGATGGTGAAGCACTGGAACAGGTTGCCCAGCGACGCCATGGCTGCCCCATCCCTAGAGGCCTTCATGGCCAGGTTGGATGGGGCCCTGGACAGCCTGATCCAGTAGGTGGCAACTTGAAGTCCCTTTCAACCCAAGCCCTTCTATGATTTCATGAGTCTATTGCTAAGTAAGCTGCTCCTATCCAACTTGTCTACACTTTACTATTTTCTTTGCAATGTGTACCTACAATCTGCCTTTGAAGGGTGTAGCTGAGGACTGAAATCAAGCAAAGGCTCCTGGACTGACCTTTCATCTAATTTTCACAGCAAATTTCACAAGTATAGGGGGGAAATAATAGATATACATTTTCATGCACATTTTACAGGCAAGTTTTGGCACAACCTCCAAGTAAGAAATTTTCACTCCCACTGAGTGTAGGAATGCAACAGAAATACTGTGACTCCACTGTGCAAAAGCTTTTACACAGAAAAATATTGTGACACATTGTAGACCTTAGTCTTTCTGAATTGGCAGTGGACCTCATAGGCAGATCTTTGGAGGTACAAAAAGAAGCCTATGTGCCAGCACAGTACAGTGGTGGTAATAGAAATGCTCTTGCAGCATTGCAAGCCAAAATGCAGTTGTGCTAAATAGAAAGCAGCAGCATGAATGTGACTCTGTGACTGCCATGCAGAAGATCTGAACTGAGCAGAGGATTTCATGTCTGAAACATTCCTCTATTACTTTCCTTGAGCTTTAAGCAGGGCACAAGATTTTGATCCCAAGAGTTTGCAAGTTATACCTTGGTGCATCTTATCAAGGATGCCATCAGATCTCAAAATCTGTTACAGCTTAGATGTGTGTTCAAGAAAATGAGAGGTGGGAAGACAAAAGAAGATGATTTGTGATAAAGCTGCTTTTCCACCAAATCTGCCTCCGAGGATCAGAGACCTCCATGGATTTTCTGTTATTTTCAACAAACTTCAGAACTGATGTCAAGTGAATCAAAATCATAAACAGGAGAAAAAGCTTCATAATGCTGTTTGAGTGTTTTTGGTTTGTTTATTTTTATTTTTATTTTTTTACTTTTGTGTTTTCCACCAAGCCGAATCTATAACGTGACATTTTGTGTCATCGCATGGTTGTGTGAAGCCAAGCCAAATCCTTCATGAATGAATGATCAATCAACCAAGACATTTGGGTTTGGCATTCAGATATATCTAGACACACAGTATGGCTAAAATAGCATGATAAATGATTTTCTTGCATTATTTCAGTAGTCTGTGCTTTTCATGCGTGATGAGATTTGGATTTTTTCCAAACCATTTACTCAGACCTATTTCTTTCGAACTGTGTGCTTTTAATACCCCTGAAATGAGTTTTTCTTGTGTTTTCTTGGAGAAACATAAACTGCAGTGGAAAAGTGGACATCTTTTCTTTCAGTAGAAAATTCTATAATTCCAGATGGAAAATACCACTGTGGGAAAACTCATATGATTAAGCTGTTGATTAAAAATAAGTTGTACTCTCAAAGTAAGCTTATATTAATGTTTCTTATTGCCACCGAGCAGGAACATTCCTAGAACACTTATCTTTACATCTTGTTGACTGACAAAACGGAATGCTTTAATATTCAGTATATATTCAATAGCAGAATTTATTTTCCCTGGTTTCCCTTTTTTGAAGTTCTTTTCTTTCTACCTCCCTACGCCAAAAACAAACACGAGCATTTTTCTTAATGATAATATAAACATTTCTTCTTACTATTGAAAACTCTGAATTTGGACAAGTTATTTTCCAAATCCAAATCTTATGTAAAATGCAGAAAACACAGATTAGAAAATACCATTATTTATCATACACTACTATTTTTTCACTGTTAATTTTAAGACGGTTCCATTTTCTTTGATTGGAGAACTGCTGCAAGGCTCCCCTGCAGACATTTCTCCTCCATGCTGCACAAGCCCCACTCCCTCGGCCTCTGTTCACAAGGCAAGTGTTCCAGCCTTGAAAATTTTGGCAGCCCTTCACTGAACTCACTGCAGTTTATCAACTTCTTTCTCCTCATAGCCTCACAAAAAGAATGTTTTCTACATGAGCCACCTTGCTATAGATCAAACATTTTATTTCTGTGTAACAATTCCTTTCTACAAGTTTGGGAGTCATGTTTTGTTTATGAATAAGCGTTAGCACATAGAGACAGTTAAATGCTTCAGGAAATGATTGCTTACAGTAGAAGCAGGTATTCCCAGCAGATTAAAAAAAACTCTGCAAAGGAGCCTCAGTGTATTCCAGTATATCAGTTGCATTGCCCCTGCAATGGTTCTCCAGGGAACACCATCCATGGAAATGATGATCCATCAGAGCACTGCTACCTCTCCCTGATACAGCATAGCTGGTGAAATGATTTGCAAAAAAAATTGCTGAAACAGTGTCACCTATGGGAAACCTTCTTANAATCATAGAATCATCTAAGTTGGGAAAGACCCTCAAGATCCAGCTAACAACCTGGCTTACTAAGTCCCATGACTAAACCCTGTACCTTAGTGCCATGAAGGCACTAAAATTTAAAGGCAACTAAAATGACTAACTTTATAGCCATGATATTTTTGGTAAATAATGTAGCCAATAGACTGGGACAAAATCCTCCTAACGGTACTTTCTTGAAAAGTAAAGTGTATATTTTTCTTCCTATTTTTTTTTTTTCCAATCTCTTATCAGTCTTTCACAACTTACATTCTTTATATAGGAATTCTGCTTACAACTGGAATTCAAAAGACAGGTAGGAGAACAGCAACAGTTCCAGAAGTCTGCTATTGAAAAATATTAGTAAAAATTAAAAATATCTCTATAAAACTGAGCCCAGGTAATTGTTTCAAATATGTGAAATATTAGAAATGTGAAATAAAATGCATCCTTGATGCATTCAGAATTACATACTACTATTATTCTTAGTAATTGTGATAAAAAATATAATAATGTATTATAGTGTATATTAAAAGTAATCTCAGCCCCAAAACTAATGCCTAATTTATAATTAATTTTAAAAGTCAAAAATGCACAAATCAAAAAATACAGTAAAACATTTACTATGTGACAACCAGTTCCATGAAAAAGGAAACACCAACAAAATTTGCAATAGCTGGAAAC
>VXAV01001131.1:35265-47693 GCA_013399715.1 Alectura lathami
GATTTGATCTATTGTCTGCTTTGAAGATTTGGATGAGAAACTGACTAAGCAGCTTGATGTTTCCATTGCATGCTCCTAGATGCTGAGTATGAGAGAAGCAAGCAGATGCATTTTATTCAAACAAGGCTTTGTCTTCTAAGCTTGAAAGTACATTTTAGATCTTATGTGCTCCAGTGCAAAAGATAAAAGAAAATAGAGTGTCATTACCTTTATTAGTTTCTTCACAAGGGTAACAGAGGCTTAATGGTGTTTATGAAGTTGAAAGTTATGGATAAGAGGCAGTATGTGACTTCATTACCCTGTAGAACCTTACTGATACACTGAGCGTTAAGTAGTATGCCGTGAAACCATTAGAAGTTGTTATGCCAGCAAAAATTAATTCAGACTTTTGATTTAAGAATCAAAAGATTAAAAAAAAAATAAAATAAAATTAATGCACACCTCATATCCTGTTGTCAGTAAAGCTTTTTATATGATTATGTATAGCATTTATTAAGAAGCTTTAATAGTATTATTTGGGGAGAAAAAAAATCCATGGTATTTATATTACTAAATAAGCCTAGAAGATCATAACTATAATCTTAGGACCCACCTAAGAGACATCTCTTCTCAGTGTTTCTGTATTTCATTTTTATAAAATTGTCACTTTTCAAACCCTCTGCTTTAAACTGAGATGTACTGGAAGAAAATAGGGTGTCCAGGAGTGAAGGAATTGGAATGTAGCCTACGTTTTAAAAGCTATAGTCACAGACTTTTTTGTAATCCTTTTTAAGTATAATAGTTTCATTGGAAAGCTATTGCCAGTAAAAATTCTAACAACTCTCTATCTGATCGTCTGAACTACGAGACCTCAAAGGTCTTGAAATTTCTTTGCTTTATATACCGTTGTCCTCAAAGAGTATTGTGCCAGGATAGAGGATTTTGCAATAAACCAGAAGAGAAAAGGCTTTTATGGGCAAATATAAAAGTATCTAGTATGTATTTGCAATGTTTTTAATGGAAAATAGTATACGTTAGGTTCTTTACCAGTGTGTTAAAAGATAGTTTCTTCAGTACAGGCCGTATAAATCTGTACAATTTTAGACATTAATGACAAGCAAGATATGGCTATAGCAGGTGGTTTTGAGAATATAATTATGAGGGATTTAGGGGTTTATAAAAGTACCAGCTTTTTTTTCAGTGTTTGTACATAAAAGAAAGTGAGAAAACTCACATATTACCCCTGCGTAGCATCTCCTATTGCCACAAGTGAAAAGCCAGTTCTGCAGTAGATGCACCATTGTTCTCACATATAAGAGATTTCTTTTACTTTTGGCTTTCAGGAAAAAGCATGCCATGCAGTGTTTCTGGGTAGAATAGGCCTTAAACCATTTCTGAAGAAAAAAAAAACAATACACCAGATTTATTCCTTTTTTAAACTTATGAAATATAATAGAACCACAATCATAAAAAAGAATTATGTGAGCACAGGCATCTTTCATTCTTCTTTTATTTTTATTACAGAATGCCAGAAAAGGTTAAAAAAAAAAATAATAAGTCAGATGTGTACAAGCAGTTTTTGTCACAGTTACAATTTTAGTAACTGTAAAGACTAATTAGGAGGTGAGGAAAACCACTGACTTTTCTCAGCTAGGCTGGGTTTCTCAGCTAGACCAGGTTGCGGACTTCTTGTCGAAGAATGGCTGGTTGGTAGATGTTGAATCTTGGATATTGTATACTGGGTGACTCCAGCTATGGAGTAACTAGCTGAAAGACAGAGATGATACTGCAGTGTTTCACTCGAGCTTCTCAGAAAGTGGCTATTTCTTCTTTTCTAAAGGTTATGAAATTATGTTGTGCTTTATTATTTTTTATGTAACTCCTTAGGAGTTTCTTTGCAACTCCAGATGGCATGTTCCTCTTTTGAAGTCACTGCCTTTGACCAGTAGTGTTTAATTAAGCTTCTGTGAATGATAATTCGTTTTGTGTCTTTGAGCATCTCTTGCCAGTCTCAAGTAGACAGAAACTGAAGAAAGCAGTGCTGATTCATTTGCTTTGTATTCTCAGCATTACACTTTTTGTGACCCAAAGAATGCAGACAAAGTGGTAATGAGAACTCATAGATCTTAATTTTATACTCTTGCTTGCACAGGTATCCAGAAAACAGGAAAAAGCAACATAGACTAGATAACCCACACATTTTAAAAACAATAGCATACCTTATTTGTCAGAAATGCACGTTATCTGTTTCTTAGTATGGGAAGATTTCGATGGGAGCTGCATACGTAGTATGCTTTCATGGCTTTAGACAGCGGCGATCATTTGATGGATGATGTAACTGTCTTAGACTGGAGGACTGCAGTATAATATTACTCCTTTAGATACAAGACAAAGTGAGGACTGTGTTTATTCAGTCTCACTTAGTAGGCTATACCTTATTCCCTCTTTCTTGTTTGCTCATTTATAATGTCAGAATTTGGGGGAAGAATGTGTCCAATGTGGTTACAAATTTAAGTATAGCTACTGAGAATATCTTTTCAAAAAATGGAGGGGAAAATGTGTTATATGTATGATGATTAAAAGCTAGAGAGTATTAAATTAACATTTAAATATAAAACACCTGCAGGAATCACATTATAAAATGTTTTTACTAAAACTTGTTTCAGAGTTATTCATGTGTTCAAAATATTATTTCAATACTACCCTCATGAATACTACTTCTGGTATGCATTGAATGTTTTTGTTTCTGGAACTAGATGTTGTTATTTTTGTTGAAACTGTGTATGCTTTGGTAAGCTCTTGGAAGATAGGTGAATATGAAAGATAACTGGAAAATGGAAATAGAGGCCTTCTATACCTAACTATTAACAGAATGAAAAAAAAATTGTTGTTTTATAGATGAAAATTTTAATTTCTTCCTTTTTTTTAAGTCTTTATTTTAGACAGTTATACAGTTTTTAATGTATTTTCACTACAGTAAATGGAGTAGAAACTTTCACTATCAGAGCAGAGCTCTAGAAATTAGGATTTTTAAATGTATTTCTTGTGTAAGCCCTACGTGGTTTCCTAAAAACTTCAAATATTCAATGTAGCGGAGTCCATAACAGTAGGAATTTCACACTGAATATTATCTCAAGACTTCGCTATCTCCACTGCTGCCTGATGTGCAATTGCAGATATCTTCTGTGCTGTAAAGTGGCAGGGAACAGTTGCTCAACAGAAGATACATGACAGAAGTCATTGTTAAGATGATGCTTTGTAAGCGTAACCTCAGTGATTAAAATATTTTGTCAATGCTCTCATCCCCTTTAGTTTTTACAAGGATGCTGGGTCAATAAATGATCACTAGTAAGAGAAGAAGCAGTATCAAAAAAAAAAAAAAAAATTTCAATGACTTGGGTAGCTCTGTGTCCATACAGTGCTGCAGTTTGAAATATCCCAGTTTACAAATCGCAGGTACATTGGCATCCTCTTTTTAATCTAATGTTAATGATAGTAGTTTTATTTTCCTGGATGTGTGCGGAATGAGGTGTCTAAATGTAAAAGTTATATAACGTGAAAGTTAATTTTCAGATACTTAAGATTGTCAGTAAACCCCTGAAAGTTTGATTGCCAAGGTGCTTAGGTTATACAAAGCTGAAATACTATATGTGGAAAAAAAAAAAAGTTACTAAGTGAAGAAAGGTATTAGGTCATAGTTTCTAAATATTTCATAAGTGCAAATTATTATTTAAATTTAAAATATAAATACTTGTTTAAAAGTTGTCTTGAAAAGTACTAATGAGAGCATTTAAACTATTTGGAGGTAAATGTCTTATTGTACAAGAACTAAAATAATATATTGGCATTAACTGAATGAAATTAATGACAGACCTTGTGTACTTGTTTAACTCTTGAACTTTTGAAAGACTGGATTATAGAGTTGTAGGATAATGAGATTCAGCTTACACTGGTCTTGGTTTAAAAAATGAATGAGTTAGCAAAGCAATACCAGCATATCAATTTTATCCACTTAAGGTGTCTATCTGTGCTGGTTGTGTCAAATAACAAAAGTTACAATGCAAACATTTTTCCGTGGTCACTCATGAAGCTAAATTATCATAACCACACTGAAGACTTTTATCCTTCAACTGTTGGTGTTTCATTCTCTGTTTTCTTCAAACCACCTATATTAAAATTATTTGGGGTTCATTCAATTAAGATTGTTAATTTTAAGCCTGCTCAAATAAATCTGTTAAATATTGCTTCATGTTCTGGCTTTGACATGTTTCCAGAAATACTGGAAATTAAGACCTCTTATCCAAGTATGCATCAGTCATTTAGTGTAGCTGCCTATGAATTGTTGGTTCCATTAAATATTTGGCAGGGCTTAAGTAGTGGATTCTGTTTAGGTTTACATTATTTCATACACAGTAGTGCATGTTTAGAAGCCTACAGGTGGATTTTGTTGAAAACTGAATGGTTAGTTTTGTCTTTTTTCTGAAGACCAACTGTGTAATTTGCTCAGCTGGCCCCTGAGTGGTAGTGGGCCAGTCTGTCTTCAGAGCTATATTGTATGAACTGCAATACTGCCTAAAGCTTCTTAGTTTAGAGTTTGCCTAAATGTATACAGGGCATTTGAAAACACAGGAAAGTTTAACAAATTGTGATTAAACACTGTGAAGAACTGTGTCTAAATTTAAACTTACTGTTTCAGTTCTGCTGTGATTTTCTTCAATACAGGTGTACTAAAACTATATATCTGTTACACCAACTTGAAACTTCCATTACATTTTTTCAAATACACCTCATTTTTTTCTGATAAAAAATCAGTTGCTAATGCGAGGCTTGATAGAAGTGGTGAATTGTTGCAATGAAGTTAAATCACATTGATACTGTGGGTTAAAATAGAGACTTGAAAGTTATTTGTTATTGAGTTACACTGTGCATAGATTATGTTTTCTGAGTAGCTACCAGAAAAAAATTGACAGTTAACATCATTTTAGTGGTTGTGGATGGTCCGTATGTATTTTTGAAGGTACTATACCTGCTACAGTTAGTGACACCCTGAGCTACATGTGAATCAGGTTCTCCACAATCAGCTGTCTCAGAACATACTTCACTGTAATAGTTAATAGGAATGCAATAGAATGATACTGTTTATGCAGCATAAAACCAAATGTTCAGTTAATCACCATTGCAGAAGGAATTAATGATTAAATCTAAAATACTCTGAAAGAATTAGGAGTTTCAGAGCCGGATTTTCCTCCCATATCATTCTAAATAATAAAAATGTGAATAAAGGGATTTATGACTTAACAAAAATCATTTTTCTGCCATCGGAGGAGGGCTGTGCCATAGCGGTATTCTGAGGTCAGCAGTGACTGACTGCTCTCAGGGGCTGGGAGAGAAGGGGATGGTCCGAAAGGCAGAACATGGACCTCGTCAGCCAGCACGTGTCCCGCTGCCCCAGGGGAGGCAAGCAGGCAGGCCACAAGTGGCGGACTGCTTCGGCAGAGCCTCAGCTCATCGGGCAGGCATCCCACCCACCAGCTACCAGGGCCCTGGCACCAGCTGCACAGAGTGACTGTGGGGTTTCTGCTCAAGCCGAAGTAGTTTCTAGCTTGATCTATTTGCTCTTCCTTTCTGGAACATTTTTGCTTTTTCCTTCTTCGCATGGTAGTCTTGTGTGGCAGAAATACTTAGATTTTTGCATGAAGGAGTTACTGTTGGCCATGTAAAACAGTATTTGAAAACTGGTTAATCAAATGATGCTTTTTCCCCCATAAACCAAGACTGAAAGAAATTATTACCTTGTTTTGACAAGTGGACTGAAAAAGTATGAGACATAAGTCTTAGAGAAATGCATACGTGAAAACTAGGCTGTCATGTTTACAAGGTGATTTTTTCATATGATGAATTTTTTCAACAATGAGTGGTCTGTAAACTGTATGGATATTTTTCTGTGGAACGTAAGTTGTGTAAGGAAAAAATGAGGAACAAATATATATACTTCAAATTTTGATTTCACAGCTAATTCATGAAAACTTTGAGAGGTTTAAAGACGTGATTCGTCTTTGTTACATGTGTCTACTGTACAGAACATTTTACACCGATCATTGACTGTTCTGTGAGAATAGTTGAAAAAAAGATGGGTTTGCTTTACAGATATTTAAGGGAGTTAGTGTCTCTATCACCTCTGAAGTAATTCTTAAAAGAAGAGGGAATGGATTTCCGTGACCATGTCTGAATATAAATAGTACCATATATATTCATATACCATGAATAAATAAGTATATTTTCATTATTCATTTTATCTCTGTTTCATAAAGTGCTGTTTAATCTTTCTCCATTGGTTACAGATCTAAGTTGGCCTACTGCCTGTATGCCAGAGTGGCTGATTGAAGTAATTCAGCATTTGGAAGAGCACTTTTCAACTTCTACTTTTAATTACAGTGTCTTAAATTACAGTAACATCTGTTAAGATGCTGTGAGTCTTATGTTCAAAGACCGATCTTCCCTGTTACGTGATGTATTTGGTTTACATCCAGAAGGGTGGCTGAGTTTCAGCTATATCCAAAAACATTGAAAAGCCTTGGAATTGTTATTTGCAAAGAGGTGTTCTGTAGCCTCTGAAAATTTAAGAAAATGATATATCCAATAAATATTTCAATAATTCAAATGTGCAAAATACTAGGCTTTAAGGGACCTTCAGGTTTTAACTTTGTTTTGGAAGTCCAAAACCAAAATCAGTGGTGACACTTTTCTGAAGAAATGCTCCAATCTGCTACTTGAATGACAGACAGCACTGATGCACTGTGGCACTTAGGGACATGTTTTAGCGGGCACGGTGGTGTTAGGCTGGCAGTTGGACTAGATGATCCTAGAGGTCTTTTCCAATCTTTATGATTCTATGACTCTTTAATTGATGGTCTGCACTCATGTTTGACCAAACATACTACCTTGGCCTTCTGTCTTAATCTGTTCTTTATCATGTTCTTTAGGAGCATGTGTCTTGTTGATTGTTCACTTAGAATCCTTCAGTCTATTTCTATAGTAGTGGCTCTGGATAAATTCCCAAAATGTCACTGGAGGGTTATCATGAAAAAGAAGGGTAGCTTGTCTGTTATCAGGGGGGTTTAAAAAGTGTTGCTTTTACCATCACTACTGGAGATTCACATAACAGCTTAGCAGCTTTTTAGTCCTTTAGAGATCTCAATATTAAACTGGAATAAGCAATATTTGAGGAAAAAGTACCAGTTGTGACAGGTTTGCATTTAAATGCTGACAGAATAGGCAGTCATGATCAATAATGTTTGGTGGTGACAGAAAGCATATTTTGAAGTGAAACTACAGTGAGTCAGTACTTGCAAGATAATCCGAAGCACAGTCACTATGGTAGTTTGTGGTGTTTTTCATACCATAAATTAGGCCTAAATGTAAATGAAACTAACTCTGATATTCAAGATTTCATTGTTTGAAAAATTATATACGCAGTTCGTCATTTCTGTAATTATGGCTTGTAGTCAAAGAAGTTAAAATAATCTTGATTGACCAACATTGTACTTTCTTCACAAACTAATAGTGCTTTTAAGAAAAATATCTTTTAATTCATCATAATTTGTTGCGCAAACATTGTGAGTGTCTGAGTAGTTACATCTGTGTCTCAAGTTGCTACTGGAATTTGAGTAGTGTTAATAAATAGTAAACATTAAATAGAATGGTTACTAAGCAGCTTCCATTTCTATTTTTTCTTTAACTTCAGTAGCATGTCATCATCGGTTGTAAAATCAATTTCATTACTTCTCAAAAAAAAAAAAAAAACAAGCAAACAAACAGAAAGCAACTCTGTTAGTGCTTTGCTTGTGATGAGATTTAGCATATTATTTTGTTTGAATAGGTTTGTGGATTTGGCACTTCTTTTGGCGAAGTATTTGTCAAGTAAATCACAGAGAAAGACATCTCCAAAACATGTATCTCTTGTTTTCAGGTACATTATAGTGATTTGGTCTAGATTTTTCTAGGTTGTAGTAATTTGCAGTGATGTGCTTAAATTCAAGAAAACAGTTACTTAGACAGAAATTATGTGCACACAGAAAATGAATTTGCCTACTAATGTATTTATTTGTCTTTATGGTTTCTAGTTATTATAGTGAGAATTTGTTCTTAAAAAATTAACACATAATGAAGAAAGCTACTACTGAAGTTGAGATAAAATAACTGATTTTTTTTTTTAAACAAAAAGTGCAAAGTGTTATGAAATTTATCTGTTTTTTACAGGTGTACTTCTCTGTAGAGCTGTATGCAGAAGCAGGCAAAAGGTTTACTATTCAACAATGATTTCAAATTCTATACATAAATGCTTCCTTTACTAATATAAGTGTTTCAGAGGAGCAAAAGATTGTAAATTTTGATAGTTATATTGTGATTTTTTTTTCCTTATTTAACCTATTTTTCTGTGTGTATTTTACAGATTCTGAATATGGAGTGGGGAGGAGAGTATTCTCTTGATTCTTCCAATTTAGACTGTTTGTTAAATGTCCTCCCAGGAGAACTGGAGTTTCAACAGATTCTTAATGATATTGACGAAAAAATAAAGAAGAATTCTTCTAGGTAAAGAAAATCTTATCTGTGTCAAAAATGTTAGTGAAAGTCATTACACTTAGGAAGACATACACCTTTTCTATTTTGTATTTTCCAGTTGTAGGTTAAAATTCTTATAATTATTTCTATAGTAATTTATATTTACTGCTTCAGTATTTAGCAATATTTAATGCAATTTAATTTTTGTGCTATAGTCTTTCTCTACATGGTGTTTTTAGCAATTCAATCATCTTAATCTTAGGAATTATGGCAGGAGGTGTGGTAGGGAAAGAAGAAAATGTGTATTCTCATGGCAGGTGTATTTCCCATAGCTATGAGAATTTTTATTCACTATGAACTCCGTAATTTTATGAAAAAATTACAGTTTGAACTCATAGTGTACTTCAAGCACCTCTAACGAAAGTAGAAAGTGCAAATAATTTTTTACATCTATTATTTCTTACAATTCATTATTTTACTAACTTCATTTACATTTATGATGCAACAGAGGATTTTCTAAACTAAAATTTCTTTTGAAATATGTTTCATTGTCCACTTTTTTACATACTGGTTCACAAAAGTCCATGCTTTAGAAGCAGTTTTTGCTGATGCTCATTTTTTTCATGACTATAGGAAAGTGACTTACAGGTTATTTTCCTTATTTCTACTTTAAAAAGCGATGGAGGTATTGATCTGTGAAACATGTTCTTATGCAAGTAAACTAAGTGCCCTTTAAAAAAAAAAAAAAAGTGTGCATTCAGACACATAACAAGTAGCATCATTTTGTGTTAAATTTTGAAAATGTTTACCTTTGGATAACAAATACATGTTAGAGAGTCATGGTTTAAGAATGCCCTTCATAACAATTGGTTTAAAATTGCGTGACTTTAGTGAAGCCCACATTAGTGAGAAGTCTTTGTGTCTGCTACCAAACAGCTTTCTGAATAATGGAGATAAATCTTAGCTATATATCAGTGAAAAGTGATTTAGGTCATCTCTTGCTTATGCCAAGCTGAGAGATTTTTTAGGCTTTTTATTTATATTGTTCATATCTCACTTTCTGAATAATTTTTGTTTAAAATCTTACTGTTTACAAATGTGGTTGTGATAGTAGATATCCTAGGGTAGCAGTAATAGCGAAGATTTGGGAGATATGCTTTGAGTTGCGGACAACTGCACAAAACAATTTCATATTACAATTTTATAGCTGTTGATGTTAGTGAAATGCCGATATGAGATCAGTTGATGTTGTAAAATAGTTGTGAATCTGTTTGATGTATGGTGTTAGGTGTCTGAAAAACTAGCTCCAGCATATTTGGCAAATATGTAACCGAGATATTTTCAGCTCTTCAACTAATGAATAACATTGCTATTGTCATTGCTATGCAGAGCCATCCTGAGAGAATGATTATTATCAGAATGAGTCTGTGGAATGCATGCCTTACTCCTGTTTAAAAAAAAAAAAAAAAGTGTGAAGTGTGTGCTACTGGTTGAGAAAACTTTTCACTGTGGGACAATTGGCCAGCTGTGCTTTTAATCTTAATTTACATCAATTAGAATTTTGTTAAATTTTACATTGACATAATCACAGTGGAAATACTGACAGATTTTTAAGAAGGCTGATTGTCCCTCTCATAGTTTTAGTAGTAGAATCACAGAATGGCTTGGGTTGGAAGGGACCTTAACGCCCATCCAGTCCCAACCGCCTGCCGTGGGCTGGTTTCCACCCACTGGATCAGGCTGCCCAGGGCCCATCCAGCCTGGCCTTGAGCGCCTCCAGGGATGGGACATCCGCAGCTGCTCTGGGCAGCCTGTGCCAGGGCCTCACCACCCTCTGAGGAAAGAATTTCTTCCTCACATCTAATCTCAGTCTCTCCTCCTTTAGTTTAAAATCATTCCCCCTTGTTCTATCACTATCTGCCTATGTAAAAAGTCGCTCTCCCTCCTGTTTATAAGCTCCCTTCAGGTACTGGAAGGCCACAGTGAGGTCTCCCTGGAGCCTTCTCTTCTCCAGGCTGAACAAGCCCAGCTCCCTCAGCCTTTCTCCACTGGAGAGGTGCTCCAGCCTCTGAGCATCCTCGTGGCCTCCTCTGGACTCCCTCCAGCAGCTCCACGTCTTTCTTATGCTGGGGTCCCCAGACCTGGACGCAGCTCTGCAGGTGGGGCCTCACAAGGGCAGAGCAGAGGGGGACAATCCCCTCCCTGCTCTTCTGCCACCCCTCTGTCGATTCAGCCCAGGATGCCATTGGCCTTCTGGGCTGCAAGCGCACACTGCTGGCTTGTGTCAAGCCTCTCATCCACCGGAACCCCAAGTCCTTCTCCGCAGGGCTGCTCTCAAGGAGTTCTTCTCCCAGTCTGTATACATACCTGGGATTGCCCTGGCCCAAGTGCAACACCTTGACCTTGGCCTTGTTGAACCTTATCAGGTTCTCATGGTCCTGCTTTTCAGGCTTGTCCAGGTCAAGCTGATTAGACAAGCCTTTTGTTGTAAGTCTTGTAAGATCTGAAGACTGTAAGTTGAGGAAGATCTTCAAGGAGAAGAGGAAATTTGATTAGGTGTGATAGCACAGCAATGCATGTCAGGAAAAGCCTTAAATTTCTGTTGAATTGACATTTAAGCTTGTTTTTAAACTAATTTTCGCAAGGAAAATCAGAGTGTAGCTCTGTTACCAGGTGATGTTTTGCTCCTGTAATATGTCAGTTTCAGAAATGGAGAGGAGTTTAAAAGAAGATGGACAGCAGCTGATGTGACTTTTAAATTAAAAAGAGTCTTTTTATTGCTAATATATTAGAGGTAGCATGGAATGAAATCATTTTCAAGTTACCATTGATCTTCGTAAGTGGTATGATAAGAGCAGCTCTATGTACTACAATGATACAATTGGAATACAATCTATTTTTCATCAGATAGATTTATGATTTTATTATACCACAGAGAATAAACATAATAGTATACAGCATATATATATTTTTAAAAATAAAACATTGTGTAAAAAATTGTGATCCAAAAGTGTGTAAATCACTTGAATGCTCATTTATTGCCTTCCAACTGAATAGCTTTTATAAAATTGTGTGACACAACAAATCAGATATGCTTTCCAGCACTTGAATTACTTTCGGTGTTTTCGTATTGTGCCAATTCTATTTGTCACTGTAACAAAGGGGAAAAAACGGCCATCTGTGGGAAATGGTTGTATTTCTAAGTTTTAAGGGAGTAAGTGGTTCATTCATTCACTATTATATAGTGGAGTTCTTATTACACTTGCATGTTAACTTTATTTTTACAGTAGTTTACTGAGGCAGATGAATATGAGCTCTCAAAACCGTTGTCATTGATGGCCAGTTTTATGTGAAAAGGTAATGTCAGCTTATTTTAAAGCATGAAGTTGTATTCATAACTGCATTACGACTGTCTTCAGTTTTCCCCTCATGTATGCTTTGACTTTCCTAGTTTTCAGAAATCAGTTATTGGATTTTTTGTTTTCTAATATGGATGCCTAAGAGTTTGTAACAGTTAATTTACAAGTAATTCACAGAACTAAACTTTCAGCTGATATTTACTACTACTACATAGAAAATAGTAAACCAAGGTTATTATGCATAACTGCAATGTGATTGTGAGCATGAGGTCTCTAAAGCAGTTGATTTGTGTGTGTACAGTTTTCACTTCAGTGTGCGACTGACTGCTTTTTAGTGGTGATAAAGTGGGGTAGATTCCATGGGGCTGTAGGACAAAATGAGGAATTCCAGGTCTTCTTCAACAGGAGATCAATTCTCATATTTCAACAAAATTATTTACTAATTATTGTATTTCTCTGTTGTACTGGAGAGCACATATGATACCGACCTTCCAGTACCTGAAGAGGACCTACAGGAGAGCTGGGGAG
>VXAV01001132.1:0-12520 GCA_013399715.1 Alectura lathami
CCTGTGGGGAAGCAGGCAGGTCCTGAATGCAGCACCCCAAACCATTCTCCATTCTGCAATGGGAACAAGCTGGAGCCTGGGGAGATGCAAGACACATCCCGCTGGATCTGCTGATCCCCCTGTGTCCCTGTGCAGCCAAAAGAGGCTGGGATGCAGCCCCTGGAAAAGGCTGGAGCAAGGGAAAGGGGCAGAGCTTCTGGAAGAGCCCTGGGGATGGGCACCGCACACATGGCTCAGCTTCTTCCTGGGATGCTGCCAGGCTCCAAGGGAGCTGGGAAGCAGAACACCAGCGCTGACGGATAATGGCCAGGGGGCAATTTATCCACACCTCATCCATCTTCCGGGCACCAGCATCGAGAGCTCAGCCTCCTCCATCCCTCTTCTCCCCACCGATCCCCGCACACTGCCTGTCCCCTGCTGCCTCATCGACACCTTCCAGGGTGTGTTTGATGACCGGTCCTCATGCGCATCGAGCGCCGGGGCAGGCCCCATCCATCAAGCTCTTTCTTTCTGCCAGGCCAGGGAAGGGGCAGGAAGCAGAAGATCTATAGATTTAATTAAATGCTGCACCATCCATCCCCACCTCCGTGACAGCTCCTCATAACTCAGGGCCGAGGAGCCGAGCTGCTCGCCAAGGAGCCAAGTCTTGTTAGCAAGGAGGCGGCTGGAGCGCAGCAGCCGAGGGAGCTGCATTTCTGCAGCGTGCCACCTCCACATCCCGTTTTTAGGAGGGCAGCAGCATCGCCCCTGCCTGCTGCAGCCTCATTCCTCCTGCCGAGCGGAAGCCCTGCTGAGTTCAGGAGGCTGAGACTGACCCATCTTCCCCTGCATCTGGTTTCAGCCAACATTCTGAGACCGTGTGAGTGCAAAGCGATGGCTTGCTGGCTGCCAGCACCTGGGATGGTGCTGGGATGGCGCTTACCTGTGTACAGAGAGATGTAGGAGGAGTCAATCACCTCGAACTTCAAGCTGGGGAGGAAAACTCGCCACTGGGAAAGAAAGAGATGGAGGATCAGCAGGAGGATGAGTCCTCCTCCACCCCCAGTTCCCAGTTCCCATCCCCAGCCCTGACCCTGCAGGGGTGGAACAAGAGGAAGGGCTGATCCTACCCCAGCACAGGTCCAGACCCATCTCATGTCTTAACCCACAGTGGTCTGGGCTTCATCCTTGCGTGGCTGGACAGGGGAAGACTACTAGAGGTGGGATGGGCTCCTGCTACCTCCTGGCTGTCCCATATCCCAGCCCCTTGTAGTTTTTCTGGGCCAGACAGGGCAGAGTTAGCCCCGCTTCTTCCCAGGCAGCATTCATCATGAGGGCAGCGCACACGCAGGATCAAGACTGACCCGGAGCTGCCATTCACTGAGCCCTAAAACACCTTCTCCTTCCTCTGTCTCTCTCCGGGGCTGCAAAATGCCGGCGGTGATGACCACGACCTGCACCAGCAATCAAAGGAAACAGCACAGACCCAAGCAATGCCGTTTCACAAAGCAACCCATTGCACATCCCTGCTGCTTTATTCCCCTGACTTGGTCTAGTTCGGCTTCAGCTGATTTGGGGCACATCAACAAGCAAGTTTGCATTGACTTCAGAGGGTCTTCACAGCTGCCTGCACTCATTTGACTGCCTTTCAAAAGCATGCCTTGAGACACATGCCAACCTTTGTCCAGACAAGCCCTTAAACACCCACAGGGAGAGATGCATTAGGGTCCTTTGTTGTTGCTTCTTTAGGAGCATCTGAGAGGCTTCCCTCCCTCCAGCAAAAAACATCTCCCCCCTCATCTGTTTTTCAGATCAGAAATCCAGATCTTATCAGCACTGGATGCACCCAGCCGAGCCCTTGGAGGCAGAAGCTGAGCGATGGGGAGGAGAAAGGCGAGGAAGGGGAGTTGTCAGCCTCTTCCATGCTTTGCTGGCACAAGGCTGACTCTGGTGATTAATGAATGTTTGGGAGAAAGGAAACCTTCGCCAACATCTTCCCCACCCAAAAGAAAAAAAAAAAAAGCCTGAGGTCCTGAAAGCTCCAGGACTGCACAGCCAGGCAGGCAAGTTGAGATTTGAAACTCCTGGTATCTCTAAAGGAGGGGTGGGGAAAGGAAAAAGGGAGCCAAGGCAGTAGGGTGGGCTGACAGCTCTGCAGGGTGGCAGTCACAGCGTCCTGGATGGGATTTGTCTGTCTGTCCTGATCTTACCCACGGCCTGAGCTCCTCCAAAAAGGGACCTTTCCTCCTCTGCCAGCCCAATTCTCCTCTGCGCACAGCAAGAGGAGAAGAAAAGGGGACGGCACTGGCCGTGCAGAGCTGCTGTCTGGTCAGAAACAAGCCTGGAAGGTGCACAGGGAGCATTTACTCACGCCCACTTCCACATGGTCCGAGCCTCGGTCATCTTGCTTGTGGAGCAGCTCGAAGTAGTAGCGCCTGGACGACATGAGGCTGTGCAAGAGGGGGAGAGGTTGGTTAGGAAACATTGCAGAGCCCACTGCCAGGGCAGTGGGGAGCCCCTGGGGAGCTGTCTCTGGAAACCATCTCTGTCTTGCTCACATGTGGCTAAAACTTCTTAGGGTGGGGAGAAGGGCAGCGTGAGCAGGATATCTGCCCCCAGCTCTACTGCGGAGAAGCTTGAATAGAAAAAGGGGAACCCTGGCCCACCTCGTGGTGCCCAATGCCTTTAAGGCATAGGCTAGCGTTGGGTGTTTTGGGAAGGGACTGTGGTGGGAGCTGGTGTCAGTGTGGAGCTTACCGTAGAGGCTTGGAGACCTGTGAGCTGAATTTGGTGAACTCCCCTGGAGCTGTCCACTCAGTGCCCAGCTGGAGGAAAGAAAAACAAACCTGCGAGAGCTGCTGGCCACGCGGGCACAAGCCCAAACCCTGCCAGACAGGCAGCAAGAAGCTCTCCTCCGCCTCCATCAGGCACCGTGCCACGCTGCAGGCAAGCTCTTCAGGCAGGAGGACAGAGGGCTCCACCCCAGGGTCTCCTCATCCCCTGTCTGGTGGCACTCCTGGCACAGGAGCTTGTCACTGGCCATGAACAGCAAGATCCCAGAAGCACACAGGTGTGAATAGAGATCACGGGATTTCGAGTTTGCCAGGAAAATCTGGGAGCAGACATTAATTCCCCTACCCTGGGACACGAGCTTTGGTAGCTACAACTAGGCCGTGGCTGAGGGACAGAAGCCTAACTGAGCTTGCCCAAGCACAGAGATGGGAGATCTGGCCAGGCTGAAATGTCCTCGCATTTCCCAGGGGGACAAGCCACCAGGAGAGCTGCCTTTGGAAAAGTCACCCACAGAGCCGGCACGCTCCTTTTAACAGCTGCTGCAGCAGAGGGACTCAGTGAAATTTTCTCAGTATCTACGGGTTTGAGACACCACTAACTAGGTGCTGGGGGATCCCCGCAGGGCAGCATGGAAGCGAGGAGAGAGGCAACCCAGGGGAGTAGATGCCCTCAGCAGGAGCTTGAGCACCCTGGAGCCGGGAAGCCTGGAGGATGAAGGCTCGTACCTTGCCCACGAAGGCAGCCAGCCGCGAGTTGGAGGGGCTCTCGTCAGAACTGAGCCAGAACTCCGAATTGTCATCTGACGCCACAGAAAACTGGAAGTCTCCTGGGGAGAGCACAGGAGAAGGTCACCACAGAGGGATACAGCAGGACTGGTGGCTTGGGCTGGGTGGCTGAAGGTGACAGCATCCCCTTGCGATGTGGGGCAATGGAGGGATGGATGGACAGAGGCAACACGGTGCCCTGGACCCCATGTTATGCTCTGTCCCGCATGGGACCAGGGCTTCAGCCCCATTCAAAACCATAGAGAAGGATCTTTGCTCCAGAGAGACCCTACTGCCTGGGAGCCAGGGGACTTGGGACACTCCAACACCCCTTCTGCCCTCATGTGGCCCAGGAAGGGGGAAGGAGGCAGCTTCTCCACATCACTGCAGGGAGAGCAGAGGCCAAGCTCCATCACTCACCATCTTTGAAGGGGTGGATGTAGCCAAAAATCCTCAGCCCGTAGTTCTTCCACTTGGGGGACACGGCCAGCTTCTTCACCGTGGTGCGGGTCTGGGGGTGTGGAAGCATGAACAGTTCATGCCTTGCACCAACATCACCCACCCCTTGTCTTCCTGGGGCCTTATGCCCCTAAAACCAGAGGGGACACGGAGGTCCCTTCACCACCTGGGTCTCTCCATCTCTGCTCTGGAGCCTGGCTGGCTCCAGTGGGAATCACCTGCCCTGAGCGGAACCCAAAAGCCTGCAAGCCAAGGAGAGAGACGAGCATGCCCTCCCTCCAACCCACTGCCATCAGTCTGGGACTCACGTGGGGGAAGAGTGGAAAATGGAGGTTCTTCCTCAGGTGCCTCACGGCTCCTCCACACCAGTCTTCGAAGACGTGCAGGTTTGCCTTCCCCTTGTACTGCAGGATGAGGGGAAGAGGGGGGCAGATGAGCAGGTCACCTCCCAAGGACAGCGTTAGGCCACCCCTCTGCCAACCCCATGCTCAAAACCCCCAAACCCAGCAGCCAATCCTCCTCCTGCTGCCGCAAGGGCATCCTTTGGTTCCCAAGCAGGCTCACACAGGGACTGCTCTCCTTCTGGATATGGCAGCAAAAGCCCAACCCCACCAGCACCCACCCCACCAGAAGGCTGGGTGGAGGAGACCACACAATGCTCCTGCATCCTTGGACACTGAGGTCATGGCCATGCTTCCCCTACACCATCACCCCCCCGCCTGTGTACCTGCTCGTCCCAGGGCAAAGCCTGCTTGGTCAGGTTGAGTTTGGGGTGCTTGGTGACTCGGTCAGACCACGAGCCTCTGGAAAACCATCCGTCCAAACCCTGCCCATCGTTCTGCCAAGGAAGTAGGAGGGGGAGGTAAGAGGTGTGGGGCCAGAGCCAGCACATTGCTTGGATGTGCTTGCAGGAGGCTTCCTTACACCTAAAGGTCTCAATTGAGATGTCAAGTGTTTCCAAACCAAGGGGAAAGCTTTCAAGGCTAAGCGCAAAGGAAAGTGGGGCACTCCAGCACAGGAAAACATTGGGCAAGGCATCCCAGGGAGCAGGGCTTCAAAGTGTTCCAGCTAAACTCTTTTCCTATCCTCTGCTAAAAGTGCTCCTGCTCCAAAACAGCACGCTTTCTGTTCATCCCAAACCCTGGACCAACAGGTTACTGGAAAGGGAGTATTCTGGGCTTCATTTCCAAAAGAGCAGGAGCTTGGGTGACAATGCAATCCATGCACCTGCCTCCAGGCAGAGGCAGCAGGGTGCCTCCCCACTCTCCCTCTTCCTTTAAAGGGGATTAGGTTAATCCCATCACTCGTGTCTCATAATGTAGAGGATTAGGGGAGCATTCACCTGCCCCCGGCTTGCTGAGAAGGTGGCACAGAAGGACTGTGTGCTTTTGGAGCATCCTCTGCATTGCCACAGGCAGAGCTAGAGCCAGCAAGTGAAGCCAAGGTCAGGAAGGACAAGAAGGGATGAGGGACAGGGTGCCAAAACATACTTCAACCCCAGCGCCTTTCGAGCACGGACATGCCACCAGCACTTTGTCACAGCTGAAGAAAATAAATGTCCCTGTCTGGGGATGGGACAGAGAGGGGCACGCACACCCCTGCCACCTGTCCCCAAAGGACTCACAGGCCCCATGGCCTCAGCTGGGGAGGGAAGGACAATGCCACCCCCCCAAAAAGAAGAGCCAACCATCCCCAAAAGCAGGAGGGAGCCCACTGGAGAAGCGCAGCACCACCGACAAAGCGCAACCCATTAGGATGCGCAACACCAAGGAAATAATTAGCAAACTTTGTCTAAACGATCTCAGTAGTGTCCTGGAGGAGGGGAGCGATGCCCTTGGAAGACATTATTAGGGAGGAGGCGTAACGGTGCTCCCTGGGAAATCCGGGACGCAATTACAGAGCCGCCTCGCTGTAACACTCCAGCATCAGGGCCAGGGTGCCCTGCAAGCAGTGGGGAACACAGCAATAATAACAGATGAAAAACGAAGGGCCAGTGGTGTGGATGACACGCAGGAGGGAAGGGACGGCACCCAGAGGGACCTGGACAGGCTGGAGAGGTGGGTTGGGGCTGGGGGGGCTTTAAGGCTTGTGTTATTCTGTGATCAGGTGCAACGCATCAGGGGGTGAAATAAGAGCTTAGCCTGGTGACAGCAGGTTGAACAGGGGACAGCAGGGTGCTGTCTGTGTAACAGGGGCTTCTCAGACAGGGCAAGAGGCAACAGGCACAGGTTACAGCTGGGTGTTAGGGAATTGAATTTCCACCATGAGCCTTGTCCAAGAGAACTGGAGACCTTGTGCCCTCTCCATCCTTGGATCTGCTCAAGGCCTGGAGCACCCTGCTCTTCTCAGCACTGGACAGGGGATGTGGACCAGGGACCTCCAGAGGCACCACCCCACCTCGGTCCCACCACGGCTCTCTCATTCCCACCTGCTCCTCCTCGTGGCTCTCGCTGGATTCCTCGGCCTTCTTCTGCTGTGCCGATGCACGGGCCGCCGCCGACCGCTTCCCAGGGTCTGTCACCTCCCCGAGCCGCTCGCCATCTGCGACACAAACAAGGGAACCCTTGAGCAAGACCCGGCCACCTCTCCCAGCCCCATCACCATGAGATGCTCCTGGGCCTCTCCTGGGGCCAGCCCCTTGCCCCGCAGCAGGGTTGGACAGGGTGGGCCCTGGCTGCGATTCCCTTCGTTACATTTGTACTAAGCAGCTTGCAGCAGCTCATCAGCCTCAGGTTTAATTACTCTTCTCGCAGACCTTTTACGTCAGAGATGGGATAAGCTCCCATGGGACCTCAGCTCCCCGTCCAGCTGTGGGGACAGTGCTGAGCTCTGTCTTGAACCGAAGTCAGCCCAAGCAGCCTCTGGGGCAGAACCTGTTCCTGACCCCCAGCCTGACCGTCCCCTGATGCAGCTCCGTGCCGTTCCCTCGGGCCCTGTCGCTGTCCCCAGAGAGCAGAGCTCAGCGCCTGCCCCTCCGCTCCCCTGGGAGGGAGCTGTAGGCCGCCATGAGGCCTCCCCTCAGCCTCCTCTGCTCTGGGCCCAGCAAACCCAGGGCCCTCAGCCGCCCCTCACAAGCTGTGCCCTCCGGCCCTTCCACCATCTCCGCTGCCCTCCCAGCTCTCTCAGGGCATCCCAAAGCTCTGAGCTCACTGTGCTGACCCCTCTCCCCAAATATTCTCTCCGAATATATCTTCCTGCCCACCAACACCAAGCTAAGGGGGAAGGAGGGGGCCTGCACCCACTGGCTGAGCTCAGGGACCCGTGGCAGATGGCTGCGGTACCGGGTGCTGTGATAATTGCTGCCAGCCTACAGACTCCCCTCTGCAGCTTGCACTGATCTTCGCTGGCTGCCGGGGAGGGTTCACGTTAAAACGCCCTCACTTGGCAGCATGAAAATCATCGACTTCCCCCAAAATAACAGAGCAGGCTTGAAAACTGTATTAGCTATCTGGGGAGGGGGTTAAAAAAAAAAAAAAACCTTCACCCACCGCAACAGATGGGCACCTGCAAACGTCTTAGATAAGCAGAGGACCCCAGATGCAGCATGGGATGAGGCAGCTCCCTGATGGGGACCCCATACCAACGCCAGTTAGAAACCCCACTGGGGAGCCCAAGAAGTCACAAAGCGATGGGCTCCCATGGACAGAAGGAGTGGGGTCACTGAGATGCCCCCATCATCCCACTCGCTGGTCCTGGGGGGCTCCTCCATGCCCCAGGACAGGGCTGGGGAGCCCCCCAGGCCCCGCAGCCCCCTGATGTCTGAGCACCAATGCCATTAGCATTCGAGCGGCCGCGCAGCCCGCGTCTCCTTGGAGATGGCGGCACAAATCCCGTCCCCAGCGCGGCTGCGGCGCGGGAACAGGAAATTAAGCTCTAAAGCCCCCTTATTCTGCTCTCGGCCATTATTCAGCCCTGGCAGCCTCAGCTTTCTCCTGGCAACTCCCTCCCGCGTCTTCAGAGCCACATCGTTCCTCACACAGCCACAGCTCAGCCTCGGTGGGGATAGGAAGAGCAGGACCGGACCCAGCTTGTGAGACCACCCCATCCCAGTGCATCAGTGAGGCTGCACAGTCCCCGTCACCCCATGGAAATGGGCATTCACCTCCACCCTATGCAATGCACAGCCTGGGAGGCAAAATTCAACCTCCGCCATGCAAAACCAGCCAGGGGTGAGGCTGGTCCCTGAGGACACCAATATCACCTCTCCCAGCAAGAGGGAAGCAGGGCAGGAGCTGTCCCTACATCCCCCAACCTGCCCTGGGGACAACTGTGACACCTGGGAAAGGTTCTCTGTGGGGACGCTGCAGCAAGAGATGCTGTGGCCAGTGCATTCACCCATACCCCATCCCCGCCATTACAGATGTATTAGGGTTAATTGTGCCTGCATGCTTTCAGCAAAACCCTCTCTCTTCTCAGCAGGGATGGGGAGGCAAACGTGCTCAGAGATGTGGCCGCATCCCAGGAGGAGGAAAAGCATCAGCAAAGCCATGGAGAAGGGTTTCCGCAACGATGTTTGTTCTTCTGCAATTCAAATATTGGATAGGAAAGTCAAGGACAGCCTCTGCCCAAAAAAACAAATGCTAATCGGCCCGGCTGCAACGTGCAGGAACTGAAAATAAACACCCCTTCCTTGAGAAAGGGAGGGAAAGGCCAGCATCTGTACCAGCAAGCACCAGGTTGGGCAAGAAAACGCTGCCCGGAGACGGAGCCCCGTCGGTCTGAACCTCATCCTGCTGGAGACGCAGGGGGACGAGGCTGAAAAAGGCCTCGCAAACCAGATGCAAAAGCAAGGAAGCAAAGCCCCCCTCACCTCACCCTCCAGCTGGGCTCGCACAAGCCCTCTCCCTCCTCCCGAGCCCTGCTTCCATTAACCGCCTCCCCAGCATCCCCAGGCAACGTGGAGGAGCAGCCCTTGCCTCCAAAGCGCAGGCTGCTGGAAGCCCAGCCCTGAAGCAGGGACAAAAGGCGCTGGTGAGCGGCATTGTTCTGCTCCCCAGAAGGCAGCAGCAAGAATAAAAGGCTCCTGCGAGCTGCTGCTGCTGCGCACGGGGCCAGCCAGGGAGGAGCTTCCCCCTCCTCTCCCTTTCCCTGCAAGGTGCCAAGCATCTGGGTGCGCCAGCGAGGCAGCCCAGTGCCAAATTTCCCAGTGCCTCGGCCAGGTGGGATTCAAGGCACAATCCCTGTGTTTGTCACCATCGCGTTCCCTCCAGCCTTTGCTGGGTTGCTCCTCTCGCTGCTCGCACGAAAGACGGGGAACATCGAGAAGGAACCAGCTGGAGACATAGCATCAAGGCCTGCGGTCTACGCAGGGCTGGAGACGGAGTTTTGCAGCTCACAGAAACATGAGCCCTGGACTGCTGCTCCGCAGCACCCCAAAGCTGTTTCAGAAGGCAGGTGATGGGGTGGGATGCGGGACGAGCACCGTGACGCTCATTCGCAACGCGGGGCTGCTCCCTCATTCTGGTTTGGGGAAGGAGAGCCAACTCCCGTGCTCAAAATCAAGCAAATACGCACAAGGCAAAGCCTCTGGAGGCAGGAGAACACGACGGCCTGGCTTAAGGCCCTTTAGCAACCTCTCCAGCCAGACAGAGAGAAGCACGAGCTGTCCCCACCAGCCCTCCTAATGGGCCCTTCAGCAACTACAAGCGGGCAGCAAGGGCCCAACACTGCAAAGCCCTTCCCTGCAAGACAACATCACTGCGTCCGTCCAGCGGTGGGGAGGAGGCAGGGGATCACGTGCGGCATCCCAAAGCAGGGCACGGACCAGCGGCTGGGTGAGCATCTTTCCCCTGATGCCTCTGCTCCCGGCCAGAGCGTCCTCAGCAGTCCCCTGTGGTCCACCTCAGGGAGGCAGCTCCACATCTCTGCGCTTGGTCCTGAACCCCCCAAAGCATCCCATTTCCACCCGCCCTGCAACCCCCCCCCAAAACCTCCCCTCACGCCACAGCCATCGGTCAGCAGCCAGCTCCCACCAATCTCTTCACCCAGCCGAAATCCCTTCGGCCCCACCATTGCCAAGGCAACAGGCACTCAAAAAGGGACAGCCACCGACGCCTCAGGGACAGCTGAGCTCCCGGCCACGGCTTCAATGCAGACCGCCACTGGAGCGCTCCGTCCTCGCTGTCACACCTGCCACCACCCCTGCCTCCTGCCACCCACCCGCTCCCTCAATCGCCTCTTTGATGGCGCAGGGAGGGCCGAGTGCCACTGCGCAGCTGGGGACACGGTGGCACCCCCTGAGGACAAGCCCAGGGGCGAGCATCAGACAGGTTTCTGGGGCGGGGAAGATGGATGGTGACCCCAACATCAACCGCCCCGCAGCTAAAAGAGACTTGAAACAAAGCCTGGAGATGAAGAAAACAGCAGGGAATTCATTTTTAGCAAAAGGCCATATTAAAAAAAATAATAAAAAAGGGGGGGGGAGGAATATCTTTTGCTGGGGGAAGTAATAGGGTAACTCAGGTGCAACCCGTTTATTTCGCTCCGTTACCACGCCTTGCAGCAGTTCCCCCCTGCTTTAAGGGCCAGCCCCACGCTCACCCGGGGCAGAGGTGCCCTGCGTGGCTCGCAGCCTCGCTGCCACGTTTCCCAGCTCCGTGCCAGTTTGCTTCCCAGCCCCAAAGCCCCGAGACAGCCCAAGGACAGGGCTCGCTTGTCTGCCTCCCTCCTCCACCCCTCCCCGCAGCTCTTGGCAGGGCGGGAGCGGTTACAAAGGGCCGATTCAGGGCGATGAGGAGGATGAGGACTCCCCCGGAGAAGCCGAGGGGACACTGAGCAGCCCCGATGACGGCACCGCTGTCCTTCCACAAGGGAGACCGACGCTTTTCGGAGGGCTCTTTGCTGATCCTCTCCCCTACCTGCACCTCTGAAGGAGGGAATGAAGGCACCTGGCCTTGCGGCGTGCCAGCCTGCCGATTAAAGAGCACACGAGATGCGCTAGGGATACCGCACGTCATCCCAGAGCTTTCTGCTGTCCCCAGGGGAGGGACAGGCGAGGACACAGGAGCGATGCTCAACGCGGCTCTGGGCTCGGGAAGCCCGGTGCTCCCAGTTCAGCATTTCAGATGGAGGTGGGCATCGCTCCGACACCCCCATGGAAGCTGCTGGAGGCAGTTTCCCGTGCACGGCTGCCCAGAGCAGCTGTGGGTGCCCCATCCCTGGGGGTGCTCAAGGCCAGGCTGGGCGGGGCTTCAGGCAACCTGATCCAGCGGTTGGCAACCAGCCCCCAGCAGGGGCTGGAACTGAGTGGGCTTTAAGGACCCTTCCATCCCAACTCTTCTGTGATTTACAGTCTCGATGCCCCCCAAACCAGCACTGCATCCCTGTACATCCGCTGCTCCGCTGGCACCGGCAATAGCCCCGCACTCTGCTGCTGCTCCAGGCGGCAGGACCAGCCTTACAGCCCTGCTAAGAGCCATTTTAAATTCTCACTGCCATTTTTTCCCCCCGTTCTTCCCCCTTTTTCCTTTTTTTTTTTTTTTTTTTTTTTTTTTTTTTTTAAATTTCCACCTGGCATGCAAGCATTTCCACACCATTGACTCCGTGCAGTTTCCAGCCGGGAGAACACCGTGATGGCCTCATTATTTCAGATGAGGAATCCGTGTGCTAAATTAGGCAGAGAAGGGTAATTATCTACTCGCAGAAGATAAGGGAAGAGAGGGTATTTTATCAGGGACACGATGCCAGCGTGGTTCCCAGCCACATCCCCAACCACTCTACCCTAGCTCCTCATACGAGTGATGTCCGGGCCATAGGGACACATGTACCCCCCAAAATCCCACGCAGACCCCTCCCAAACACACACCTTTCAGCCTGCCCCCTCCTCCTGCTTCCTGCCAGGATCTCCTATACTTTTCGGGAGGCTGAAGGCACACCAGCTCGGTGCCGCTCCGTTTAATGAGTCACTAACCTTTCCCAGCATCTTCTGCCGGCTGACGCAAGCCTGGCAGCAGCCCCACGGAAGGGTGAGGGGTCTCGGACACCTCTGTAGCACAGGGAGCTTCCAGCCACCTCTCCCACTCCAGGGAGAAGCATCACCCCCAGCTCTAAGGGGTTTGGGACCAGGACACGCAGCCACGTCCCCAGATCTTTGCACTCCTTGCAGATCCCTACCAGCTTCCCCTGATTCTCTCTTTCCCACTTTCTTCCCCCCAAACGAGGAGTTTCCCAACGAGCAGCGGAGGAAAAACAGGCAGAGCTCCCCAGAAGCGCTCCTCGAAGGCGACGCAAGAGCAAATCCCGTCTCCTGCACCCCTGTCTCCTGCATCCCTTCTCGGCACCATCCCGCTTGCCCCGGTTTCACCGCGAGGCCCCAAATTCTGCAGGATCATGCTGCTGCCGCGGTGGAAACTTTGGGTTTTGCACCCGAGAGACTCCACCAGCCCCCGACCCACCCCCAGAGCCGCTTCTCATCCCCANCCTTGCCCCAACTTTCTCCCCGCATCCCGAGCGTGACGCCAGCACGGGGGCGGCGGCGGCGGCGGGACGGAGCGAGCCCCGGGGAGGTGACATCGGTCCCGTCGGCG
>VXAV01001132.1:20777-40813 GCA_013399715.1 Alectura lathami
CGAGGAGCAGCCCCGCGACTTCATCCTCTGGTCGCTCTTCAACGTCCTGCTGAGCTATGCACTCACCTACCTCGGCTGCTTGTTCTTCCCCGCGCTCATCTTCTCCATCAAGGTGAGACCCCCGATCTGCACCCCCCCACCCGGGGTCTCCTTGCCAATCCATCCCGGGCTCTTCTGACTCTGAACCCATCGACCCAAACCCCTCTGAGCTGACCCCTCAAACTGGGACCCTCCGAGCCGACCTCCAATCTGGTTTCCCCCTGACCCAGCCCAACCCAGACTCCCCACTCCAATTAGGTGCCCCCTGACCTGACCCCCTCCCTTGGTACCCCTAATCCATGCTGCCCCTTGACCCATCCCAACACAACAGGATCACCCAGTCCGGGGCACTCCAACATAGTGCTGCCCAGCTTGACCCCAACAAACCCAACCTCGTGACTTGGGACCACCCAAGTCATGATCCCCCAATCCATGGTGCCCCCCAACCCAGCCCGATGTGTCCCCCCTAACCCAGGAATCCCACACACATGACCTGACCACCCTCCAGCTTGGGACCCTCCAGTCTGGTGCCTCCCAACCCGACCTGACCCCACACCCGCTCTCTGACACCCCCTCGCTTTGCCACCCTCTGAGCCTTCCCTCTCTAAAATGTGGGGCTGCGTGGGGGCATGTGGACACCTTCACCCCCTGCTCCTCAAGCGAGGCATCCACGAGGTCCCAGCTCCACTCGGCAGCCCCCCAAAACTGGGCTAGGTTCCCAGCCCTCCCTATCCTCACCCTAAAGCCGTGCCCCCTACACCAACCACTTGTCCACTTGTCCCCACAGGCCCGTGACTGCAAAATGGTAGGGGACCTGGAGGGTGCGCGGCGGTACGGAGCCCGGGCCAAGGTGCTGAACATCATCTTTTCCGTGCTGTTAGCCATCACCATCATGGTGATCATCATCATCGCCATCGTGCTGCTCTCCGCCCGCCGCTGACGGTCACTGACTCTCTGCCACCCTCCTGGTGCCCTATGCTGTGCTTGCCCCCATAAGCCCTCACATAAAATGTGTCCCCGTGTACGTCTGCTTTGGGGAAGGGGTGCAGAGCTCTGTCCCCTCGCTGGGTGGGGGGGACAGGTGGGATGGGTGGGGGGCTTCCTCCTCTGCTCGTGCTCCTCCTCGGCAGGGAGCTGCCGGGCTCCCTGGGTTGTGCTAGTGTTGGACCGAGCCGCGATTGTCGCTGCCACAAATAAAGCTCCTGCTCACCAAGCCCCTTGCCTGTCGTGTTATTTGTGGTGCAGACGGAGGAGGGGGTCCTCCAGCATCCTCATGGCAGCCTTCTCCTCCTCCTCCTTCCCCACCGCCCTGCTGGGTGACACCAGCACGTGCCACGTTTTGTCCTAAAGATTTAGGCACAGCAGCAGAAGAAAACAGCCAAATTCCCTGCAGCACCCCATCGTGCTGCAAAGCCCCGTCTCCTTGCAGGGAACTACCAGCAGCTCTTCTGTGCATTTCAGCACAAAATTCACGCGTAGTGCGTTCTTGTGGCGTTAGGAGGAAGGAAAAACATGGAGCTTTTGACAGCACTTAGACACTGCCCCGGGTGCTGTAAAAACAGGGATATTCCTTAACGAAGCAATTGCCCCGAGCAGCAGTGAAAGAGCATTGCAACACACACACATCCCCGATGACAGCAGCTTTGGCACATAAGCTCCAGCCGAGCGCACTGCTCCGCTCTGGCAAACCGACCCTGCTTGCGGATGAGGGATTTTCTGAATGAGGGATTTCCCAGCCAACACCACCTGAAGGGCTTGGTGGAGGCGCTGGCACAATGAGATGCTCCCTGGAGGTGACAGCCGCTCAGCCCCTGGTCTGTCCCGTGGCTCTGTCCCCACCCTCCATCCTGCAGCCATGCCGGAGCCACCCATGCCCCTGGTTGCGGGAGGAAGGCAGGCTCAAAAACCAGCTTTGTTTCTCCTAGCTCCCAGCCAAGCATTTCTGATAACCACAGCTCGGCGAGGGCTGTAATTTCTCTGTTTTATATATAGAGGAGATGAGGCTGGGCTGGAGATGGGCACTATATAAGGGGCCGCCCAGCCCTGCTCCCCCAGCCAGGCTGGTGGAGCAGGAGAGCCGCGGGGTGCCCCTCTCCGTGGCCATGGACACGTCCTACCCGCGGGAGGACTACCTGCCCATGACATCCCACAAGCGGGACGCGTCTCCCGCCGCCCTTACCCCCGTGCCGCCCCGCGACCACCTCGTCTGGTCCATCTTCAACACCGTCTACATGAACTTCTGCTGCCTCGGCTTCGTGGCTCTCGCCTTCTCCGTCAAGGTAAGGCATGGCCGGGTCCCAAGCAGGGATGTTTGGGGTCATCTGCTGTTCCTAGGAGCCCTCCCCGTGCTGACGCAGGAGCAGGGAGGATTTCCCACAGAGCGTCTCAAATCACTGCCTGGGAGGTCTGGGATGGGGGGCACAAGGATGAGAGCCCAGCACCCCCAGAAGGACCATTTTAGTGACACCATCCCCTGGTGAAGTTGTCTTACTAAGGAAGCCACGAGAACCCCTCCTGCCACCACCCGAGGACCCACTGCTGTCCCTAGAAGGTGCTGGAGGGGCTGGGGACACCTCAGCCTGGACTTGGGGTGCACACGGGGGGCCGCTGCTGCCCCACATCTCGGCTCTTGCAGGCGCGGGACCGGAAGGTGGCCGGGGACGTGGAAGCCGCTCGGCGTTTCAGCTCCAAAGCCCGGTGCTACAATGTCCTGGCCACAGCCTGCAGCGTGCTGCTGCCGCTCCTGCTCGCTGCCCTGGTGGTCACCGGTGTCCTCCACCTCTCCAAGCTCGCCCACGACTCCGTGGGCTTCTTCAGCTCCCAGTTCAGTGCCAGCGACGAGGAGGACAAGTGACCGGCGGGCAACGGGATGGCCAACACTCCGCCGCCGCCGCCCTGGGGACCCAGCCCCGCCATGCCCAACCCCACGCTCCTTTGGGCAGCTATTTTTGTTTCTCTCATGTGTTTCTTTTTTTTTTTTTTTCCTTTTTTTTTAAATCCCTGTCTGCCAGCCTCGGTTCTTAATATTTAAATCATTAAATTGTGTCACCTGCCGCGAATTTGCTGCGTTGTGTGTCCGTGCAGCGCCGTGCTAAGGGGCAATGCAAACGTGTGTTGTGCGCGCAGACCGTGCTCTTCACGGTGGGGAGGCTCAATCCACATCGCTTTTAGGGCGTCCCAGCCTAAAACAACTGGGGTGAGAGGAGGACTGTGGCCTCAGGCCCAGCAGGCACCCCCTCCAGCTGGAGCTGAGACCCACAAGCTCGGTGCAGTACAGCGCGAGCCCCCTCTGGGTCCCTGGACCACAACAGAGGGGATCTGCACGCGGTAACGGCGAGCCGGGTCGGATGCTGTGACCCACGGCACGTCCCGCTTCTGTTCCGCATGGAATTTCCCCGTGGCTCCAATCTAGTCAGAAACTGTCCCCAACCCCAGGGCGTAGCCTTCCCTCGGCTCTCCCCACCGCTTTGCAGTACCGCTCAGGTGGCCAAAGTCTGCTCGTCTGGGCAGGGGCATCCAATGCACTGAGCCACAGGGGACCGCGAGCGGGGCTTCACCCCTGCCTCCCCAGCTTCATCCCTGTTTCCTCCTCTAAGCATCCAGCAGGGCCCTTGTCGCAGGGCGAGGGGACAGCGGGGCTCGTTGGCTCCGCCACTAATTAGTGCTTCAGGGCCCGACCAAGAGCCAGCCCTAATTACAAGGCGGAGGTACGAGGCGGAGGGCCCGCCCCGCCGCCTTCCCTAAGCAATCCCACATGCGAGCGGCCGCAGGGTTTTTTTTTTTTTTATAAACTCCTGGGGTTTGCTTGTAGAGCAGGGCAGGGAGCACCCTTTAGGTCCCTTTGCTCGACGGGCGGCTGTGGGAGCGAACACGTACGGGCAGGAAACGCGGCCTCAGACCCACAGACAGCAAGTGCCGTGATAAGAGCCAGCCCTTTAGAGCCTGGGGGCAGGAGGGGCTAAATGCAGGTTTGTGCAGCTGGAGGCTGTCTTAGAAGCGGAGGTCTCTCAAGAACAAACAAACAGGAGGTGCTTAGGAGACGTGTTTATAACAACCACTTCCAGGCTCTTGGCTTTGCCCGCGTTCCATCTGCTGTTGAAGGCTGCGACTGCTGCAGCAGGAGCAGCGCTAACGCTCACAACGCATGGAGCAGGGCCCTTGGCAGCCTCGGCACACCCACACCAAAGTGGGGGCACGGTGCGGGACGTCCGCGCTTCGGCAGGGGCAGGCTCAGCGCGCCCGTCGTGCAAAGCCCAGGTCCTCAACGTGCCTGGGTGGGCGACCTCTGGATCCATCCAGCTGCCGTGGGGAACGAGAGGCTCTGCCCTGCAACAAAACCACAGGCGTGAGGCGTAGGGATGACCTTAACTTTTAGGAAAAATGCTCAAGCGGTGACTTCCCAAACAGCCACAGAGCAGGAAATGCTGTCTGATAACTGCAAGGGCAGCGCGTGGGGTCGGCCCTGGCAGAACCGCACCTTCGTGCAGGGGAAACCGCCGCCCCGAGTCCTCCAGCACAGCCTCCAGGGGAGGGCCAAGGGGGGACGCGGTCACTTCAACCCTCATCTCCTCGCTGGTGATGGTGAACCGCAGCTTGCTGCCCAAGTAGGAGACACCAGTGACTGTCAGCTTGTTGACGTCACTGGGACACGCGGGGTCGAAGCGGAAGCAGGTCCTTGTGATCCTGGAACGGCAGGAGCAAGTCGGCTCTGCTCTGCAAAGCAGCTTTGTGGAGCCGGCCACCTCCCAAGACAGCGCAGCCTCATGTGCCCCAGGGCCCTCTGATGTTACTCCTTGCGCTTTTAGGCAGAAAAAACGCTAAGTGCGTCCCAAAAGGCCCAGGCAAACCCTAAACTCATCCTCAAAGCATCAGTCGAAGGGCTACGGGGCCTGTGACTTCACAACCCAGGACCCCAAGGTGCTTCTATCCCTCAATGTAGGGTCTGTGAGTCAGATTTTAATACAAAACACAGCACAAAATACATTCTTTTTTCCCCTTTACAGTTCCCTAATCCAGCTCAGAGGATGTTTTCAGCAGTGAAGCTGGCAGAGCTTCAGGAATGCCCTGCTCAGGGATGGGGAGGAGGACGGGGTGCAGGAACAAGCCGCGGGAGGCAGAGCTGGCTGCGGAGGTCAGGCAGGAACCGCCACTGAAATCCAGTCCCATGAACTACGAGCACGGGCTCTGGGCCAGGTGCCAGAACTAAACAACTAACCGCTGGCCACTTGAACAGCCGGGGAGAGCAGCGGTGATGTCTGCAGCGGGACTTTTAGGATGCAGGTTTAGCTCCAGCAAAACAAAACAGAACGAGCCAGCACACCCGTAACAGCAAATATCTGGTGTCAGCTGCCATGCCTGCCGGGCTCAAGAGCTTTCAGTGCAGCACAACCTCCAAGGCCCGTATATGCTCTTTCTCAGAACGACAAACAGCACAAGAAAAGAGCTTGAATCCTGCCCCCAGGTCCTTACCCAAAGCCTGTGGGTCGAGCCATGCCCAGATCTGACATGCACACGCAGCATCTGAAGACCTTCAAGCTCTGCAAAAGCTGAGATTGAGGCTTGCAGCTAGGAATCTAGTAGCTCAGACCCAGCTCCACCAAGAGCCTGGTGGGGTTCTCAGCAGGTTCTGGCCACACACACAGCATAAAAACACATAGTTAGGGCTAGGAGGCTTTGCTGACAATCACGAGGCTCGTCAGTCTGACCCATCCTCAATTACACTCTAAGAATACACTCGAGAGAGGCTGCTGCTTCAGGGCTGAAACCACCAGGCTGCTCCAGATCTGAGGCACAGATCTGAAATTATACGAGCAGCGTGGTGTGTTTCCAAAGGTATTTTAGTGCCGCGGCAATTCCAGCTGACCGCTTTCTGCCGCGGCAACCTGCAGAGCCGTGCGTGTGCGGATGGCAGGCTGCTCCAGAGGAGCTGCAGAAGTTCCCACACCTGCATGTGTGGGACCTCCCGCCAGCGAGGCTGCTGTTAACCACCCGTCACCCTCTGCACTGGCTTCCCTCTCACACAGCTTCTGGGACTCAGCAGGAGACTTCCCCTCTCTCACAGATCTTATTTTTAGCCTTTTGGCATGAGAACAGCAAATACCTTCCCTGGTTTCTTGCTTTTCCAGCAGCATCACAAACTCTCCCCACGGTGATATCCAGCGCTGCCTGGCGTAGCCGTGCAAAAGCGACAGGGAAAGAAGAGACTCGGCAAAGAAAAGAAAGGGGAGGGAGAAAACAGCTTTGCGAAATGGCACTTCTGCTCCAGACGAAGTGGCCTTAGGTTTATGGCAGCTCAGCGTGGTGGCAGAGGATCGGGGACACCGCTTACAGAGGTCCGTCAGAGGGAGCACGGTGGAACAGCCTGAACAACAAGCAGTCTGCGTGTGGTTGCAGACGATTTCTCTCCCATTAGTTAATTAATTAGCAGAAGGCGGGTGTAATTGGTGCACTGAGCTCCATCCACGCTTGGTGAGGAAAGCAGAACCGCAAGCACACTCGGAGCAGGCGGGTCTGCACAGTGCCCACGGTTCATCCAGTAACATTGCTGCTTGTTCAGAGCTGCTGGCAGCTGCTCTGCAGTGTGCCAGTGCTGCCAGTGCCTTTCTTTTTCACGAGTAACAAGAAGTCCCTCCAGCTAAACGCTAAGGTTTCAAGCCACTTTTAGTTGCTTGGGAACTAAACGAGACATAAAACATGGGTCTCACCTGAACCCTGTGTAACCAAAGAGGACAGCCTGCAAGAATCCACCCATCCCTGTCAGGAAGTTCACGGCTCCTGACCCATCTGAGTTCTCCACCCAGATCTGTTCCGGGAAGAGGAGAAAACAGCAACAGAAAAGGTCAGCAGTGACACTGGGACTCTTCGTTCAGGTATGCGCGTTTGTATACACTTATTGTCACTGTCACACTGCTGGCGTGTTGCAGCGATCGTATCCTGTTGTTCATCCTGGCATGAGGTGGTGGCTGGGCCCCGATGGTTCTCTGCTGCCACCTCCATCCCCTTTCCCACGCCTCGCAGGCAGAAGGAAGCCTAGGGCGAGCGTGATAATGAACCCTGGCTTTGTGTTGCTTAACAGGAAGCAGATGCCTCCTTGCTGCTCTTCGGAAGCGTGCAGAGAGATGATGGGGTGTGCACCCAGCTAGCTCAGCGTAGCGATAACCCAAAAACCTAGTGACCACAAGTGCAGGCAGTACCAGCTCCGCTCCAAGTGGTCCCAGAGTGACGGGAGCTGCTTGGGAACGGGCAAGACAGAAACGGCATGCATTTGTCACAGGGAAGCAGCTGACCTTGAAGGGCTCCGTGATGTTGCTGAAACACTTGTTCAGCTGGCTCTGTCCTCTCTGCGTCTCCTTTAGCTCCAGCCAGCCCACTGCAAACATGCTCTGCAGGAGAGAAAACCGTCCTTTCACGGGCTGCCGCCTCCCTAGGGGTGACCATACAGCAAAGCCTACAGAGCGACACCACAACTTCAGCGTAGGCATCTTCAGCGCACACCTCCAGGGCTGAGAGCCGTCCACGTTCTCCTATAGTTCAAAGCAGGCCTGTGCCTGTTGATGTGAGGGCAATGAAGTGACTGCTCAGTCACGCGCTGGAGCAGGCTGCCCAGGGATGTGTGGAGTCTCTGAACTTGGAGGGGTTCAAGAAACGTGTAGGTGTGGCACTTGGGGACGTGGTTTGGTGGGCTTGGTGGTAATGGCTGGTGGTTGGACAAGATGATCTCAGAGGTCTTTTCCAACCTTAATGATTCCATGATTGCCCAGTGTAGGCTGGCATTGACTGACTCCGATAGGAGTGACCACCTGGTGGATGAACACCCCCCCCCTTACCCAGGTCATGGCGGGCCCGTTCAGCTCAGTGACGGGCTCGTACATCTCCAGGTCGTTCCTCCGGACTTCAGGGCTCATGGGGTGCATCAGAGGGAACCCAAGCAGGACAACATCAGCTTGCTTCACAGGCTCACCTGGGAAAATGAACCAAAATTCTCTCAGACCACGTGCCAGCTGGTAATAATTAACTTGCAAAGAGAACAAGTCTGACCTACAGAACTTAGAATGGTAAAAGCCATGCCATAGTGGGAAGGTGGTGAAGCTCCTTTCTGGAGGAGCGGAGGACAGCTCATTGCTAAAGGCAAACGGAACAGAGGAAGGGGGCAATAAGCTGGGCAAGCACTTCCACTTGGATCTGCCAGAGGTGGGTTACTGGAAAGACAGACCTGGCTGTCAGCAGTGGGTTTGTAACCACCACGTCACCTGCAGTCCAGTATCCCAAGCTCTCGAGGTCTCTTCCTATCCTCTGCACACCCCAAGTTCATTACATGAGCACAGTAACGAGAAATGATCCACCAACAGGCAGAGAAAAACATCTACAAGTCAGGTTCTCCACACTGGCAACCCAACTGCTGCACTGAGGGGGCCAACACCAGGGATTTCCACTTTGGGCAACCATTTGGTTTCGGGCTTCAAAAGAAAGAGCAGGGGCCACCCCAAAGGTCTGCGGCTGCCTCTCGGCTCACCTGGGCTGTAGCCGTCATACTCAGGGTGATATTTCTGCTCCCCATCAAAGGGCACTTTGACTTTCTTGGCACATTCCAGCCACTCCTCTGGCACAGGGATCAAGAAGTCCCGAGCAAGGTCGGCTGCAAAACTTAAGCTGAAAAGAAACGAGGAACAGTTCTTTGTATCAGGTGCGGGTGGCTGTGACACCTCGGAGAGGGGATGAGCAGGAAGGGAAGAGAAAAAATGGGTTGAGCAATAACTTGCTGCAGAGATGCAGATTCCTAGAAGGAACATGGTCAGAGTCTAATCTCAGGGTAACAGCTTTCACTGCTGGAGTTAGGACTCCCCAACTGGCTAAATATCTAAACACTTCACACAAGGCAGGGAGACAAACCCTCCTCGGAGGTGAAATTCCTCTCCAATGCCAACACCTGAACGGTCCAATGAGTCACCGAGGGAGCACTGACTTATTTCTGCTGACTGTAGAGGAACAGAAAGGCTCAGGCAGGGGCATACGCAGAGAGGAAATGTTAACAGCATGTGGGAGCTCGCTGCCTCCTCACCCTGCTAGGCAGAAGAGGAGAGAGACGGGCAGAGCCCCAACGAAGCATGCGCGTTACCTGCGCTGTGCCAAGGCGTTGGTGTAAGCAGAGTTATCAACCCGGTGGTGATACTCATCCGGGGGCATGACACCTGGGGGGAGAGGAAGGGACGCTTCACCCTGCAGCACATGCAGGGTTTGCCGCAGCCTCGTGCCCCTCCTCAGGGAAGTGGCACAAGGAACAGAACGTCTCCCTCGCAGCGGTGCCTGCACACACGACTCGCGTGGTAGAAAAAGAGGAGGGGAGAGGTCTCACTAAGAGGTTTATTGCTGTGAATTGTACCTGTTTTGCCTGAAGACCTGATATTCCCTAGCTAGGTGCTTCCCCTTTCGGTTCTCAGTAGAGGAGAATGCCGTGGCTTACAGCCTTATGAGTAGGACCCGCCAATCCTTGCGGGTCCTTAACAGCTTGGAATGTTCTGTGACATAGATGGGGAGGGGCGGATCATCGGGGCAGCAGACAGCTCGTCCTGAGAGCATCTCTCTCACCTCAGGGCTGAGGCTCATCATGGTGCTGGGCTGACGTTTGGACTAGGTGATCTTAAGAGGTTTTTTCCAGCCTCAGTGGTCCTATGACTCAAGGTGGCCTTCAAGAAGCTAGCTGGAGATCTTCCCTAGCCACAAGCTCAGCTCCTCCCCTCGCAGGAGTACCTCGGATGTGGTAGCACTGCTCCTCCTCGCTCCACACCATCCTGCTGCACCAGTACCGAGCCACAGCAGCCACCAGCTCCCAGCCTCCTTCCTCCCTGAACAGCTTCTGGTCCTGCGGAGAGCCAAAGCCAGGGGAAAACAAGGGTGGTGAGCATGAGGGAGATGCAGCCAGGCCTAAGCACAGCGGGAGGAAAGGAATGCTAAGAAGATGGATATAGCAGGAGAAGAAGTCAGAAAACTGGCCTGGGTTGAGCCAACAGGGTGCCAAGCCACCCACGAGGAGCAAGGACAGGAGGAGCAGCTGAAGCAGGGACCACAGGGTGCCACCGACAGTTCTGACAGGAGCAGATATCTGCAGAGTTTCTCTGAGAAGGGACAGTGACAGTCACCAGATGCCCCAAAGGCCGTGACACCATGCCACCCACATGGCACACGCTCCCTCTACCTGCGTGGTGTAATAATACTGCTCAAAGGCCACCAGAACATCCCCCGTGATGTGAATTTCTTGGGCTCCATAGATGGCCTCGGGGCAGACCTCCCGGCCGGTGGCTGCGCTCTCCCATGGGAACTTGGCGCCCTGCCGGGAGAAGACATCCATGGAGCAGCTGAGCACAACACCTCGCGATGCTCCTCCTGGTCCAGCACCTGCAGGCAAAGCCTAGCTCACAGCCAGAGGAAGAGCAAAGCCCAGCTGTCCCTCTGGGCGACAGCGGGGCTGTCACTGCTCTCAGCCCCACGTCTCCATCCCCACCTCATAGCCTTGCTCCTGCGCGTTGCGTAAAGCTCCTTCCAGCGTGCGAATCCGGTACTCCAGGATGGCTCGGGCGGCTTCGGGATGAAAGAGCAGGATGTTTGGAAACATCCAGGTGTCCTGGAAACAGCCAAGCAAAGCCAGGTGGTGGGACTGGTTGGTAGGGCAGCCAATGCTGCCGTCAGTTCAAGACCCCCCCCAATTCCAAATGCTATCACTACCTGAGGATGCTGTCTCATAGGCTCATTAAAAGGGATAAATGCACAAGGGACCTCCCAGGTGCACCCAGGCACCCACATCTCTTATTCCCTACCAGCTGCCCCCCTTGTATCTCGGATAACCTCGTCAGGACCTCCTGTTGTGGAAGAGAGGGCAGGCCAGAGGCTCTGCAGTGGATCAAATCACGCATGTAGCCAAGAAGAAAGTAAACAAGGGCCCCAACACTGAGAAGCCCTTGTCCATCAAAAGGCCAGTCAAGGTTCCACACAGCAGCCTCAGCACTGTCCAGCTGTGCTTCCTGCTCACATCATACTTTGAATATTCAACAGCAGAACTGTACATTCATTTGGTTCAGCTGCTCTGAGAGCAGACCTAAGCCACCTGTTGGGATAAAGCCACCTGGACAAACTGGTTTATTGGGTAGGCTCCAAACGCACCTTGAAAAGCTGAACGTGCCCATAGCAGAAAATATTTGTCTTTTCAGTAGTCTGTGTACAAAAGGGCTTGTTGATGCCACCGAAACTGGGAGGAGGCGGGCAGGTAATGACTTGTTTCAAACAGCTGAAATCCGGTGGCTTTACTCTCGACTAGTCACAGATCCCTTTGCATTGGCTCCTTTGGGTGAACCACCCAAACTCTTTCAGCCCCAGACCTCGGGTTGGCAAAGGGATCTGGGGCTCCAGGGATGGAGCTGTGCTTCAGCAGCTGTTTCCAAAGGAGAAGCAGGATGCTATCCTATAGGAGGCCCATGCCAAGACACCCCTGTTGCCATTAAGGAGGCCGGCAGCCTGGTGCTGAGCCTCTACACCCCAACCACTCCTCAAAGCACAGCCTCAACCCACCTGATCCCAGAAGACGTGCCCCCAGTAGTCCTCGCCCCGCGTGCCGTTGGACAAGCCGCCAGGGCTGATGCCATGGAATAGGAAGCCCGGCGTGTCCCGGGGAGGGACAGCACTCAGCAGGTAATAGAGACACCCGTAGATGTCCTGCCTCAAAGGCATCGGGCCATCCAGCTCCACGCTGCACCCCTGCCACAGCGCGGCCCAGGCGCAGGCGTGGGAGGAGTGCAGGGAGCCGGCGGCCACGCGGGCCAGCCCTTCGCTGTAGCTGCTCTTCGCCTCCTCTTCGCTCTCGGCCACGGCCGTCAGGAACTGCCAGCATCGCTCCTGCTCCTCCTCGTGCAGGGTCAGGGCTTGCGGCACCGGAGTCCACAGCATGTGAACGGTGGGTTGGGGTCCCCCCTCCACCTCGGGAACCAGCGTCTGCCCGTAGATGTAGCTGCGGGAGATGGTGAGGAAAGGGGAAGGGGAGAGCAGAGCAGATGGCACCCCATGCACGTAGAATCACAGAACGGGTGGGTGGAAGGAGACCTCACAGCCCCAAACCCTGCCGGGGACTGGCTGCCACCCCTTGGATCAGGCTGCCCATGGCCCACCCAGCCTGGCCTCGGGGCACCCACAGCTGTTCTGGGAACTGCCCCCAGCAGCTGAATACCTTTCCCCTGTTCCCACCAGCAGACAGATCCATTACAACAGCCCCAGCAAGCCATGTTTAGAGGTCATCTCCTCCAAGCTCGCCGTCTTCCCCAGACTCATCCCTTTGTAATCACGTGTAGCCTCTGTGGCCTCTGATGCTCTTTTATATGTCAGCATAAGTAATAATTTTGGAGCTAGCTCTAGCCTTATTTTTTCAATTTGTTTCCCACCTGAGAACAAAGCAACATGCTACAGCCTGTGCAGGATGAGGGCAAGGCTCCCACCTGCAGCCCAGACTCACTGTGCGCCCTGGAAGTCTGGTCCTTGGTGCAGGTCCAGGTCCTGGCTCTTTGGCACAAAAGCACTCTGGAGCTGCACTGTGACGGGCTGGCTGGCGCAAGCTGTCCGCCGGATGGTGATGCTGAAGGCCATCAGGTGGACGAGGGAATGGTGAGCGTAGATCTGGTGGGTGGCTGTATAGCCGAGTGACCGCAGCACGTGGCTGAAGGTTCCTGAAAGCACAACAAGAGCCGTCAGTCTTTTTAACCACCAGGTCCTGATGTTCTGCCCTAGACTCCCACTTCTAGCAATTCCTGCTGGCAGATCCATGGCAGTACAGTTAGCACACTTAAACTGGCCAAGCCCATGAGGAATGCTTTGGGCTATGAAATATTTTTACCAGGTTTCATGATTAAACAGTGTTTCCTGAGCCTAACTCCTGTAGGGGTGGAGGTATGGTGTGAGCATGGCTAGCTCTTATTCTCCACTTGCTCCAACACAACTTCAGAAGAACAGCGTGGGAAAGTAAAGCCTTCTGCCTGCTGCGTCCGCTGCATTCAATCCACATCACTGCTAGAGAAGATCTGCTTTTGAAAATAAATGAATTTAGTCCTCTGTACAGCTAAGCCCTGAAATCTGCAAAGAAACCCTCCTCACTATTCTCCCAGTTACACTTCCTGATGTTCTGCCTCCATCAGAGCTGGCCGCTGCCTAACAGCAAAGGCGCGCACAATGCCATATCCATTTCTGGCTCCTTTAGAAACATGCGGTGACTTCACCTAATGTAAGCCCACAAAAGTGCCTCCACCTGCACCGAGCAGTTGGACACCTACGACAATCAATGAAATCTAGGGTATGATTCATCTCGTTTCTTTAAAAACCTTTGAATTTTTTGACCAAACATCCTGTGTGACAAAAGCAGACGCCCTGCCCGTATGTTGTGTTTTACCCGTCCGTGTGTTCAAGGTGAAGGTCTCAGCAGGCTTGTCCCCACCAGACGCGGCCATCCTCACGTTGAGGGGGCTGGGGACGTCGGCACGGTGCGTGTCCCCCGCCGCCCCGTTGTACACCCCGCTGACGTGGAGGATGTCGCGGTACACGCGGGTGCCCAGGTAAGCGTTGGTCACTGTCGCGAGGAGCCGCGGGTCCGAGGGCAAACAAGTGGAGGTGAACACAGCAGGGTCCTCCTCACCATCGGCCATTTTCACCAACCTGAGCTGCAGAACAAAAGGGGAAAAAANCAGACAGAGCGATCCCAACGGGGACAAAGCGTGGCCGTGCTGGATGCCAGCTGAAGGGCGGCTGCAAGCTGCTCCTCTCAGCATAACCTTCCTGCTCACCAGCAAAGCTCCTGCTCGCCTGCTTCCAGCCTCGCTCCTAGGGTCTCTGCTTCCTCTGATCGCCACCAGTGCCTCTGCCCCACGGTTTTCATAGAACCATGGAGCGGTTTGGGTTGGAAGGGACTTTCAGGCCCAGCCCCCTGGGTCCAGCCCCGTGCAGCAGGCAGGGTTGCCAGCCATGGGGTCAGGCCGATCCTCCTCCTCCCAGTGTCCCTGGTGGGTCTGCTCCACACAGGCTCGCTTCCCACTCCGTAGTTCCCTTTTTGCAGCTTCACACACCTCTGCCATGAGCAAAGAGGCTTCTCTAACTCACCCAAACCTGATGTGCTCATTGCTTTCGCTGCTTCTCCAGTTTTCCCCCTCTTCACACTAGGATCTCCCCAGTTTCTCCCAATACATCTCATTGTGCAGCCATCTTCCTCCTCCTCCCAGCGTTAGTAGATACTCATTTCCCCTTTCTCCCCACAATACCCCCACTCTTGCCTTCATTCTGCCATCACTGGCTCAGCTTCAGTCTCTGGCTTTCTGTGGCAGAATCTTTTTATTTCACATATTTTCATGCATGTGCACACATAGAGAGAGAGAGCATCTTGCAAAAGAGAGCCGCAGCTGCTGCCGGGCAGCGCTGTGCTCTGCAATAGCACCAAAAGCCACAGGGCTGGGGCACGGACGTGCTCGGCAGGCAGAGCTGGGACATGCTGGCAGTACCCCAAAGCTGTCCCCACCAGTTCGGGGGACAGCTCGCTTTGCCGGCCTCAGGAGGTGCCCGAGATCGGATTGCAAGGGAAGGAACCGAAGGGTGCAGGAAGCCCCCACCTTTGGCCTCGCCTTTCCTGTCGAAGCCGCTGCGGTGGGGCTTCTGTGCAGGGGAAACGACGGAAGTCGCTCAGCTCAGAGAGGAGGAAGGAAATTGCTTTTTTTTTTTTTTTTCTCTCCCTCCCCTTCCTTCCAAGTGAAACAACACAAACTCACTCCTGACGCACAGGTATTTGCCGAGAAGAGCCCGCTGCCCCGCACGCTGCAGACGGGGCAGCGCACTGGGCAAGGAGGAACCAAGAGAGAAATCTTGTCATCTGAAAGCTATCCAGGAAATGTGGCAACCGCTGTGGTGCTGGCAGAGAGCCACGGCCACTCTCCCTCCAGAGAGCGGCACTATGGCCCCTGCAGAAGCAGCTGGGGGTGGTCCCCAGACGTTTTGCAGCCCTTTTGCTCACCTGCTGCTGAAGACCCAGACATTATAATTCAGCTTTATAGCCCTCCTCCAACCCCTGCTGGCATCGCTACGTGTTTTCCTAGTGATGCAGAGGTTCCCACCCCGACCTTCAGGGCAACGAAGGCCCTGCTGCCCTCCGTCCCCATTCCTCCAACCCCAGCACCTTGCAGTGCCGTTGGAACCCCGCAACAGAGCACAAAGGAGCCTCCCACCCCCAAACCTCGAGTTGCAGCTCCTGCTTGCTGACACAGACGGCCAGGGTGCAAGGCCCAAAATCCATCCCTACAGCAAAGGGAGCAGCTCACTTGCCAATGCCCACTGGAAGCTGCAGGTCCCAGATCCCCCTGTTACTTGATCTCTCCTAAAGTCTGAGCCCGTGCTTTCTCCTTGCCCCATCTCCGGGCTCAGCCCCCAGGGTTTCCTCATTAGCCCTGGCGCTCCTGCAGCTCATTAACACTCCCTGCTCAACCCCATCGAGCACCGCCCGTGTCCCCAGTGTGACAGGGGGACATCACGCCTGGAGCACAGCCCTGCTGCAGCCACTGAAAGCCTTTGAACTGAGTATGGTAGAAAATAATAATAATAAAAAACCAGCACTCTACACCAAAGTGAGCAATGCAGGTAGCTGTGCAGGGCAGCATCCATGACAAAGTGCCTCAGGGCCAAATCCCAGTCTCTGCACAGCCCGTGAGGATCCTGTAGGGACAAACCTCATTGAGCAGGAAGACCAAGGGTAAGAGCGCTTCCCTCCTCCAGCCCACCCAACAGACAGGCACCGCGTTTTCTTCACTGACACATCCCTTCCAGAAAAATCCCTTTATCACAGCAAAAGAAGGCCTACTCTGTCTCCGCCGCAGCTTTTTCAAAGCTGATCGTGCTGTGACCAGAAAGCCGGGTTTCTGGAGACCTTTTCTTCCCTTGTTCATCTGCGCAGTGTGATTTTCTCCCAGCTAAGCAAAGACACAGACAAGTTTCTCCAAGAATTAGAAAGGAAATCCGTTCACCACATCCACCCTTTATCACCAGCTGTTTCTCTGACTTCTCAAAGATTTTAATTAGTATTTCTTCAGCTCCTGCTCAGAACAAAATTCTCAAGGCTTTGGTGCTCAGCAATGAGATTACTCTCCTACCACTCCTAGAAAACACAACCAAGCCTGTCGCAGCTGCCCCACAGCAATATGGCCACTTCTGCTGTTATCCTCCTTAATCCCCCTTAGCATAAATACTCGCCTTGGATGAGAAGCTTGAGAACAGAGAAGGTTCCCAGCTTGGTTTCCAGCTGAGGTTTCCAGCAAGGCATAGGAATGCTCCCCACCTCTGTGCAGCCTCAAAGGACAGGGTGTGAGGGTTGATGGTAAAAGGCGATGAGATGTCAACTAAGGGAAAAACGGGTAAGCACAAAGAGGGCAAGAAAAGCAGGGATGTGTGGGAGCGGAGGGGCACAATGTCTCCCTCCGCCAAGGGCCTGCACCTTGCAGGAATGGGAGCCAGGGTCACGGCTTCCAGCCACTTTGGCAGTGGGGTCAGGGCAAGTAGGAAGATTCAGCTGGCATCTTTGATGGTCCGTGGCTTACAGGACTGACAATACCATGAAATCATAGAACCACAGAATGGTCGGGTTGGGAGGGACCCCAAAGCCCCCCCAGCCCCAAATCCTGCCGTGGGCTGGCTGTCACCCCCTGGATCAGGCTGCCCAGGGCCCACCCAGCCTGGCCTTGGGCACCCCCAGGGGTGGGGCACCCACAAGTGGCCTGCATGGCCACTGAGCCACAAGCGAAGACAGAGAACTCATTGCTAGGGATGACTGCTTTGGGGCATCACGTCTACAACAGCTTAAAGAACGTATATCGTGACTTTATGGGTGTGATGAATCGAAGAAAACCCAGAAGCAGAGGTTTGCCCTCCAGCAGGGCATCGCAGAGAGGTCTCCTCTTGATGGCCAGGGATCCTCTTTCCCCCCAATGGAAGCTGGGGTGAAAAGAAGATAAAAGCCAAGCAAACACTTCAGGGTAAGGACACAAGCAGCGTGCCCTTTAGGAGAACCCTGACATTTACAGGGAGAGCAGGCCCCGTGCCGAGGGGTGGCAGTGACGGGCCGGGCAGCTGCAGCGGGGAGGAGGGCAGCTCAGCCGCCACCACCATGCGGGGCTTACAGAGGGGCGCGGGGCTGCTGGCCACCCTGCTGCGGGCACCGCGCGTCCCCTGCGCCGGACTGAAGTCCAAGCCGGCCGAGCACCCCGTCTCTGCTGCCGTGAGTAGCTTGGGGGGGCTGCAAGAGATGACGAGGGGGTTGGAGGTACGGGGGTCACCCTGGGTGGAGGGGCACGGACCTGAATTTTTGTTCGGAATACAAAGCAAGGGGTGTTTGGGGAGGCAGAAAGAGAGGTGCCCCCTCTGGCTCTTGCTTCTCTTTTATTTTGTCCTTTCAACCTCCTTTTTTTTTTTTTTTTTTTTTTTTTAAAACGTTTGGAGTCACAGCTCAAGGTGACCCCAAGCCACGGGGCAGCTTGAAAGCCCCAGGGAGGAGGGGGCAGTGGCACCCCACCACCACAGGGACAGGCCCAACCCATGTCCCCCCCCCCACCACCACTTCCAGGGGACACTCACCCCCAGAGCAGTTGTCCCCAGGGGTGGGGGGGGCTGCTGTCACCGCAGGGCTGGGTCCTTCTCTCGTTCCTTCCTTTTGCGGTGGGGATGATCCCCAATAAAACAGCAGCTGCTCGGGCTGAGAAGACCCTCCTGGGCCGGGTGAAAGGATTTTGGGGGAAAGAGCTTCGTGCCAGAAATCCTGCGTGGGTTTTGCCTCCAGCCCCCTAGATACATTTCCACAGTCTGCAGCAAAGTGCTTCACAGGCCTGAACTCTTCTTCTAGGCGAACAAATTATAGAATCAAAGTGACAGCACAAGGGGTTAAGCACTGTCCTGGCATGCCAGGAACAGCAGAGGCCCCTGCCGGTTTCTTTTCCCACCTCAAAGTCATCTGAAAGTCAGGCACAGCTGCTTTTGGACAGGCTGCGGGCCCGAGGCTGTCCCACTGCTGACAGAGAGTCACAAGTCGCTCTGATTTCTCAGTCAGGGTAGTGAGCAAGAAACAGAGCAACAAAAACAAACCAGCTTGCTCTGGGAAGGGCGAGGGGTGCAGAGGAGTGGGCTGCGTTAGACGCAGCACCAGCGTGCAGTCCCCCAGGAACCCCACGTGTAACGCAGCTGTCGTGCGGCCGTCCCAGTAACTCTCCCCCTCCTCCCGCCGGCAGGACCAGGTCATCGCGCTGACGGTGATGTTCACCTGCTTCCTGGGACCAACAGCGTGGGTCCTGGCAAACGTGGAGCACTACAAGAGCAGGTCAGACTAGCCAGCGCCACCTGCACCACTCCGAGAGCAGAAGCACGAGGTCGTGGAATGGATCCTCACCTGGGGAAGAACCCTCCTGAGCTCATTCATTAAACTCCATGTTTGCATGAAACTCCAGGCTCTGGTGGTTTTGCTTTTGAGCATCACTTTAAAACACCACTAGACATGGTCTGCAGCATGCTACACAGCTGACTTCCCTTGATCCTGTGCAAAAATCCCCCCAAAGCCACACACACGCCCACCAAACTCCCTAAGTCCACCCAGTTACTCCTGCTAGGGAAGCTGACGGCCAGCACCGCTCCCGGGCAGGACGGTTGGGGCAGCACGCAGCATTTCCAGACATCCTGGAAAAGCTTCTGAAACAACTGTCACAACTCACTTGGACTCTGGGCCCTGACTTCCACGAGCTGCTCAAAAATTTATGTACAACCAAGCGCTCCCCGCAGTGCACCGGGGTTGAAAGAACACTCTGGAGAAAGATTTTAGTATGGTTTCAACAGTTCTGCTTCAGGGTTTTTGATATTCACCCAAAGCGACAGGGGCCCTACGAGCATTGCTGCACTGCTGGTGCTGCCTTCACTGCTAGCACGCAGGGACGTGATGCTGCTAAGGAGATCTTGCTGTTCTAAAGCCCTCTTCCTGTCCTCAGCTACGGAGGTGAGTAAACATTTTCCTGACCAGAATGCTCATCTCCCCAGCACGCTCTTCTGAAGTCAGGAAAAGCAGGATCAGGAATGAGCTCTGGAAGACAACATGAATCACGAGCAATGGCAAGTCAAATTGCACGACACCGGGAAGAGGAAACCTCCCGGCACAGCTCAGCAAACGCTCCAGCAGCTGAGCTAACAGGGGCAGAGCAAAACATTAAGGCTGATGGACTGGGGAGGGAAGAGGCAGGCGTCCAGAGTGGAGCCAAGAGGAAATGCAGAACTAAACTGATTGGAGAGGCAGAAGGGCGGAGGGTGACCAGGTACAGGGTCAGACTGTTTTATTTTTGCTGGTTTCAGAACGCCAACTAAAGCTCCTGACTCGCAGCAGTAATCGAGCTAGCACCGCACAACCAAAACTGTGCATGGGTGCACTTAAACTCCATTTACATCCTAAAAAAGTTCAGCCAGTTGTGCAGGTGCGACCCCGCTCAGCCTAAAGCTACTGTTACAAATGGTAGAGTGGCCTTCTACTACTGCTGTTCAGTTGTGAGCACTGTGCATCCAAATGGGTACCTGGACATAGCCCCCAGTTCAAACCGGCATTTGCTTCAAATTCTCGGTGCGCAGAATTATCTTCCATCCCTCGGAAGACATCTGCAGTAGCAGAGTAAAACAATTACCTTATGGAAAGCTTTTAAAGCTGTTGTTAAGAGAAAAAAGCAAAAAAACACCACCACCAAAACAAAAAAACCACAACCTCACCTCAGGCCTTGTTCAGATCTTGTCAGTCACATAAGCTCATTTGAGAAAAGAAATCAAGAGCACACGACTTCCCAGAAAAGAGAACTTGAGAATGAAGTACACACATCCTAGGGTGCTACATGCTAATTACGCACTAATCCTGCTGTGATTAGCAGGCTGATTTAATCTCTGCTGTTCTGGGACAAAGGCTGATTTTTTTTTTTTTTTTT
>VXAV01001134.1:0-13088 GCA_013399715.1 Alectura lathami
TGGGGGACACCGCTTGTGACTGGCCTCCACCTGGACGTAGAACCATTGACTACAACTACCCTCCCTCTGTTCTCTCTGCAGCCCGGTCCGTGGCAGGCTGGACCGCCGCCTCCCCGTGCCCGCAGCCCCCGGGACGACTGGCACAGACCTTGCCGGCAGCACGAGCACTGGAGAGCCAGGGGTAGAAGGCATCCGGTAAGGGGGCCGGGGCGAGCACCCGTGTGGGGCATGTGGGGTGGGCAGAGCTCTTGGGGTTCACCTAGAAGTTTGGGGTGTCCGAAGGGTGGGACCCTCCTGGGAGCAGGAGAGGTAGAAGGAGCTCAGGGCCACAGCGGGGTGAGGGGGACCCACAGCAAAAGCAAACTGCCCCTGGAAAGCCTGCGGGGCACATGGCAGCCCCGAGTGAGCTGCTGTCCTCACCGGCAGCGATTTACCTTGGCAGCCCGGTCCTTGGCATCCCAGGCCTTTCCCTGGCCCTGCCGACTTCCACTGGAGCGAGGAGGATGGGAGATGGGCACCCCAAGATGGTCCTGTGCCGCCCCCTTGGTGGGACTTCAGGGAGAACTGCCAAAGCCCTGAGGAAGGCTTTGTGAATGACTCGGAGCTGGTGAGGAGAGGCAGGCAGGGGAGGGGTGGCTGTGGCCGTGGCACCAAGGATGGGCAGAGGGCGAAATGGGGCAGGGGCATTTTACTGCCCCGTGAGAACGATGGAGCACAGGCGTGCATTTCCCTGTGCATTTCTTGCAGCAGAAGCAGAGCAGCCATGCTCCTCTGTGCTTGTGCTAGCTGCTGTGCCTCATGACCTGCTCCATGTCTAAGTCACTGCTTCCCACAGATACCACAGCTGCTTGGCCCCGACTTCTTTGACCAATCTGAATTCCCCAGCGAGGAGCAGCACCCTGCCGGCCTCCCAGGGTGGGTGCCTGCACCGAGGGTGGGGGACATGAGCTAGAGAGAGTTTGGCTTCTGCACCCTGCTGCAGGTCTGGGCTGAACAGAGCTCCCATGGGGTGGCCTCTCAGAGGGTCTCAGGTGGTAGAGGGGGCTGTACTGCATATGCAAACAGAGCCAGGCACAGCTCTGGTGCACAGCAAAGGGCTCGGTGCAGCAAATGGGGTGCAATGTGGTAAATAGTGCTCCAGGGTGATGCAGCATTGAAGCTGACCCTGCTTAAGGTGGGAGGTTGCGCTGGAGATCCTTGCCAGCCTAAATTTCCCCCGGGGCTGCCTTTGCTCCTCTAGGGAGCAAGGAGTCTTCCATGACGGCTACTCACCCAAGCACTTCCGTGACCCGTCCCGGAGGCGCAGACGATTCCTTCGCCATATCCACCAAGAGCCCACGTACCACAGCCGTGCTTCTTCCTGGCGCTCCAGAGGTTTGTGCTGCTGTGGTGCTGGCTGCCAGGAGCTGCCCAGGGCCCCTCTGTGGTGTGTCCAGCCAGCAGCATCTGCATGGGGAGGGTTAGGACATGGTGTATTTGGTCCTGTTGTGCTTCTTGCTCCACAGGGAACCACCTAACCTCCAAGTCCACTCAGTCCTGCTCCACAAAGAGCCAGCCAGGGGGCAAGGAAGAGCCACAGCACCCTGACCCACCCCAGCCACCTACTGCCTGCAAAGATGGTGTGCAAAGCGAGGAGCAGATGGATGAGGTGGGTTTTTACCCCCAGTGCACAGTGGTGACCCCAATTCCATGTCCACGTAGATCTCTTGGTGCTGCCATGCCCCTGACCAGCATGATTTCCCCCAGGGCCCACCGGTGGCAAACAGCGAGGAGCAGGAGCCCCCCAGGCCAGCAGCCTCCCCACAGGAGAGCCCAGCAGCTGATCCCCAGGCTGTGAAGCAGGAGACAGCAGCAGGAGCAAAGCCAGTACAATCGCACACCTTTCCTGAGTGCAGACTGGTATACTTGCACCCCAGGAGCTGCCCAGCTCAGGGGATCCCTTCATCCTGTCAACAGCTTGCTTCTTCCTCTTGATCAGCCCTTCCACTTTTCTGTCAAAGAGATGGTGAGGTGAAATGGAAGCGGGATGTTTTCCTGACTCTTCTCTGGGGCTGCAAAGTCCCCTGGTTTCCTTTGGGTTTCAACACTCTGTCTGTCCTGTCTCCCAGCTCTTCTCCCCTGGTCAGATGAATTTCCCTGCCTCATGCCATTGCATGCCTGCAGGTTGAACTGGAAGGCGGGCAGAAAGCTGCAGGCAGCGAGGGCCAGGACCTCCCTGCTTCGGAAACAGAGCCAGTCCCGACGGAGATCACCTGTACCAGGAAGGAGGAGGATTTGGAGCTGGTATGAGCTTATGCATCTGTCTCCTCTGTCTGCCTAAATGCAGTGCCATGGGGGGAGATGGGATTTTGCAGTCCTCTCCATAAACCTCTTTTTTCTGTTTTTCTGGGCCGCATTGACGGCCCTTTCTGTGGACTCTGAAATGCGTCTGTAACCGTTTGCACAGGTAGAGCCATGCAGCCAAAGTGTCCCCGAGGCTGGGGCAAGTGCCGGGGCACATCCCCACAGTCCATTAGCTCCTCTGGAGCCTGCTGAGACCGTCAGCGCTGGCTCGGGCTGGGAGGTACATGCTGGGCTCTGCCTGCTCTCCTGGGGATGGCAGCATCTGCCACGTGGTGCTGGTGAAGCCGAGGCAGAAGCTGCCTTTGGCGGGGTGGGTTTCAGCCTGTGGCTGCACTGCTCTGTGGCATTTCCTCCTGGGAGAGAGTGCTGAGGTTTCCATTCCTGAAGGCAGCGGCATTTGCTTGCAGCACTGGCTCCCAGTGCTCTTGCAGAGCCTCTGCCTTCATTCCCTGGGTGTTTTCCCACTACTTCTTTGTGGCTCTCACCAACCTGAAAACTTGCAGGTCTTGCTGGGAGCTGCTGCCGAGCCTGACACAGAGCCCAACCAGGCCAGCTCCAACCCCCGCACTGAGGGAGCAGCACCAGCATCACCCAGGGCCGAGCGCCCTCCTGTGGGTGCACCGGAGCGGGTATGTGTGGGAAAGGTGCCCTCATGTCCCTGGGAACCACCTGAAGAGAGGGGCTCAGGAACGCTAATCTAACCCAGGAGCCACGGGGGGATTTTCTCTCCAGCCTTCCAGTCACAGGATTATGTGCTGGGGTTAAAGCAATGCTTTGTCTAGATGCACAGCCTGTATCAGCCCTGGTGCTGGCTGTTCAGGAGAGGCCGATAAGTTGGAGACAGTTTGGAGAAAGGCCAAAAAAATAACTTAGGGATTGAGAGAGTGCTGGAGCGTGAACAACCCGGGACTCGAGCTTTAACGAAGCAAACAAGAGTGCTGCACAGCAGCTTAATTACTGCCTGATGGGGAAGAGGAATCAGCTAGTGGGGCCCTTGGGTCTTGAAGGCAGTGCTGCTGGGGCTGTGGTGGAGGTGGGAGGAACTGGGCAGCTCACGCACACGAGGGAAGGGTGGTCAGGTCCCGGCAGGTTCCCCCAGAGGGTGAGTGGTCCTCAGCTGGCAACTCCCATTTGGTCCCAGCCCCACACCTGTCTCCTTGCCCAGGCCTTCTCCCCTTCAAAGCATCCAACCTTGCCTCATTTTTTCTGCTGCCCAGGCTGCAGACTGCCAGCACTCTCTCTGCTCCCTGCTCACCTCGCACCCCTCAGCCAGCATAGACCCACGCACTGCTGCCATCCTCTCCAAGAAGGAGGAGATTGAGCTGGTGAGAGACACGCGGGGGGTCTGGGATTGGCCACAGAGGGGGGACTCTCTTGAGGTTCAAAACACACAGGGAAAAAAGCGATGCTGGGTGATGGTGAGTCCTGGGGCAGCTCAGTGCAGACTGCCCTAGGTGCTGTGGGAGGAGACTGTCATCTCTGGGACACCCTACAGGGGAAAAAAAATCCCCCAGATGGGGGTGCTTTGTGCTGCTAGTGGGGTAGGTTTCGGGGTGCCTTGTGCTGACCCCATGCTGCTCCCTGCAGCAGTTCCAGCAGTTCAGCCTGAACATCGCCGTGGTGTCCACGATGCTGCTGCAGAAGGAGCCCTCCATGGAGGCAGCGCTGGGGCTGGCACTGAGGGCCAACCTGCGCCAGGCCAGCACCCGCCTCGTCCAGGAGCTGGAGGACTTCATCAACCACTACGACTCCAACCACCCCAGCCACTGAGCGGGGAGCAGTGGGGCTGTGCTGGCAGCCAAGGTGCTCAGCCCCTGCATGGGGGCTGCGGGGACGTGTTGGTGCAGTCCCTCTCTCCCTCTTGGAGATCGAGGGGAGGGTGCTTAGTTTGTTGGGTGGGCAGGACCTGATGTTTGCAGGCAGGTAACTGGGGGCTGTGGGCAGACTGGCCCCATGCTGAGGCAGGGGATGAGCCAGACCCAAACTTGTGTTTGCAGCAGGAGGGAGGTGGTTTTACTGGAGGGTGGTGGGAGAGGGAGCAGCTGTGGGGAGGAGCCTCCTCCAACAGCTTCTCATTCCATTCCTGGTTTTCACAGATGTTTTCTTAAAACTCAGGGTTTGTTCTTGTTTTTAGAAATAAATGAGCAGGGATCTTTGCAGCCCTCCTGCAGCCTCTGCTCCACTGTTGCTCTGTTCCCATTCCGCTGGGGCCAGTGTGCACAGGGAAGGGTTGCACAGTGACCCCCTGCCCAGTCCCTCCTGGGGACCATCAGCTCCCGTTGAGCACAGTTCTCTGACAGCACAGCTAACGCCGCTGCAACCCCAGGAGGGGAGAAATGGGCCAGGCGTTGGCTCTCCTGTGTTCAGGTCTCAGCCGAGCTTTATTGGAGCATCGTCTGTGGCGGTGGCAGAGCTGCCCCACTGGTCTCCTTCCCACGGTGGCAGGGGGACACAGCACCACATGGGACAGCATCAGCTCTTGTCCTTCCAGGAAGTGTCCCTGCAGGTGAGAAGTCCCCACCTGGTGTCTGGATCTGACCCTGGTGGCCAGACCCCTCCTGTTGGATCCAGGCAGGAGCTCCTGCAGTCGGGGCCATGCAGGCATCTGCCCTTGTCCTAAGTGAGTCCCTGGCCACCCTCCCCAGCACACAGCTGCTCTCCGAGGGTGTTGACTTGTCTGAAACAGGAGTCAGAGGCCATGCCCCAGTGCAGGCTGCTGGCTCTCTGCTCCCTACTCGCTTTACCTGTTTCTAATTGTGGGAGAGGCCAGCAGGAATTGCAGGCTGGGCTTTGCCAGCAGCTGCTGGTGAAAGATCCCAGCAGCTTCTCCCCACCAGCCTCGGGCTGTGTCCAAAACGCGCTTGGAATGCATTGAGACCACGGCAGGGGCTGGCAGGATGGCAGCGGCAGACAAAGACCCCCTCCCTGGTGCACTCCTGCTGCTGCCCCTCTGCCCCCGTTTGCGTCCCCACGCTAGGACACGCTGCAGTGCTTGCTTCGGCCCCGCTGCTTCGCTGTCCTGCACCTGGCCTGGTTCAGGTGCTGGGTCTCCCTGCCCAGGGAGCTCATCCCGGGCTTGGGGATGGGTTTCCCAAAGAAGAAACCCTCTTCTTCTGAGTCTGAATCTGAGGATGAGGAGCAGGTGGGACACCAGGAGTCGTCCTCTTCCGTGATGTCCTGCATGTCGATGTCCTCTGGCTGTGGGCTGTATCGAGCAGGGGACAGACCCACTTGAAACTGTGGGTTTCTGTCACCTGCTGGTGAAAGTGGGTGGCCCAAGGCTCCGAGCCCATTGGGACCCTCTGTGCTGGGCTGGGGGTTGGAGGGGTGGCTGGCTGGCGATCCCAGCATCCCCGTGCGCGCAGCGTCCCTGCTCCGCTCCGTGGCTGCTCCATGGTCCTCAAGGCTCCTGAACGCAGGATGCGTGGAGGCCTGATCCGGGAACATCTCTGGAAGAAGGAAAGCAAGGAAGGGTGAGGAAGGAGGGGGCTGAGCCTGCCTTGCTGCAGCCACTTGTGCAGCAAGGGCTGTCCTGGGATGCAAAGCAAGGCTGTCCCAGCCAAACCTCATCTGCTGGCGCTCGCCCTGCTGCATGAGGTGGGCTGGGTGCCTGTAGCTGCTGGTACAGCCCTGCGCTTGGCTGCACCCATGCCACGTACCCCTATGAAGTACCCCGGGGCTGAGTGAAGCCTGGATTTGCTCCCATTTCCCTCCCACCACCTTGCAAGCGGAGCACTCAGATCCCTACCAGCCCCTTCCACCCGCTGCCTGCCGTCCCCAGCCGCCGCGCTGCTCCCGGTCCTGGTGGCATGGCCGGCTCGAGAGATGGGCGTCGAGTCAGGGGACGGGGCTGAGGCGAAGGCTGAGTCGGAAGAGTCGGAGGTGGTGGAGGTGGCAGAGGACGCGTCCCAGCCCAGGCTGCAGCTCTCGGAGCAGAAGAGCCGCCCGCGGCGGGCGGTGAGGGGCTGCCCACGGAGCGGCTTTCGGCAGAGGCTGCAGCAGAAGCAGGCGGCCCGGGCGTGCCAGTGGAGACCCTGGTGCGTGGCCTCTTCGCTGTCAACACCTGAGAGGTGACCGCAGGTGAGCGAGGGGCTCTCCCCACAGCCACCTGCGCAAACCCCCCGCCCCGGCAACACGGCCGTACCAATGGCATCCCCGCAGGCCTGACACGGCTCGGCGAAGAGGCTGTCGAAGCAGCTGCGGCAGCAGGGCCGGCCGCTCCTCATCACGTAGCGTTGCCCGCGCAGCGGCGCGTCGCACTCCAGGCAGCAGAAGTGCTCCGGGTGCCAGCGCCGGCCCTCCGCCTCAATGCATTCCTCCAGGAATATCAGCTGGAGGGGGACAAACAAGCCGTCCTGTAAGCACCCCGCCAAAAACACCTAACCCAGAGCATGCTTTCATTGTGGCACAGAGAGAGAAAAAGCCCCTGTGCTTTGGGGTGCTCCGCAGGGCATGGGAAGGAAGCTTTGCTCCCGCCTGTCCTGCTGCCAGCCAAGCACAGGAGCGTTTAACGACAGCAAAACGGAGCTAAAAGCACCCCCCGCATGGCACCCACCTGGTCACAGGAGGCGCAGCGGGGCCGGAAGAGCTCGGCGTGGTGCCGGCCACAGTAGATCGTCCCATCCTGCTGGAAGTAGATGAGGTCCACCAGGGGCTGGTGGCAGAAGTGGCAGCAGAAGCAGGACGGGTGCCACAAGTGGTCTCCCAGCCGGGACGCTGAAATCCCGGGGTCCCCTTTGTTCAGCCTCCTGCCGCACTGCAAGGCACAGGGCTCGGGGTCAGGCTGGATTTCGGGAACGGCCACGGGGGCTGCGTGCTGCCCGTGGGGGAGCTGCCTCACCTTCTTGCAGGGACAGCCGTGGCGGGCAGCTGGCACGGGACACGCCAGCCCCTGCCCCAGCGCCTCCCATCTCCGGTGGGCGCTGAACGCTCGCAGCTGCTTCCTCTCCTCCTCCGCAAGGCCGGGGCAGTACCGCTCCTGCGCAGGGAGACGGAGGTGAGGGACACGGAGCAAACGAAGCCCAGGGAGGGCAGCACCAAATCAATGCGTTTCTTACATCGCAGTCCTGAGGAGGCAGCTGCTGCAGGAGGGCTTTGATGCGGAGCCGGCTCCGCTCGGCAGGCGAGGCGGGCTCCGGTGTGCGGCTCTCGAAGCACACGGGGACCTTGGGACGCAGCGTGGGAGAGAGGAACACAAGCAGATGATGAACGGGACGAAGTGGTGGCACTCAAGCTACAGGCGCATCTGGCACTTTGGGGTCAGAGCTGCCCACCTCGGGGGGAGCGGGGTCTGCGGGCGGCTCCGGGTACTCTTCCAGGGCACAGCCGGAGTCACTGTCCGACGAGGCCGGAGGGAGGCTGGTGGCGGTGCCGCAGTGGGGGGGCTCGTCTCGCCGGGGCCACGCGGGGCTCGGCAGGGACATGAGCTGGGGAGAGAGGAGCAGAACTGGGCAGGGCCTCAGCACAGCGGGGAGAAGGGGTCTGTCCCCAGGAGGCATCACCCTGTGTGCACAGGGACCTGCAGGGGCAATGCTCAGAGCTGCCGCAAGACCCTTTGCTGAGTCTCCACAGAGATGCAAGGGGCTTTGGGGGGTTGCTCCTTTCTCTGCAAGGGCTGCAAACAAACCTGCCCTGACAGCACAGCGGGAGGCACTGGGGGAAGGACAGCGAGGGGGTGAAGCTGCACAGGGGGTGACCAAGGGTGTTTGTGCTCAGCCTGGAGCAGGTCTGGGGAAGCCGTGCTTGATGTCTGTTCACCCACAGCAGGAGATTTTCCCCGACCGCTGCCAGCCCTTTGCTGGCACAGCTGATCCCAGGTTTAGTGGCCTGTCCCTGAGTGGAGCAGTGGGAGGAGATCTAGGTGTAGCCCAATTCGGTGGAAAATAATTTATTCCCCCTGGGCTGCTATTGTTCTGCCCTGAGCGGCTGTTCCTGCTCGCCCAGCCCAACCGCCTGCCTGGCTAATGGTTGGAAACCCGTCCCATCCCGTCCCCTCCTCCCCACGTGGCACTTGTCACCGCTTGCTTCCTTCCTGGCTTGGCTTCCCAAAACAAAGGCGATGCAATGGCTCCTGGAGCTCCCTGGACACCAGCCTGGAGCTCTGCTCGGGGACACCAGTGGGCTCTGCTCATGCTTCCTGCGAGCTGAGCTGGGGCCGAGCTGCACCCGCTGCACCTCGCTCGGACACCCTGCAGGAGCTGGGAGCTGCCTTAGGGATGCACATGTGGCTGGGCTGCAGAAAGGCTCCCTGAGGAAGGGCAGTGAGCCGTGGGCCTCCACAGCGAGCAGCTCAGCATGAGCTCAGGCTGAGGGTTGGCAACCTCAGTTCTAGGAGGCTTTGGTCTTCCTGCACCCCTGCCCCAGCAGCAGCCACATCCTGCTGCTCCCACTAGAAAGCTTCCCCAGCCCCAGCTCACTGCGCTGCAGCTGCCCCGTCCCACGCAGCAGCTCAGGGCACCAGGATGTGCACAACCAGCCCTGAGCTTCTGCTCCGCGCTCCAGTGCGGAGCTGCTGGGATCAGCCCTGGCAGCTCAGGTTTACGTGCCGTCAATGATTAACGCAGCAGACGGGCGGTCAATAGGATAAAACAGCAGAGCTGCTTGCTCCCTGGGGTCTGCCCTGGGTCCTCGCTGGCAGGGCCGGGGTGAGCCCAGGCAGGCTGGAGGGCTGGTTGCACGCTGCTGTTCCCAGCTGTGCATGGCTGCAGAGAGCTGCACGGAGCGGGAGAGAGAGCTGTGAACACATCTGACCCAATTCTGTGCATTTGCAACCCAAAGCGGTGCTGGCTTGGAGAAGGACCACTGGTGGCGTTGGATCAACGCACAGCCTCAGCCCCGCAGCTGCAATGGAGCATTGGTGTCCCTGGGGTGTCCCAGCTCTGCTGCTGTTTGGTCCCTGTGGGTCACACATCCCTCCCGTGGGATGGGGATGGTGGTCACTAAGACACCAAACTGTGTCTGACCTGTTGTCATCAGACCCCTTGGATGCCCCGTGGACGCAGCAGAGCTGGCGCTGCCCATGCGGGGCACCGTGTCCCAGAGCTGCCAGCAGCGGACAGCAGAGCGGGCAGGGCTGCGAATCAATGGGGCTGCGCTGGGGAGCCCAGCCCAGCCCGGTTTGATGTGATTACGCCGGCTGCAGCCGTCTGGGCTGCAGACAGGTCCCTGTAATTAGCCCCAGACGGTGACAACGGTGCGTGCCGCCCATGCTGAGGAGCCAGGCAGCCCCAACAGGTCCGACTCCTCTGCCCGCCGTCCCCTCTTCCCTCCCCGCTGCCTCCGGGCAGTCCTGCTATCGCCCTGCCCGCCGGCCTGCAGAGGGGTGCACGGATGCCCCGAGCAGGGCCAGCGTTTCGGGAGCTGCGTCCCCCCAGAAAGGACCGAGTGCCACTAAATGGAATTTCCCTGCGCTTTAGAAGCCTCTTGTCCTGCCCATGGGGCTCCTCCAAACTGCCACCACTCAGCCCCCGCTCCAAAGGGCGGCCGATGTCCCTGCCGTGCTCCCCTGCCTGCTTGGAGCCTTTTGGTGTTCTCAGGGCTGCAAAGAGCCACCCTGCTGCTGGCACTGCCTGGCCTGGTGACCCCCACGGGATTTCCCTCCCTTTGGGAAGCAATTGCAGCTCCCTGGCTAAAAGAGGCTGAAATCCACGGGAATTTTAATCCCCTTTGGCTCCCTAGGAGCAGCCCCCGTCACGGGCTGGCCGTGGGAGCGCGTGTGGACTCCCAGCCCTCTCCTGCCAAGATCACAGCATTAAATTGCAGCACAGCCACCGGGGCCCATTCGCATTCAGCACAGCCTCCCTGGTTCCCAGCACAGACTGGGGCTTATCCACATCTCTGCTGCAGCTGCTGCTTTTCTGAAGCCACCTCTCTACTGCAGCACACCCACCTCCAGGCACCTCTGCCCCATTTTCCAGAAGCACCAAACACTCCCCAGCCCCACGGCCGCAAGGAAACACAACTGCTGGCCATCACCAAAAAGACCAGATCCCCCTCCAAGCACCCCAAAACACTGGCAGCTTTCAGAAGCGCTGCATGCACACCTCACCCACGGGATAACCTGTTTTCGCTTTAGCTCCTGTCAACACAGCTGCAGCGAAGGTGCATGGAAACAGAGAAGCAGAGCCCTAAAGATGCATCTCTCCGGGGGGTAGATAAGCTGAGGTCTGGCAAGGCGAGCTGGAGCAGCTCGTCCTGCAGCACACCCGAAGCCAGGCTGCCCGAGCTGGATCCTGTCTCGCGGGGCAGCCTGAGCTGGAGCAGTGCGTGGTGTCACCGACACAGCCGCCTCCAGGGCCAGCGGTGTGGGGGGCACAGGGCCAGGGGCGTTTTTTCCCTTTCCCGAGAGCGCACCCACGTCCAGCTGCTCCAGCTCGGGGCAGCAGTCACTCATTAACTCGCTGTAACACAACGTGCATCGCAGGGATGATCTGAGCCCCACCACCGCCTCCCTGCAGCAAATGGATTTCACCTTGGCGTGCCTTCAGGGCTGGGCCACCTTCCGCGCAAAGCTGCACCGCCAGCCCCAAAACCACCCCGTTCCCACCCGCGCCAGGGCGGAGGAGGAGAGCAAAGCCCCGGGGGCTCCCTGCCCGGGGGTGCGGAGCCGGGCCTCCGCGTTTCCCCGGGCTGCCCCCAGCCCTGCACCTGCAGCCGGGGCCGGGGAGCTCCGCAGGCACCGAGCCGCCGCCGCCTCCTGCTCCCGTGGGACGTTGCACGCTCTCCAGGGACATTTTCCCCAAAGACAAAGACTCCGGGGGTGGCAGGGGTGCTCCATGCACCAGCGCTTATTCCTCCCAGCGAGGAACCAGCCAAAAAATTCTCCCTCCCTCCCTTCCCCTCGTGCAGCTTTCCACCCTTCCATTCCCCTTGAAACAATTCCCGGACGGGGAAATGGTCCGGTTTCCCCTAGTTCCCGAGCGTTTTCTCCTCCAGCTCCAGCTCCCGCAGCTCCTGTGCGGGGCAGAACCAAGCCGAGGGCCCCCGCTCGCAGCCTACCTGCCCCTTCCCCGCGTCCCAGAGCCCGCGGGTGGCCGCGCTGGGCTCCGCCGTCCCGTCCAGCTGCTGCGGCGGTGAGGGATGGAAGCCCGAGCTGAGCGAACCTCGCAAAGGAAAACATCCAGCATCCAAGCCCAGCGAGGGGATTTTTTTCTTCTTCTTCTTTTTTCTTTTCTTTTTTTTTTTTTTTTTTAATTTGCCTGCCCAGGAAACTGGATCTGTGTCAGCTGGAGTCCTAATTACAGGCTTTTTAGCCTAAACCTACGGAGGCAGCCAATGGCAGGGAATCACAGCAGCAGGCGGGGAGGGGAAGAGCAGAGGCTGGCGGAGGGGCGTTCGTTAACCCTACAGGGAACGCGCTCCGCATGACATCTGTTTTCCTCGCCGCCTCTCATTTTCCGAGCGTCCGCGCCCTTCCCTCCGTCCGTGGCTCGGTTCACCCCAGGTTGCCGTTTTGATGGCTTTTCATGATCCGCCGCGATTTATTTTCCTACCTACATCAGAAGGAGCTGGAGCTTCATGAAAGAGGGGAGGTGTCATTACACCCCAACTGAGAGGCGGAGGACCTTTGGCGGGGCTCGCACAAAGCAGTTAGCCAGGGGCAAGCCGCGATGCCCCAGTTTTCTCAGCCCCGGAACTCCTGACGCCTCCAAAAGGCATCCAGACCGGCTTCGGCCGCAGCAGTTGCACCCGGGCAAGAATCAGGGCAAAATGCATCAGAGCCTCCGAAGCCTGCCTTGCGAGGCAGAGCCTCCTTGTTGGATTTCCTGAGGTTTTCCCACCTGCTGGTGTGACTCTGGGGGTGGGCACAGCATCCCCAGACCCACCTGTGCCCGGGGCTGAGCCCAAGTTTGGGGATTTTGGGAGCCCGTGCCCTGTGTCAGTCTGTGGGGCCGGGGCCAGGACCGCAGCCTGAAGCTGTGAAGCGATGGGGATTTGTCCAAGGACACTCTGGGCGGGAGCAGGGCGCTGGAACTTGGGTTTTTGCACTGGTCTGGGGTGCTTTGTGTCCCCAGTTTGTATTTTACATCTCTGTTTTATATCTGCAGCACTATATATCTCTGCAAAATCACCTGGGCTGGGGAAATAGGAGCAAGAGGGGAAGGACAAGGGGCTGCTGAGCATTCTCACCCTCTGCCACCTACAGGCACCCCGCAGAGGGGTCTCCTGGGGCTGGCAGGGCGTGCAGCAGTGGTTCCTCAGGGATCCTCCTGCGCTGGAGGGGTCAGTGCTGCTGGTGCTGGAGGCAGGTCGGTCCCGCGGTTTTATCTCCCTTGGTCACTGCTGAGGACTTTGCTCCACGGGGCCCCTGGGCCGCCAGCCCAGCCGCACAGCGGGGGACAGGCGACCGCTGATGGGCAAAGTCCTGGCTGGGAGACCGGGGGACACGGGGGGCTTCCCCAGGTGGCAGCGGCTCCACCAGAGTCACTGTCCCAGAGCACCCTGAGGTCCCCATGAGTGCCGGGCACATGTGGTGGGAGGGCACTGACTGCTCCTGTCCCACGGACCCTTCAAAAAGCCCTCTGCCCCACTGAGCCCCTCCAGCATCCCCTCCCGTCGCACTGCTCCCCCATAAGCCCCTCCTGTCCCGCTCATCCCCAGCCGTCCCTCCTGCCCCACCGACCCCTCTGATAAAGCCTCGCACCCCACCGACCCCCAGCACTCCTTCCTGCCCTCTCACCCCCCAACTTTCTACCCCATTGACCCTCCCGATAAAACCTCCTGCCCTACTCGCCCCCCAGCATCCC
>VXAV01001134.1:14031-40009 GCA_013399715.1 Alectura lathami
GGAGCATCCATGGGAGGGGGGGGAAGGTGCTGCGTGTCAGGGTGGGTTTGTTGGGGTGTCCTTGTGCATCCCCATGGAGGGGGGGTTCCAGCCAGGTGCTCCCTCTTCCCTGCATGGCCAGGGGTGGGGGAATGGCCCTGATGGGCGCAGAGGCTTCAGGGGTCTTCTGTGGGCTGGGGGCGCTTGCGGCTTTGCAGGGAAGAACCTGGCTGGGACCGGGGAGAGGTGAGCTGCGGTCTGCAGGACGGACACGGAGCACTGCCACGGCCGTGGGGCGGGTGTGGGGCGGGCACGGGGTGGGACAGGTGATGCTGGGGGCTCCTGGTTGGGCGCTGGGCTCGGCGAGGTAAGGCTGGGAGCTGGCGAGCTGCTGTCAGAGGGCATGCGTGCTGGTGCAGTGCTGAGCACGAGGCCGAGCCCTGTGGGTCAGTGCCTGCCCGAGGGGGGTGGCACCGAGGTACCCAGTGGTGGGGAGCAGTGGGCAGCGTGCCGGGATCTCGCAGTGCTTTCTCTCATGTCTTCCATTCTGGCTGCAGTAACCTTTCGGGATAGGTGACAGCCCTCCATCCCCTTGCAGGGTAGAGAGATAAGAGGGGAATGAAGAGAGGAAGCGCAAAGGTAGCATGTTTTCTACGAGGTCCCCAGTGACCAGGTTCGATGAAATGCCGAGGAATCTTTGTAAATCGTTGATCAGATCCTGAAGGTCGGCTGGGAGTAAGTCCACGCTGAGCCTACGAAGCAAAGAGGGCCGGCTGCACCGGGAGCATGGCGCTGCTGCTGCTGCTTGGGTTGCGCCCCAGCTCCAGCTCGCTCCAAGCCAAGCGTTCCTCTGCCGGAGGAGTTTGCAGCAGGGAATTCCTGAGGGGTCGAAGCGGGGTTGCAGAGGAAGGTCAGCAGGTTGTGGTTTGATGTGAAAACCAAATGGGGACCCCTCTGCCAGCCTGGAGCTAGCTTGTCCCCGGCCCTGCGGCACCGCAGTCCCCCTGGGTGCCGGGAGGGAGCCGCAGCAGCTGTGCAGGGTGGTCCTGCAGCCCCGGGGCTCTCCGTTTGACTTGGAGTCACAGTGAGGCGGATTCGGGAGCAGCAGGGCGAGAGATTTCCAGCAGCCTTTTTGTTTTATGCGCTGCCATGGTGCCAGGCTGGTTACCCCTGTGGCTGCGTTCTCTCGCGCCTCGGATGGGGAGGTCGTTAGCTGTTCTTGCCAAACAAAACGCGTCTTCCTCCCGTGTTATCTGCTGCTGAAGCCAGTGCCCTGGGCTGGGTGTGGGTCTGTTAAGGCTGCAGCAAAGATGCCATTTTTTCTGGTTACTGGATGTGTAACTCTTACACGCTTCACCGTTGCTCATACTGTGATCAGATACCTGAATTGTTCTGCTTTCTGGCATTTCTTACTCTTCATAGCCCAGACCAGAGCAGCTGTTGTGTTTTAAGGCTGCTTGCTCTCTGACCCTGAAGGACCTTCCATCGAACGAAGATACCCCTGCACTCCTAAGCAGCAGCTGCGTGAGACCCCTCGTCCCCTCACCGCTCTCTGCACTTGTGTTATTTGCTCCTAGGTAGGATCCCAAAGCTGAGAAGTCACAAATGTCTTATTTTGAGGTTTTCTAGCCACAGACTGCATTTTTCCGAAGTTACATCTTCGAAGACATTTGCCGGTCTCTGCCTGTTGGGGTGCAGATGTTTGCAACTCCGCGTCTGTGCTGAGATCTTGGTGACATACGTTTGCTAGCAAGTGGGAACAAACAGCAAAGGAGGATGATTTGCACTAGTCATACAAAGTGTGTGCCTGAACATCTGACGCCTGTTTGCAGTGTGCTGTGCATGTGAGGAGCAGGATTTGCAGAATTATTCTCTGTTCTTCTGCAGATAGATAGTTCAAGAAAGTGCGCCTTCCTTCTGTGATATTTGAGGAGAAATTCAGTAACGCCCTCCCTTCCCCACATCCTCATTAGTCTTCTCTGTTTTACTGATCTCTTGAATTGCAATTTTCTCGCCAGGTGGAGGATGGGAGAGTTTCCCTTGTGGTGGAGGTGACTCTGACACCTGGTTACCATGAAGTCCCAAAGGAGATAGAGGGACAGCAGTGGGATTTTCTCACCCTTCAAAACACCCAAACAGTTGCCTCATGGTAAGAGAGCTGTTATTTGTAATTAACCTGTTACCGCACAGTGTCTGTTAGTTGAGGGACACATGGAAAAGTTCTCCAGGCAAAAACATTTGGGTTCCAAACACCCTGAGCCCCGTGCAGGGGGAGCGAGGAGGGCGCAGGCCGTGAGCGCTGCCCGCTGGGAGTGGTGGGAGGAGCCGGTCTGAGGACGTGGTTGTTCTCTGCCTTGTGTCCTGTCCCCAGGGATTACCTCCCCCGCTGACGTCATGGGGAGCTGCTGCAGTTGTCTGTGCAGAGACAGCGTCCCAGACAACCACCCCACCAAATTTAAGGTGAGTACTGGATCCGACTGCTAGCGAAGCCCAGCATGGGTTGGTCTCCAGGTGTGAAGGCAAAGAACAACCCTGCTCTTGCTGCTAAGTCCGTAAGATTTGCAAACACGTAGCTGACTTGCTTTTATTGAGTACCCTCTGCTGCAGATCCTTATGTATTTGCAGTAGAAATTTCCTCTACACTGAGATTCAGCCTGAGCAAGGAAATGGAGAACTGGGGAGAGACGTTTGTCGCTCAGGGCTGCGCTCCAGTGTCCGTGCTCAGACACGCCAGCCGAGCTGCAGGGCGCAGCCTGTGGGGCTGCTGCCGTGGCACCTTCCGCCAGCAACGAACTCCTGCTCACAGCTGAGAAAAAGGCATCTCAGTAACGAAGGGGAATCCGTGGGAATCACAGCACCTTGTGGGTGGGCTGCGTTTTCTCTTCTTCATGCCAAGTTTCCTGGCGTGAGCGCGTGGCTTCTGCAGGTAACGAACGTGGACGATGAAGGGAACGAGCTGGGCTCTGGAATCATGGAGCTGACGCAGACGGAGCTCATCCTGCACACGCACAAGCGAGATGCTGTCAGGTGGCCCTACCTCTGCCTGCGCCGCTACGGCTACGACTCCAACCTCTTCTCTTTCGAGAGCGGCCGCCGCTGCCAGACGGGGCAGGGTGAGTGCTGCTTTCCTGGGGGAGGTTGCTCCGAGGCTTCTGGTGCTTGTGGCTGCCCAAATTCCTGCCCCTAATGATCCGCCAGGGGGTTCTGCAGCCCCTGTTGCCCACGGAGTACCAGTGGGCATGCACGTACAGGTGACACTCGTGTTCAAAACACTCATGAGAGCGATGTTGTGGCTCAGGACCTGGGTGTAAATCTGGTGGTCTCATTTTGCTGCTGCGTTGGCACCTGGGAGGTGGTTGGTGACCCAGGCCTGAGCTGAAGCTTCCATTGGAGGGAACGTATGTGGTGTCAGGGGGTGATAGCCACACCGTCAGCTCCACGCGTGGTGCCAGACGCCCAGCAGCCTCTCCTGCCACAGCTGTGCATCACATTTCGTTGGGTGCTAGGAGGTGCTTTTTGCAAGGCCGAAGCTTTGCAACGCATCTTTTACCTCTGGGGATAAAGTGAAGGGACATCAGCTGCACCTTTTTCCAGGCCCCTCTTAGGATCTGATTATTTCACAGAGCTTTCGGATGCACAGCAGCAGCAGCGCTTGTTCAAACACATTTTGTTTTCACAGCGCATTCTCACTGCCTTTCTTAGTGTTATTTCTACTTAATGCTTTCTCTTCTGTGTCTGGCAGCACTTTGTAACACAGAGGAAAAGGAGTTTTGCATTTTACTGATTCTGTGCATGGGGGTGCTGTGCATGGGAAGGGAAGTGAGTCACGCAGGAGCATGTGCCAAGCCATCAGCCGTGCTGGGGACAGGCTCCAGTTTTGCTGTGGTGCCTGTTAGTTCTCCTCCCAGTCTGTCTCTCCTGCTTTTAAAGAGCTGAGCGTTTTCCTGGCATGCCCCTCCTGGGAGGGAGAGGCGAGTTTGTTTCCTCATTCTGTTAACGCGTTTGTAAACTCCTCCTTACCCAAAAGGACTCTGCCTGACTGCTCAGTGTCTGCGTAAAGTGCTGCACAGATCTCTGGTGCCTGTGGTCCTTTCTAGTATCTGTCCAAGTGGGGTTTTCCTCTCCTGGAGCCGTGTGCCGGCAGTGGGAGTTGCTTGTCTTTGGTTCTCTGTTTTGCCTTCTGCAGGATCACAGATCACCATTCTGCTGCGTGTTTTGCTTTTGTTTAGACCCGGATAGTGGTGGTGAAGCAGAGCTGTTTGCTGTTCGTGTTTTAGAACATTTTCTGCAGACAAGCACTCATCAGTCTTAATGCAGGCAGAAATGAGAGGGGTGGTGCTGTGCTGTGATGAGTTTTCTCCCTTCCTTGTGGGATTTTTTTCTGCTCAGTTAATTTTATTTGGAGGATTTCTTCCCAAAGCTGCTTCCCATCTTACATAAGGCAGCTCCAGCTATTTTTTTGGCCAGAATGTTATTGACATTATTCGTTGAGGTAGCAGCTGTTGTTGCCATGCCATCCTCGTTGCTATGGCTTTTGTGTGTGTGCCAGCTTGGGGCTGGTGAGCTCTGCACACACCAGCTCTGGCTTGGGCTGCTCCTCTGGGGAGACACTGCTTAATTTGGTGCATTTTGGAAATAGGATTGCTCCTCCCTCATGTGCAGACCCCACAGGGCGCAGTTCAGCTTTGACCAGTCACTGGGAAGAATTTCTCCTGGCAGTGAGAACTGGCTGGCGTGCCAAGTGAGTTAAAACAGAGGATCAGAGACAAAGCAGGACTGGTTAGCTTGTATCCTTCACACCTCTGCTCGTCTAGCATCGGGTGTCCGAAGACAATTGGGGTGCTCAGGGTTTTGGTGGTAATGCAGTATCTGGCCAGCCAGCAGTCGTGGCACTGTGCGATGATGCTGATGCAATAATCCACGGAGATGTTTGAGTTGTTCTCCTGTGGCTGGGAGTTGCAGGGGTTCATTATGTTAAACACAGCAAAAGGAATCAAAACTGCCAGGTCATTTAGAGCCCAGGATTACACGTGCACCTGCTAAAGCCAGAATCGCTTTCTTGGTTTTCTCACCCTCCTTCTCATTGCTCAGCAGGGATCTTTGCCTTCAAGTGTTCCAGAGCAGAGGAGATCTTTAACCTGCTCCAGGACCTGATGCAGTGTAACAGCATCAACGTCGTGGAGGAGCCTGTTGTCATCACCAGGAACAGCCACCCCGCGGGGCGGGAGCACCCCCGGGCCCCCCAGGCACCCAGCAGTAAGGCTCCTTCAGCCCGGGGGGAGGAGGGGGCGAACATGGGGACGTGGGCAACGCCTGCAGCTGCTTGTGTGAAGCTGCCCCTTGCAGGCCACGGGTGTCTCCCAGCCTCTGCCTCGCTGCTGGCCTGTGTCCTTATGTCCCTGTGTGCCCCGTGCAGCGTGTTTGTTTTAAGGCCGCGCTCGTCTGCAACGTGGCACTTTGTTTCCAAGGAAACGGCAACAAAAAACCCTTCAGTAGTCCACCAGGTTGTCACCCTGCAGTCGGTTTTTGCCTGGACCTCTGCCAAATGGCCTTCTTAAGTGGCGCCTGCAAGGAGCAGGTGGTTCCCCGAGGAAACCGTGTCTGGAAGAATGCAGGTTTGCTCGATTCCTGCCTCCATGAGGAGTCTCTTAAATCAGTGTGAACAGGAGGGCGCAGCCTTTGGTACGAGGCACTCCATAGCAGGAATCTTTTCCAGACAGAGTGCAGTTAAGAGGCCAGCTCGCTGGTTTTTGTACCAAAGCAATGCTCTAACGCCTCTCTGTCGTCATTCTCTCCAGGTCTGGGGTACACTGTCCCAGGATTTCCCAATGGATTTCACAGCTTCCCTGGAGAAACCCCGCCACACTCGGCAGCCCGCCAGCCCTCTGTGAGCAGCCTGAGGCACTCCTCTGTGGGTGAAGACTCCACTCATGCCCTCATTGGCTCTGACGAGCAGGTAAACATGGACGTCCTAAATTCTGCTGTTTGCCAGCAATGACCATCGGGCTTCATTTGCTTGATTTGCCAGCAGTCGTGTGCAGTTCTGCTTTCTTTTACTCCAGCAAAGCTCAGGGGATCCTCCTGCCATTGCCACCCTTTCTCTCTTTTGCTCCATTTTGGTCTCGTAGACTTCTGCTCTGGTGCTCCCCTGAAGCAGGCACTGGTTTGGCTTCCCTGACCCCGTAGCGTTTGCTTGACATTTCCCTGACAGCAGCACTTAGCTTGCGAGTCTGTCATACTGCCTTACCAGCCAGCTGTTACTGCAGCCCCACATCAGATGTGCAGATGCGTGGCCAAGTCCAGGTTCTTTTTAGTTTTGATGTTCAGCACTTTGTTCTCCAGATCTGAGATTTTCCCTGCGTAATCCATCCTGTCTCACCCACTGTCAGACAAGCCTGTGTGGGTGTGAGTGCTGCAACAGATCCAGTGTAAGGAGCTCAGGAAAATACTTTGCAGGTGGCTTTGCTTTTTGTTCTGTGCCATAAGCATTGAATGTGAAGTCGATTATTTGTATCTTCTGCTTGGACTTCCTTTTTCACCCTCTCCATCAGCCCACAAATCCAGAAATGGCTTTTGAGTTTTCCTTCCCAAAATCTTTTCAACTTCTGAAGTTCTTTCATCTCCAGCTTCATCAGTCTTTCCTCTTGGTTTCTCAGCTGCTGCCAGCTGCTTTGCCTCTGCCTCCTTTCTCTCCTTTACTGTCCCTCTGCTTCTCTCCTTGCAGTCCCACACCTACGTGAACACAGCCAATGGTGATCAGGAGCTGAGGGGCCGACACTGCATGCACTCCTTGCCTGAAGCCCACCCTCCTTTCCCCCATAGGAACCGCAGCTGCTCCCTCGAAGACCGCAATCCTCAGGTCTTCCTGCAGCCAGGAGAGGTCAAGTTCGTGCTCGGTCCCGCTCCCAGCTACAGGCTCACCTGTCGGCATCGCCGGGAGCGCAGGACACACCTCTGCCCTCCCAACAACAACAACAACGAGTGTGAGGGTGAGTGCCCATCACCCCAGTGTGTCTATGAGAATGTCAACGGCCTGCTGCCCCCCGGCAGCTCGTGCCTCTGCCGAGGTGGGCGCTCGAAGCTCCCCCGGGAGGACAAGGGCTTGTCCAGCTGCTCCCACCGAAGAACAGCTTTGCTGCACTATGAGAACTTGCCGTCGCTGCCTCCGGTGTGGGAGTGCCAGCCGCTCCGGCGGGACGAGGAGGAGGCTGAGAACGTGCTGACGCCTTCACCCAACGGCTACTCCGAGGCCGGAGAAGAGGATCCCCTGCAGAACTACATGAACTCGGAGAGCACCACGCTGCACGGGGGCGGCAGCCTGCGGCGCAGCACCTTCCTGCCCAAGCCCCGGCGCGGCTGCGTGCCCAGCGTCTTCAACTTCGACTTCCCCCGGCCCCGGCTGGAGCAGCCACGGCAGCTCAACTACATCCAGGTGGAGCTAGAGGCCGAGCCGCCCGAGGGACACCGGGAGCCGCCCTGCGCCCACCCCCCTGCCTCCCATGAAGCCCGCCGGACGGACTCCTACGCAGTTATCGACCTCAAAAAGACAGCAGCCATGTCCAGCTTGCAAAGGGCCCTGCCAAGAGATGATGGGACTTCACGGAAAACCCGACACAACAGCACGGACCTGCCTCTGTAAGGGACCGCGCAGTGCCAGTGCCGTGCCGTGGCTTTGGTACCTGCCCTTCGGTGTGTTGCCGCTGTGACTTCCGTTCGCCGTTGCCTTCTGCTTGCCTGTTCACCCACCCTGGTGTTACGGGACGGCTCCTGCAGCTGATGTTCAAGCTAGCCTGTACGTCTGCCCTCCCCTCTCCATCTCCTGTGTAGTTTGTTTTATAAAGCCTTATGGGATACTTACAGACACTGGCTGGGGTGAAATTTTCTTCCTGGCAGGAGGGGCAGCGGGCGCCCGCAGCAGTTCTGGCGCTGGGTGGGTGCCACCTCCATCAGGGTGCGCTCCCCTGATTTCTGGCAGCCTGGCTGCTGAGGCGGGGCGAGGTGGAACAGTGTTTCCAAACGCAGGTTGCTGTAGGAGCTCCACAGCAAACGCAGCCCATCTCCCTTGGATTTCATGCCTTTGGGACAGCGAGCTCTGCAGCCAGACCTCCCCAAAGTCAGCCTTGGCTTTGTGATTCCTCTGGTCCCTGATGATGTGGGAGCTCATGCTGCAGTCTTTCCCTCCCTCTGCACTATTTTCTTGAAGCTCGTGGAAGCTTCTGATACTTCTGTTCCTTTCTCAGATTTGATTTCAATTGGGCAGCTCTAGACATTAATAGAGGAGGACAGACAGCCATGGACACACACACTGTGATTGCAGAAACCTCATTTCCTGAAGATAACCTTGCTTAAAAAAGAGGAGGGGGAGACTGCAAGTATGAGGCACTGTAAGGTTGGTGTAGAAGCCTTCAATTGTACCGCACTCTTGATTTTTAAGGGTTCCTTTTGGTGGCTGTTCAGAAATGTTACTTCCTGTTTACATATTTATTTATTTCTTAAACACTCTTTTGCACCCCAGTCGTAATTGCCAAACCTGGTGCCAATGTAAAATATGCACTCGCTGTGGCTAGTGCCCTCTGTCTGGGGTCTCTGGAAAGAGCTGGTGGCTTTGCAGAGCTGCAGTCGGGGAGAAGAGCAGCTGTGAATCATTGCTTTCTGACCGGGATTCTGTCGGTGGTGGGAGGCAGTGCCGAGCAGAGCTCAAGGCTTGGGGTGGTAGTATTTGATCCTGTTCTGAGTGAATGTGTCATTAGTTTCCTGCAACTACAGACTTGGGAAGGGCTAAATTTACATAAATTTGTGGCCTTTGATGTGGAATTTTCTGTTGACACCGGGGCTGAACTGAAGCTGTGCTGTCAGGGCTCCGTGTGAGGCCCTGTGTAGGGTCTCTGCTGGTGCAGGACGTGCCACCACCCCGCTCCTCGTGGTGACACGCTGCAGCTTCATCCCTCCCTGGGTTTTGCCACTCTGAGCCGCTCTGCGAGTTGTCCCACTGCCAGCAGGAACGCTGCCAGACCTTGCTGGGTCTTCCTTGTTCCTCATGTTTCCCAGTTTGGAAGTCAGCGAGCCTCTGGTGTGAAAGAGGGGAGAACCTGACCGTCCAGTCGTAACCTGCTTCTGAGCTCCACAGACCCCATTTCCATAATTTTTAAGTTTTTGTTAGTGGTGTTGTAATGTCGTACTGAAATGTGACCCTTTTGGGAGCAAGGGCAGGTGCCATGCAGTTCAGAAAAGCGGTGAGAGCAGGAGTAATGCCATGCCTGTGTCGTCTGCAGAGCAGGGATTCCTTGACTTGCTGTTTACTGTGCTATAAATACAAAGTGCGCCACATGCTTCAGTTCAGTGATTTTTCCTTTTGTGGGAAGTTCTTGTTGTCATCCATTCATTTTTCTACCCCAACCCTTAGTGGTTTATAACTAAACACAAGTAATATATTTTTATATGTAAGCCAAATGACTTTCTTTGAAGGAAAAAAGGCAGGTAGTGTATCCCCCTAAATCTACCTAATTCTCATTTAGAGAAGTGAGAGAATAAATGAACTGTATATATTAAAAAAAAGTTATCTGCACTGAGCTTTAACAAAACCATCTGAATCCAGAGCTCCTGATCTATCTGTCACCCTCTGGGACAGCTCTGGCCTGGCAGCAGGGGACGCTGGGTTCAAGACGTGCGCCCCAAGGCCCGGGCACGTGCAGTGGGAGAAGCAGGTCAGGCTTGGTGTCACCTCTTGGTGTCACCTCTTGGTGTCACCGCCTGCTCCCCGTGGCTGTGGCGGCCGCTGTCCTGGCCGCGTGTCTCCGAGGGGTGGGACGTGCCTGTTAGGGATCGGGAGGGCGCGGCTTCGTTGCTGGTGGGTCCTGCTCCTGTAGCGGCAGGGAGAGCACAGCGCAAGGGCTGCACAGCACGGGTGTTCCAGCATCCTGCATCCCCTTAACAGCTACACGTGTTCACAGGAGGAGAAAAGAGCGGCATTTTCGCGTCTTCAAGGAAGAGCTGGCGTTGGCTGCTTCTGCACTTGCCGCTCTCAGTGCGTCTGGCGGTGCCTCGCTCCGTTGTCCCCTGCCTTGCGCTGTCACGTCCTCTGCTGTGGCCAGGAGCTGGGAGGCTGCAGGCGTCAGGTTCACGGGCAAGTGATTTTATCCCTTTAATTTTTGCTTTTGTGGAAACCTTCACGAGAGCAGCGTCCTCATTAAGTAACCGGGACCCTTTCGTAACTTCTCAGTCCTCGGTTTGCAGGTGCTGTGGAAGCGCGGGGTCAGGGCGGGGTTGTTTGAACACTGAGGCAGCAGTTCCTGGGGCACAGGGAACAGAAATGTCACTGGTTTGGGTTTTTCGATGATTTTTCAGCCTGCATGGTGCTCTCCAGTGTCACAGCTTCCTCTAGTGGTCAGACTGGTGACAGCTGCGGGAGGAGAAACCCGTGTGATGCCGAGAGGCGGGCTGGGACGTTTGGGTTGGTTCTGTTTCACTCCTTCCGTTCCTTGGTTTGCAGCAGGGTCCTCCTGATAACTCCGTGGAGCCTTTCCATCTCACTGCTTCCTTCTGGTTGAAAAATCTGTTTATGAAATAAGCTGTGCCTTTATGGCACTTTGCAAGGATGGACCTTGCAGATTTTGCTCTGAGCCTTGTGTGCAAGTTTGCTGGACCTTCCCAGTGGATGCATCCTAATGGGCACGTGCATGCTTGGGTGGGAAACTACACGAGGGACGGCTAGCGACTGTCCCTGAACAACCGTGGTGCGTTCCCGTGGTGAAGATGGCCTCTGCAGAGCAGGATGCCTCACCCTTTGTGCTCACATCCCCAAATCTGGTCTGAGAACGAGGGATCCATCCAGGGCTCTGTGCCTCCGAGTGGTGCTGCACAACTGACCGGGAGGAACTGAAAGAGCAAGCATGTGTCTGACACCTCCTCCGGAGCTGGCCCTGGAGCCAAGCGAAGCCCTGAGGGCTTGTGCTTTCCCAGCTTGGTTCTTGGTGTTGGCTCGAGAGCTGCCCCTGTGCTGAGCTGTTCTGTCTGTGAGCAAGGATTTGGAAAAGCAGATGTGTGCTGTGCGGCGAGCGTTTGACTGCCTTAACCTTTTTAAGTGGTTCTTGTCTGAGTGCTGAGTTAATCAACCAGACTTTCTCCCCTGGTATTTCTTCCCTGGTGACTGCATAAATAGATCTTTACCCTTCCCTTTCCCAAGACTCTGCTGGTAGGAACACAGCTTCTCACGGTTCTCAGTTGTCTTTTATTGTGGGAAGGTTTTTCATTTTGTTTTTAATTTTAACCCATTTCGTGTGCCTGCTTTTCCTTGTAGGGAAGGAGTTTGATTATCTGTGAGCTGTTCCTGCCTTACAGAGAGAGTGGCAAAGGAGGAGATGGCTCATGAGGATTAAAGGATCAATATTTCTGCAAAGAGCTTTGAATGTCTTTGTTGGTACTGAAGCACTAAGCATTAGTTTTATTACCTAAGCCATGCTGTTTGCTGGGAGGAAACCCAAACCCAGCTCCAGCTCCTGCTGTCTTTATTTCTGACCACACACCTCCAAGCCCCAGAGCCCTGCCTCGCCCCAGCAGAGCTCCCACCTCTGGGTTCTGCTCCGTGCCTGTGGGCAGAGCGTGTCCTGTCCCCAAGCCTCAATTTCACCGTGGCAAAATGGGGAAAACGGCACCAACCCCCTTGGTGTGACGCTTCCGAGAGAGGAGTGAGAGCACTGTGTCAGGGCTTGGTGTTCTGCTGTGTGTTCTCTTAGCCATTTTCTCCCACAGTGGTTCCTCTGTCCGTCCACGTTACGCTGCTCAGCCCTCTTGGGTCTTTCTCGACTATGAAGTGTCATTAACGAGCGGTTGTTAACGAATCTGTTGCCCCAGATTCAGCTTCTGGGGGCTGAAGTTTGTTTTTCCCCCAAGCGTGGCTCCTCCTGAAGTGCTTTGCACAGGCAGCAGAACAGGTTTAGGTTCCTGCTACCAAGCAGGACCAAGGGTGAATACATCAGGGGAAATCCTGAGAGCTTTGAAGCTGGCAATTACAGACCGGGTGTACAAAAAGCTAAAGAAGGGAACTCATTTTTTTTTTCTTCCATAGGTGAATGTAATTTTAAAGTTGAAAGGCCCAGATGCATCAGGGCCTTATCTCGAGCTCTTCCCTGCGTGGTTCTCCGTGTTGTTACTTGTACTGGTGTCCTGGCACTGAACATTCCCCATGTGGCAGAAAAACAGAGGTGCTGCGGGGCTCCGGCCGCTGGGGAGGGGCTGCTGGGAGCAGAGGGGGTGACCTTGCGGTGGTCCTGCTTCTTGAGGTTCTTTCTGTGGATATCCATTCCGTCTCTATGTTTCATCCAGGTGTAACCCTAAAGGCAAAGACCAATAGCAGTGCTGCGTGACCTGAGGAGAGCTCATGTCCTACATTAACGTGCACTATGAATGTATTCTGAATAAATGGAATATGATGACTACCCAGCGCTCGTGTCTTTTGTGTATGTTGCAAGGAGAGAATTGTCACGTTTCAAAGTGAACTTTGCTTTTTATTTAAATTTAAAAGCTTGGGGGCCCTTGGTTCTTGGCCTCTCTGTAAAACCACCTCGTGTGCTGCGGTTCTCCCTGGTTTCACCTGGACCCCACACACCACTCACCTGCGGCAGGTTTGGCTGCCGCTCCCCTGGCATCTTGGTGCGCAGTTGTCCTCGTGCAGTGCAGCCTGGACCTCTTGTTTGCTTTCCAGGTCTCCCTCCCTGCTGAGGTGATTGCTGACCCTCTGCCCGTGTCCCTACACATGCTGCCCCGATCAGGGCTTGCTGTCTTCCACCTGGCATTGGGCATTTACCTTGATCTCTTCTGCTGTCTCCTGAATTTTTGGAGTTTGGACACCTCACCAGTTGTGAAGAGGAGCAGGGTAGGTGCAGCCTCTGCATAACCTATGTTATGCGCTACCAGAACCAGCCATAAAAATTGCACCATGCTTCTACCTTTCTTGGAAAAAAAAAAAAAAAAGTAAATAAAAATACCCACAAACATTAAAAATCCTCAGCCAACCTCTTCAGCAGGATATGGGTTTTTTTTACAGGTGGCAATAAATTGTGCGAGGCAGCAGAGGCTCTAGACCGCTGACTCTTCTGTGGGATCTCTTGCAGGGCACAAACACCATCGACCCGTTCCACACGTTCTGCCGTCGCTCTGTGCAGAGTGGGTTTGCTTGTTCCTCCAAGTGCAGCAAATGGGAGCTCCCTGTGCACAGTTTAATCCCTTGGCTTATGGAAGTCCCTTCTGAAAGCCCTTCCCCATCAGGAGTGCATTTAGGAACAGCTATAAGGGCCATCTGTGTCCTCATCAGTGAGCATGCCATTGTGTGCGGTGTCGTTACAACCCAAGCCCAACCGTTTCTTTCCTCCAGGGTCATTCTGGGACTTTGTAAAACGCTAGAGGTAAGAACTGGCATGGAAACAGAGGAGATAACAGAACTGCTGATAACCCATGTTTCCATCCTATTACTGGAAAACACAAGATCTTTCTCATTTCTCTTTCGAAGCAGGCTTTGATAGCCCTGTCAAATCAAAAAGAAGTTGGCCAGCGCTGAACTTGACCCTTACAAAGTTATTCTTATCAACTTTTTTTTTTTTTTTTTTTCCAAAGAATAGCTTGCAAATAGTTTGGCATTTGCCACTGATGTTTGGCCATGAAGTTCTCAAAATATTTCTTAGCACTGTGGGAAAATCCCATGAAAATCTCATGGGTGCATTGATAAACTTCAGCCACGTGTGTTGCACAGGTGCAGGCAGATAGAGGCTGCTGTGGGGTATACAGGGGTGTGGTGCAGAGCTCTGGAGGTCTCCTCGTGCTGCCTGCAGGAGAAGATCACCATGAAGTGGCTGATCCCTGCTGCCATGTGCCTCCACCTCTCCCAGGGGCTGCTGAGGAGATCAAGAAGCAACCACATGCAGGTTTAATTGTGTCCAGGATGGTGGCATGTCAGGAGGGGCAGCAGTGTGGAATGTGTGGTGGGAGTCTTAGGCTTTATCATAGGATCATAGAGACGTCAGAGTTGGAAGGGACCTTTAAAGGCCACCCAGCCCCACTTCCTGCAGGGCACAGGGACACCTACAGCTGGGTCAGGGTGCTCAGAGCCCTGTCCAGCCTGACCTTGAAGGTCTCCAGGGATGGGGCAGCCACCACCTCTCCGGGCAACCTGTGCCAGTGCCTCACCACCCTTAGCATAAAAAATTGTTTCCTTCTATCTAATCTAAATCTCCCCTCTGCCAGTTTGAAACCATTTCCCCCAGTCTTATCACAACAGCAGTTGGTTCCTGGGCTGCGAGGGCGCACTGCTGGCTCCTGTCCAGCTGTCACCCACCTGCACCCCCAGGTCCCTTTCGGCAGGGCTCTGCTCCATCCTTTCCTCCCCCAGCCTGTGTTGATAGCGGGGGTTGCCGCGACCCAGGTGCCAAACCTTGCATTTCGCTTTGTTGAACCTTGTCAGGTTCTCGTGGGCCCACTTTTCCAGCCTGCCCAGGTCTCTCTGGATGGCATCCCGTCCCTCAGGCGTATCAACCGCACCGCACAGCTTGGTGTCATCCGTAAACGCGCTGAGGGTGCACTCGATCCTGCTGTTGATGTCATTGATGAAGATGTTGAAGAGGATCGGTCCCAGGACGGACCCCTGAGGGACACCACCCGTCACTGATCTCCACCCGGACACAGAGCCATTGCCCACCACTCTCTGGATGCAGTCTAGCAACCAGTTCCTCATCCATCGAAGAGTCCACCCGTCAGATCCATGTCTTTCCAGTTTAGAGAGATGGATGTTACAGGGGACCGTGTCAAAGGCCTTCCTGAAGTCCAGACACATGACATCTGTGGCTCTTCCCTTGTCCACTGATGCAGTTATGCCATCGTAGAAGGCCACTCGGTTGGTCAGGCAGGACCTGCCCTTGGTGAAGCCATGCTGGTTGTCTCGCATCACCTCCCTGTCTTCCATGTGCCTTAGCACAGCTTCCAGGAGGACCTGTTCCATGATCTTCACCGGCACAGAGGTGACGCTGACAGGTCGGTAGTTCCCTGGCTCATCCTTTCCACCCTTCTTAAAAATGGGTGTGACATTGCCCTTCTTCCAGTCACCAGAGACTTCCCCTGACTGCCATGGCTTCTCAAATATCATAGAGAGTGCCTTGGTGACTGCATCAGCCAATTCCTTCAGGAGTCTGGGGTGCATCTCATCAGGACCCATAGACTGATGGATGTTCAGGTTCCTCGGTGGTCGCGAACCTGATCCTCACTTACAGTGGGAGGGACATAACTCCTCCGGTCCCCACCTTCAACCCATCCGCTCAAGGGATGCACGAAGAGCAGTTGTTGTTGAAGACTGAGGCAAAAACGTCGAACACCTCAGCCTTCTCCTTGTCTGTTGTTACCCATCTGCCTGTATTGCTCACTAGGGAGGGGACGCTCTCTTGAACTTTCCTTTTCCTTTATCCTGGACCAGTGCTTAGTATCACTGATTACTCTTTAGAAAATGATCGTTTTGGATTGGCTTTCACATTAAAAACAATAATAAATCACATTTCACAGTGCAGCTTGCTGTGTCCCAAGGAGGTCATGGCCAGGGCAGGCCTGTACCAAACTCGTTCTGCATTAGCTGAAGGGATCAGGATCTGAAGCACAGGGCTCTTCCAGTGGCCAGCAGGACCACTTCCCTCCAGGGCTGTGCTCACCAGTGCAAATCTGCATGCAGGAGACGGGGCAGGGGAGGGATGGAGAAAAGATGAACAGAGGAGCAAAAATGAGGAACGTTGATGAGAAACAAAGCCTTGCTTTGTATCACACTGATCTTATGGCTTTTGCTCACCGCATGCAGTGTTCCTCTGAAGAAAGGCAAGTCCATCAGGGAGGTGGTGAAGGGGAACGGTGTGCTCCACGACTACCTGGAGAAGCACCGTTATCATGACCCTTGCCTACAAATTCTTCAGAGACTTCGCTAGTGCCTATGAGCCCCTGGCCAACAGCACGGACGTGAGTATCCATCAGCTGGGAAAAACAAGGCAGAGAAGAGATGGGAGGAATGGAGTGGGAACAGAGGGGGACGTTTGGGAAGTTAAATGCAAGACCTTGAACACATCAGTTTATTTCAGGAGCTGTTCTCATGGTTGTGCAGGAAAAGAGGAATATTTATGTTGACGTGGATGGAGCTGTTCAGCTGTGCACTGTGTTCTGTTTTGGAAATACGCTGAAACCAGTGCATGCAGCACCGGGTGAAGGATCCATGTGCCTTGTGCAGCTCGTAAACACAGCTGCTGTGCCAGAGCAATGCTGTGCTCCAGGCAAAACGTACCCAGCTATTTCAAATGAAGCACCTGGAGCAAGATGCTTTCAGTGCCCAAGGGACAGCATTAATCTGGCAAACCCTCCAGCCCCATGAAGCAGAGCTGGATACCCAAAGTCCTGGCTGCATGGGCTGAGATTCAGCATGCACACCTAGTCGTGCTGTTTGTTGGCCGAGGGATGAAACGTGTCCCCTTCCCTCCAGATGTCCTACTATGGGGAGATCAACATCGGGACCTCCCCGCAGAACTTCCTGGTGCTCTTCAACACCAGCTCCTCCAGCCTGTGGGTGCCCTCCATGCTCTGACAGAGCCAGGCCTGCGGTGAGCTCCTGGGCAGGGGGGTGCCAAAAGGCTGAGGGTGGAGGCCCTGGTGAGCCAGGGGGCTTCTTTCCATCACTGTTGCATTTATTGCAAGCAATAATTACTGCTTGTTTTATCAAAAGCAGCCCACGTGTGTGCTCTGAGTGATGGTCCTTGTTGCTTGCCCTGAAAGTCTGAGGCGGTGCCCCTGGATGGAACTGTCATTCTTCCTCTTTGTTTCCCCCAATCTAGCCAGCCACTATGAGTTCAACTCCAACCAGTCTTCCACGTTTTCAACTCAGAACGAGTTCTTCTCCCTGCAGTACAGAACAGGCAGCCTCACCAACTTCGAAGTCAACGGTCTCCATTTTGACATTGAGCCGTTGACCACAACTCTCTGAGTGTGATCATAGAATCACAGAATCATAGAATGGTTGGGTTGGAAGGGACCTCAGAGATCATCTAGTTCCAACCCCCCTGCCCCACGGACAGGGCTGCCAGCCACCAGCTCACAGATCAAACTGCCCAGGAGCCCATCCAGCCTGGCCCTGAACACAGCCAGGAATGGGGCAGCCACAGCTTCTCTGGGCAGCCAGTTCCAGCGCCTTACCACTCTCTCAGGGAAGAATTTCTTCCTGATGTCCAACCTAAACCTCCCCTGTTTCAGTTTCAGCCCATTCCCCCTTGTCCCACCATTATCCACCTGTGTAAAAAGTTGGTCCCCCTCCTGCCTGTAAGCTCCTTGCAAGTATTGGAAGGCCGCAGTCAGGTCTCCCCGGAGCCTTCTCTTTTCCAAGCTAAACAATCCCAACTCCCTCAGCCTTTCCTCACAGGAGAGGTGCTCCAGCCCTCTGATCATTTTGGTGGCCCTCCTCTGGACCCACTCCAACAGCTCCACATCCTTTCTGTACTGGGGGCCCCAGGCCTCCCTTCTCCTTATACCATGGGTCCAATATCCCTGCCCCTCCAGCTGCACATCTCCCAGCACAAGCCCCATGGACTGTGGAGAACAGGCTTTGCCCAGATGTCTGCTCACTGCCTGGGAGGTGGAGGTCTGTGCCTTTGGGGAAGGTTTCAGCTGGCATGGGAGAGCAGCACCTTCAGTGACCAGGAACAGCTTCTGGCAACCCTGTACTCATGTTTGTTTCATGCTCCCATTTGCTGAGATTAAAAGCAATATCCAGTGCCCAAGAGGTCCAGGAGCTGCGGTGGCAAATTGCCCTGGAGATGGGACCTGTATTTTTGCCATTGGTAGGACAGAGGCTAGAGCAGACCAAGAAATTCAGGGTGATGGCAATTTTTCAGGAAAGGTCTTTGCCCAGGGGGGATGCTGGACTTCATTCTAGAGCCATTTCCAACCTGGTGCAATGCTCTGCAGAGAGCTTTCTCAGGGGCAGGTCGGTCTGTTGGCAGCAGGAGGAGAGGGACGTGCCCAGAGCCTGGCCCCAGCAGATGCCTGTGCCCAGCAGCGCTGCCCTGTGCGAGGCCACTCCACCTCCAATGGCAGAGACTGCAACTCCCTGACTCCCGTTAGACTAAATGCCTCAGCAAACAAATGCTGCTTAACTTTTTTGGGTCAAAAAGAGACAAAAGTAGCATGTTTGCATGTGCTGTAGAGGGCACCTTATTCCTTTGCCTTTTGGCAAGCCTGAGGCCCCACGGGGACCTGCAGATAACTCTCAGCATATTGACGTTTTGATAACTGTTCTTTGCTTTCAGCCAGAATTTGCCTTTTATCCAATCTTAATAAGTTGATCTTTCTATCAATCCTGCTAGCAAACAAGATAATTGCTTTATTATACTCTCAATATCCAGTAAAGGACACACACTTCCTGGTACTCCCGAGGGAGTAAAATATGTGCAAGGCTGATACGGGATGAGCAAGCGATAGTGGCAGATAGCGGAGAGTGGTGATGAGTGGGGCCCCGGGGCTGCTGTGCTGTGGGGTTGAAACTAGGGGATCTTTAAGGGCCCTTCCAACACGACGCATTCTGCGCATCACCCCCAGGCAGGATTTGGCTTGGCCAAGCTCTGTTGCAGCTCCTGGAGGTGTCCTTGTGCTGTGGGCACTCCTGCAGAAATGGCACAGAAGCAACGCAGGGATGTGGTTTTTTGGTTTGGAGCTAAGCTGCAATCTGCTCCCCCCAGAGAGGATTTTAGCACAGGGGATGCCCAGAGCAGCTGTGGGTGACCCATCCCTGGAGGTGCCAGGCTGGATGGGCCCTGGGCAGCCTGATCTGGGGGGTGGCAGCCAGCACCCGGCAGGGGCTGGGGCTTCCAACCCAACCATGCTGTGATTCCATGATCCTGTGATGCCAGGTGATGTTGGCTTATCCCTGCTGCAGAGAGTGGTTGGTAACTGCGGGATTCCCGGCCTGGTGATTGCTAAAGGGGAATAAAGCCTCACACCCAGCAGCTGTTTGCACACTTCTGGGCAGGCTTCAAAGCACCAGCCCCTCGGCAGCTAAGTGGGACCCCCACCTCTGCTCAGGTGTATAGCAGATGGAAACTAGCCCTGCTTGGACAGCAAAGGACTGTGAAGCTGATGGAGAAGCAGAGGAGGACACAGCAAGAGGCAGAAGGATGCTGAGGCCACCCAGGAGGAGGCAGGGGAGGGAACCCCGTGGGCTCACAGCAATGGGTTGTGCATAACCTCAGCCGCAGCACCCGCTTCTCCTTCACACCTCAACGTTCTTGTGGTGGAGCTGGGTCCGCCCAGGTGGCTCAAAGTGAGTTTCCAGCCTGCACCACGAGCTGTGACCTCCTTTGTTTTGTGAAAGATTGAACAAATTTGGAAGGATACAGATAGCGCTGCAGTGTGCTGACATTTCGATAACTCCTCTCCCTGCCGCGATAAGGGCTGGCCTCTTATCAGGTGGCGATGCTTTGATCTAGCCGTTGAAGGTGTGAGCTGCTCCATTTTCATCCGGGTGCCCCGCTAAGAACAAAAACTTCTCAAGTTCCTCATGGCCCAAAATACAAAGAAACCCTTCAAGCTGGGGTTACACGTGGTGGTAATGGAAAACGAAGGCCAGCAGATAAGGGGGTCACTGCGTGCCAGTATAAAGCCGGTACGCCCGCGTGGCTCACTCTGGCTGCTGCGCACTGTAGAGGGGTGCACGGGGTGATGGGCACCAGCTGGACCATGAAGTGGCTCGTCCTGGCCGTGCTGTGCCTCCAGCTCTCAGAGGGGCTGGTGAGGTGGGTCTGCTGCAGCAGCTGCTGCGGGGCCGGGGAGAGCTTGGGAAATGGAGATCGGCTGTGTCCGACACCCGTGTGTGCTGCACCTTGGGCTCGACCCACCTCATGCATCTGCAGAAGCCATCGTGGCCACAGCAGCATCACCCCAGGCTGCGCCCCTGGCTAGGAGGGGGACCCCAGAGAGGCACCCAGTGGCTGAGCAGAGGGCTTGAGGCACGGCGGGGCTCGAGAGAGCCCAAAGGAGAGGACTTCTGAAAATGCCCAAATCACCCGATTGCCCGCCTTTATTTTTTTCCCCCTCTGTGCAGGATCAAACTGAAGAAAGGCACGTCTATACGGGACAAAATGAGGGAGGCGGGAGTGCTGCAGGACTACCTGAAGAAAATTAAGTATGATGCAGCTAAGAGATACCGCTTCAGTGAGGGCCACATTGTGCACGAGCCGATGGCCTCCCATCTGGATGTGAGTACTGGATCCCCTCTCGCTGTCTCCCCTTTTCCCTTCCAGCTGTCAGAGCAACCTGCTCACCTGTGAGCCTCCAAGTATGTGAGACTGCTTTTTCTCAAGCTTTTTTTTAAGCTTCTGTCTTAGATTTTAGAATAGCTTTCCCCCAGCCAAGGCAGCTGCCTGAAACACTATAGCTTACTATATGCCACCAAAGAAATATTTAACAGCACTTTGTCTGGGAGTAAATCAGGGTGAGCATTCAGCCCCTTCCCACCGACCTTGTTACTGTCAGAGTGAGCTGGGATCCCCCAGCACCCCTGCAAAGTGCTGGGGCCGCGGCACCGGGCTGGGAGGTGAAAGTCTGTCCTGCCCCTGGGGCGGTGGAGACAACCTGCCTCTTTCTGCAGTCCTCCTACTTCGGCGAGATCACCATTGGGACCCCCCCGCAGAGCTTCCTGGTGCTCTTCGACACCGGCTCCTCCAACCTGTGGGTGCCCTCCACGCTCTGCAAGACGGCTGCTTGCGGTGGGTGCCAGCTTGTGCTGCACAAAGCCTCCCCGAGGCAGGGCATGGCCCAGCCACGTGGGGAAAATCACAGTGCCAGCCCTAAAATGATCCCTACTGCCTTTCTGGGGCTTTCTTGGGAAACACAGAGTCCTTGTGTGGGTGGCTAATGATGATGTGCAAATCTCTGTGGCCATCGTGGATGTTCTTGGAGTGCAGAAGTTGCAGTGCTGGTGGGGCTGGTGCCTGCACTGCTGCAAGCCTCATCCACTGCAGGGCAGCCATGGGGTCTGGCTGCTTGTGCTGGGTCGCTGCTGGGGTTATGATCATCCCTCAAAAGGGAGGCAGCCAAACCTGGGCTGCAAACCCCCTGCCCTGCAGGCCAACAGCCTGACTTGCTCCCTCCCCGGGAGCTGCACTAAGGCATTACCTGGCAGAGCAGCCGTGAAACCCCATGGCGATGGCATCCCAGGAGCTTTGCCACCTCGTCTCTTCCACAGAAAATCATTCCAAGTTCAGACCCTACGAGTCCCGCACCTATGTCAACAACGGCAAGACCTTCACCCTGTCGTACGGCAGCGGCTCGCTGGTGGTGGCGCTGGGCTACGACACGCTGCAGGTGGGTGCATCCCGCACCAGCTGAATTCCCTGGCGGGAAGAGGCTGGGGGTCGACCTAAAGGCAGCTCTCGTATAGACAAGACCTGTGCAAAACAGGTCCTGAGATGGGTAGGGACAGCATAAAGTGGTTATTGCCCCCTTCAGTTACCCAGCTGGGTTTTCACTCTGTTTTAGCACAATTCCCACATGTTTTGCCAGGTGCCCAGGGATGTTTTCACCTTGTGCTCTTTGGCTTTGCACTCTCTGGATTTGCACAAACGTGCAGGCTGACGCTGTGCTTCCTCCCCATCCAGATCCAGAGCATCAAGGTCACCAACCAGGAGTTTGGGCTCAGCAAGAACGAGCCCACCCAGCCCTTCTACTACGCCCAGTTTGATGGGATCTTGGGCATGGCTTACCCCTCGCTGGCGGTCGGCGGGGCGCCCACCGTGCTGCAGGGCATGCTGCAGCAGAACCAGCTCGCCCAGCCCATCTTCAGCTTCTACTTCTCTCGGTAAAACCCACCTGCACATCCCCACTGCACCAGTGTCCCTTTGACTGTCCCCATGCAGGTTCCTTGTGGGTTTATCCCTTGCAAGCCCACGTGCATCGACCCGGATCAATCTCTGCTGCTCTAACTCTGTTGTCCTTGCAGCCAGCCCACCTACAACTACGGGGGAGAACTCGTGCTTGGAGGAGTGGACACTCGGCTGTACACCGGGGAGATTGTGTGGGCACCGGTGACCCAGCAGCTTTACTGGCAGGTGGCCATTGACAGGTGAGTTGCATCCATCCCTGATGGGCATCACCCAGCCCAGCTGGATGCGGCTCGAGGCAGGGGCTAAGCATAGCCCCTAGGGGTCTCAGCCTTACAGACCCAACCAAGATGGGTTCTGGTGCCAGCAGGGGCTTCGAGTGACATCCTCTCTCCTTTCTGTACCCAGTTTTGCTATCGGACGGTCAGCGACGAGCTGGTGCAGCCAGGGCTGCCAGGCCATCGTGGACACGGGGACGTTCATGCTCACAGTGCCCCAGCAGTACTTGAGCAGATTCCTGCAGGCCTTGGGTGCCCAGGAGACCAGCTTCGGGGTAAGGGCAGGGGGTGGTTGGTGTTGGAGGGGGCTTGCATGCGAGCCACAAACCCTGGGTTTGAACAGAACCTGCAAAACTCACACAGCATCTACAGGGCATGGCGCTGCATGCGTGTAAGGGAGGGATGTGATGCAGCCTGGCCAGGGCCTTGAGAAGTGTTATGTCCCATGGTCAGCGCAGTTCTGGCCGTGACCCCGCCATCACCCTTTCTCCACAGTACGCAGTTGACTGCAGTGACGTCCAGTACCTGCCTACCATCACCTTCACCATCAATGGGGCAGAGCTGCCGCTGCACCCCTCTGCCTACGTCCTCCAAGTATGTATTACCTGAGCAGCCTCACCCTGCCGTGTCCCTGAGGGCCAGCAGAGGACCTGGTGTTTCTGGGCAAACAGCGATTCTCTCCCTTCCTGCACAAGCAGGTCCCACCTGCAGCTGCAGGCTCCTGGTGCTTCCCAAGGCCCTGACTCCCCATTGTTTCCCCTTACAGTCCAACGGGTACTGCACCGTCGGGATCGAGGCCACCTACCTGCCTTCCGAGAATGGGCAGCCCCTCTGGATTTTGGGTGATGTCTTCCTCAGGGAGTATTACACCATCTTCGACATGGGTAACAACCGTGTCGGCTTCGCCTTGTCGGCATAGAGGAGTGGGGCAGCGAAACGCAGCCCCTCTCTTAGCGAGCCTTGCTGTGGGTTTCCTGTGGGTCTTTATGTTCCCTTATGTGCTCTCTGTCCTCCCGAGGTTTCTGTGCAAGGCTGTTCTTGCAGTCTCCTATTGCAAATAAACTGCAGAGCCTCAAAGTGTCTCTGGCTTGAGTTTGTTCAGTGACAGCTGAGCGCAGCCTGAAGACTCGCATGCCCCGGCTGCTCTTACTGCAGCAAGGTAAGTGCCCTGATACACTGCTGGGCAGGTTTCTGCGAAGTCAGCCCCGGGAGACCAGCAGGAAAGCTCTCCCTGGCAAAAAAAAAAAAAAAATCGGGCAAATACAGGGCTGGCTGCGCTGGACACCGCATTGCTTGCAGCTGGGGGCAAGTCCAGCCCCTGTGGGACACGCTGTGCCTGCGCTGCTCCTGTCTTGCAGGGTTGCACATGCAAGCATGAAATGGCCAAGTCCCAGCAGCCCACAAGTCCCCATTCCCCACCTCCATCCCTGTGCTCCAGGCACAGGGAAACCCCGTCAAGGCTTGCAGTGAGGAGCGAGCAATCTGCCTTGCAGCTGGATAAGGTTTAGCAAAGATCCGCAGTGAGGTCAGAGCAGGACATGAGGCCAGCTGAGGTTAGCTGTGACGTGCAGATGACCCCTAAATCCTATTCAGTCAGGTGAGGCAACAAGCAGGGCACCGGGTGGGAGCGGGCTGCGGTGCGAGGGAGCACGATCCTGGCACCTGGAAGTGGGCAGGAGCAAGATGGGGATGGCCTGGCCGCGGGAGGCTCGGGTAACACTGCTCTTTCGCGGGATCCAGACTTATTTCTTAGAAGCTCTTCACCACCGGGGCTCATTATCAGAAATATTAATAGCTCTGTCATCTTGCCAGAGGAAGGACACAAACTCCGTGCTTTGTGTCAAAATATTGGTGCAGCCTCAGCACAGTGAGACGGAGATCAGGCAGGAGCAGGTTGCAGTGAAGGGAATTTCTCCTCTGTGTAATGAATCGTGAGGGTTTGGGAGAGCTGAAGCTGCCCCGGCAGCACAGCCCTGCTTCATCCCTGAAAGAAAAAAAACCTGCACCATTGGCCCGTGCAGAGGCTGTCAGGCTGATGGGGACACGGGGACAGTCATCATAGGGACACACCGTCTCTAGTGCACCAGATGCATGACCTGAGAATCCTTGGTGTGACTCGGACAGGTACAAGGAGCTGCAGCGAATCAAAGTGTCCTTTGTCTTTTGGAGACTGCTGAGTGGTTGCAGCTGGGCAGGTAAAATGCCTTCTGGGGCTGCTGTGCTGAGCAGTTTCTCTTGGTGTCTTTCGGGTTGTTAGCAGAGCTGTAAGGCAGCGAGGAGCAGAAAGGACAAATGCCAGGGAAGCGACACATTCTGGGGCTAGGTGCTGGTCTGGAGGCTTGAGCGGTGCTGAAAACCCACCCATGTGCTTCACGCCAGCTGTGCAGTGGGATTGGATGTAACACGTTCTGTGGACTTGCATGGAATCAACTCTGCAGGCCAGGGCACTTCCTCCTTGAATTTTTATTGCCTGTAGAGGCTGAAGGAGGGTCACCAGCATCACAGGGTACCATCTGATGTGTCAAAGGCGCTGGGCAGCCCGTTAGCACCCAGGAACCTGCGTAAGGCAGCAAACAGAGGCGATGAATAGAGGGAAAACACAGGTCCGAGGTGGGCACCGCTGTGCGAAGCAGCTCCCTGGGTACAGACGGATGTGGGGCCAAGGTTCCTTCGCTGTCATCGCTGTCACCACAGCCACATGCAGCCTGCTGCTGGCCCCGCTGTGCCTGCGGCTGGCGGAGGCAGTGAGTGAGCCTGCAGGGCTGCACAGGGATGGGGACAAGTAGCTGGGACTGCCCCGCTTCTTGCTGCCATCCCAGTGCCCTGCAGGGTGCCCCCGAGGAAGGGCAGGTCTGTGCGGGAGGCAATGAGAGAGAGTGGGGTGCCGGCAGCTGTCCTGAGCACCCCAAAGGGCACTCAGGCTGGAAATACCAGCTCAGCAGTGCTGCCAGCTACCTAGATGTAAGCGTTAAAGCTTCCACCCTTCCCTGAGCTCCAGCTTTTCGGGACTGCCACCTCCTCTCCTCCGCCAGCCCCGTGACTTCGCTCCCATCCCTGCTCACAGGGCGCTGGGATGCTGTGGGACACGGGGCAGAGCTAGCTGACCTGGGATGGCAGGGCCGGAAGCAAGGGTGTTCCTACCCTGACCTGATTTCTTCCAGAAAAAGCTGACCGTGGTGGTTATAGGGCAGATCCGAGTGCTGCAGGCTCAGGGTGCTGCTCCCGGCCTCCTGCTGATTTTTTTATGAGCATCGGGCTGGTGCTGGGCACCTGGATCAGGCTCGAGTGGCTCACGGCGTGGGCTGGGAGACGCCAGAACTTCCAGGCAAGGGATGCACGGGGATGCAGCGCCGAAGGGCCCCACCACCTGTGTCCCAGTCCGACGGCAGTGACCTGCTGCAGCATGTGACCTCCCCTCAAACCTGCTCTTTGCAGCCAGGTCTGCCCTGGGCTGGGGAACGCCCAGCCACGGAGAGGGAAATGCCAGCAGCCCCATGGGGTCCCTGGCACTGCCTCCTGCTGCAGGCTCCCGCAGAGCTCACCTCGAAGGGAAGCTCTGCACCGCTTCTGCATCTCCCCCGAAGAGGTCCGTCCCCTCTGGGGGTGCCGAGCGGCCCCGCGCCTCCAGCAGGGACACGCTGCAACCTGTCCCCCCCCCGCTCTGTGCCTCCACCTCACTGCCAGTCCTCCAGGGGCGCAGGGCGCTGCACGGCCTGGGAAATCCCAACTTTCGGAGGAAACCACCCGAACCACGCCGCCGCCGCGGCCGAGGCGGGGACTACAAGTCCCGGCAGGCGCGGGCAGCCCTGCCCCGCTCCGGACTACAGCTCCCGGCGTGCTGCG